>CM076583.1:851168017-851517988 GCA_034641835.2 Pinus albicaulis
CTTGGTCCCAACCTCAGCTGTGTGTAAATTCATCCAAAGTTTCATGCCCAATCATTTCCCAATTCGGGCAATCTAACACTTCCCTTATTCTGCGCTGGCAAAGTTAAACAAATAAGTCTGGGTTAATTTAATATCTCAATTCAGAGAATTGAGATATTAACTCAAGACTCCTCTATAGTTATAACCTGACAGTCCATTACGTATACATATGCGCCAACTTCGCATATACCACCATTATAAGCGACGTAATACTTTGGCTATTAAAACCATGTAAATTGACCCTCGGCATGTACATATATTAACCCACGTAATATATCCATATATCCATTACAACGTTCTTCAATTATTAACGAAATCCCACGTATATCGGCATACCTTTATAAATTCGTAACCCTTAGTACATCTTTGATTTCGGGCCCCACATATATGATCAACCGACCAATCAAATGCACACCCGTACCTCGGTTATCGTCCGCGTCTCTTCATCGAGCGATCACCATCCGATGGCTTCCCTCCAGATCGACGGCTTGTATCAATATCGCTCGGTGTCCTGATACTAACTTTAACGCGGGATGGCATGCAACAACGATGGTTTTCCGTGGGTCCTCCTCGCCACGTGTCGAACACTCTATGGAATCGCTCCCCAACCAGGAAATGCCGCTTATCGATGATAGTTGGTGCGATGAAAACCACTGTCCATCTCCAAACCGCCGTTACTGTTCATCTCGGTCACGATTCCGCTCCTCCTCGACGCGCGAGGTTCCATTTTCAACTCACTTCCGTGTACAACCTCGGTTCGTGGTTCCAATACGCTCAACGATGTTATTCAACTATTATCCTTATAATAGATCTCCATTGTAGTTAAAGCTCATTCACAGCAACCAGACTCTGCTCCATTACACAAAATCATTCCTCAAGAACTCAACTCCATTCACCGGCTCCCCACACGACTGCAGGATTGCTCTTCCTCGCTACGATCTCAACACTGTATTTCTTCACATTTCAACTTTGTTCCTCGTTATACAGTGCTCGTCCGATGAACACCACTATCATTATGCATGGGTTAAAACCATCCCTCTGTTGTGGCCTACACTCACGGCTCTATCACTCCCCTGTCGACAGTGTCGACAGTATTTACATCGATTCCGCTAACTGCATGCAGAGCACCATTAATCCCATCACAGGTTCTTAATTATCACAGATTCTGATTATTCTCCACCAGGATGCATGCATATATTCACACAGAACTTATTCAAGCAAAGCAGATATACATTCACACATATATTAAATCCACAAGGCACAAATATACTGAAACATTTCTTATTTACACAATGGATTGAATTACAACCACTGGCTGGCCAGATCTTCAATCTGATGGCCTTCTTCCCCTATGCAGCTCTCTGCAGGTACAGGCAGGTCTAGGTGCAGGCTCGTGCAGGTCTGTGCAAGTCTCTCGACCCTATCATAGAGCTTTATTTTTATACATATTGGAAATCAATCAATTCACTTCTTTGATGACTCTTGGACTCCTAAAGCTAGCTTAACTTCTGAAACTGGCCACCTCTTCAGGTGCCCATCAATCATTCGTGCAGTTACAATATTTTCCTAAAATTAACTAAAATAACTCAACTATGAATATTTACATAGGGGAAACAAAACATGAGACCCCTTATGTTTATTTATGTACAAAAGTGTCTTGGGCCTAATGCCCCTGCATCAGACTCCCCAGGTTCAAATGATTCATGATCTCCGGATCATGTGCTTTATTTTTATCTGCGTGGATTCCACACCTTGTTCTGCAACTGGCCATCCGTTGCAGCGTCCTTCTTTCGCACTCCTCTTGGCTTCCAAACTTTATGTTGTAGCTTTCCATAGGCTGTACCTTCACATCCTCTATCTGCTTTGCTTGTGCTGCTATTTCCTTGTTTCCTCGTTGCTGCCCTTTTTTGAGGCATCTTCTGCATCGGTTCCCTTGTCAATTCAATTTCTCTGTCTAATCTTTCCTCTGACTGCTGGACACTTACTTATGTTTGCTACACTCTTATTTCTTTAGTTCTTACTGCTGCCCTATTCGCCACCCTATCATCCATGCCCTCTCTGCAACAGTAAACTTATGCTCCTCTACTGGCAACACTTCAGCGTGTTGCTTCATCACTCTCTCCAACAACACTCCAAGCTCCTGCTCTAGCATTTCACCTTATTTTCTAAATATCTTCAGCAAACATTCTCGCCATCTCCTTTGGCCAAACAAATCTTCTCCATGCTGCAACTCAGGTTCAACATCTTCTTCTTCTGCCTTGGCAATCTTCCGCAATTGTCTTCCTTCTTCTTGATTGACTCCAGCGATCAAATCAAGTTCTCTAGCCAATGTATCTTCATCTTCTATCAAAGTGAAACTCTGGTTCTCCACTGCTGTGGCAGCTCCAACAGTCTGCCATACAGCCTTCTCTTTAATCTTCCCTTGGCTATTCGGACAAGCCAATTCTTCTCTGCTACCAATAGCAACAATATTTTCTTGCATATGAGACATGGATGTCTCATCTTCATTCAGCTGCTCATCCTCATTCTGCAACAACTCTTCCTCTTCTAAGACAACTCCAAGTGATGGATTGTCTTCTGCTTTGCCTTTCAACATAGCCACTTCATCAGTTCCAAAACCCCAAGACCCAATGGTCCCAACTGATGATTCAATTAGAAATTCTTTTCTATCTTTGTCCCATTGTGTCTTCACATTCTGCAACCCCCAATTCTGAAATTGAGGTCTTCTCTCTTGTATGGAATCCTGTTGATTCAGCATACTCTCTAGCAGTTCAATTTCTCCATTCCATGGTTTAAAGTCTTCCACAGAATTCTCCTTCTCTGTCAATTGATTTCCCCATGCTGTCAACTTATCTCCGTCATCAACAGGATCTGCATTCATCAAACATTTGTCAGCATCAAACTCACAAGGCCTCAGAGCCTTTCTCTGCTCTGCCAGCACCTCAATATGCTGTCCCAACTGCCTCTTCTTCTCAATCAGCACATCAAAATGCTGATTCCAATTCTTCAAACATTTCTTGAGACCATCAGTTAGTCTCCCTTCTGCACCATCCTCTTCAAGGATGTCTCTTTGCTCCAACTCATAAAAATGAACTTTCCTCTTCCTATTCATCTCTGTCCTTACCATCTGAACACCTTCTCTCTGTGGTTCTGTCCCCTACTCATGCCACAATCTTGGCGTCTCACCACAATCTTCTCTATCTTCTGCTGTCACTATCTCCTCATTATTCATTAGAATAAAATCCTGATTTCCCATCTCTGGAAAGATTCCAGCTACCTGTCCATCATTCTCCACATGGCCATTTAACAAAAGCAGCTTGTCATTATCAGCATTAATGACAAACTCATCACCATCAACCCCATTGAAACAATATCTTCTACCAAATAAGGAATTAATGAATTCCTTCTGCTGTAGTAGTTCAATATGTTCTTCAACTGAAAAATACTCATCATAATTTACTTGGCAACAGTCAACTTCATCTGTCACAATTTTATCATGTGAACTACCTTCATTAACACCTGCATTCACACACAACTCGTCAGATGCAAAAACAAAAGACCTCATGGTCTCAATTGGTGATTTGTTCACCAAATCTTTCTATTGTTCCAAGTCTTCTATATTTTCCAGAGATCCTCCAATGGTCTCTTCTTCAGAGTCCTCAAGTTGTTCAGCCTCCAGCTTCTAGCCAATATCACAAACTAAATCTCTTCTGCTTCCAATATGTTGGAAAGTAGAATCTTTCTCCAACTGTGCATGGGCATCTTCAAAACATGTAGCTGTTCCATTTTCTTCCTCAGTGACAACAACAACAATTTTTTCTTTCTCACCTGCTATTCCTGCAAACATACAAAATATGTCAGATGTAAGGCTCTTGGACCCCTTGGTCCCACTTGAAGCTTCAGTCTCCAAGTCTTTCTCCAGAAACTCAATCACTTTGAGTATTTCTTTCTTCTTCTGAGCATTCATCATCTGCTCCTTCTTCCCTTGTAGCCTCTGCCACTTTATCTTCTTCTTCATGAGCCAACCAACTCTCTGGATTTCTTCTATCCTTCTCTTCAATTCATTAAACTCTTCCCTGATCTCAGCTAATTCTTTCTGCCATTCTTCATCTGTGGATTTCTTCTTCCTCATGCCATTTTCTTTGGCATCTTCACACACTCTTCTGCTGTGGTTTCTCTCAGAACCTCTGCAATCTCTGCAGTCTCTGCTATGCTCTCAGTAGCCATTCTCTTCTCTAGGAGTTCTTCACTCACAAGCTGCACTAAGCCTCTGCAACAACAAGCTCTCTTGCTACAACTTACCTCAGCAAGCTTCTCTCCTGAGCTCCGGCTTTTGGCAAGTACTGGTCCCCTCTCCTTGGAACCTCCTTAGCACTCTCTCTGCTCTCTAGGCTTCACTCTGCAACTTTCTCAAGAACACCCCTTTTCTTCTTTCATCCAACCTCAGTTGGGAATTATTTCAGGTTTTGCCACACTCTTTATGCACTCAGAATCCCTTGCTGGACTCTTCTATCACTGCTCTCAAAGCTTTCAATCTACTTCTGCTGAGATGTCTTCCTCAATTGCTTGCACTCTGTATTATGCAAATAATACCTTCCAACCAGAGTTCAAATAAGGCTCATCATATTACCTCTCAAGATCCCTGAATGATCTTGTTCCTTCTTTCCTCACCTGCACTGCATTTCTGCCTGCTGCAATCTTCTGTCTTCAAATCCAGATTCTGTTCATCTGGAGACCTTCACTGCATGTCAAATCAAATCTGCAATTTTCTTTATTAAACAGATTCTAACATCAACTATTCTTTCCTGTTCATTACATGTGCATTTCAAAAACAAACTCTTCAACAAGCTAACTAAATTCTAGCTCTGATACCACTTGACAACGGGGCTTCCCATGGCCCCGGTTTACCTTGGTCCCAACCTCAGCTGTGTGTAAATGCATCCAAAGTTTCATGCCCAATCATTTCCCAATTCGGGAAATCTAACACTTCCCTTATTCTACGCTGGCAAAGTTAAACAAGTAAGTCTGGCTTAATTTAATATCTCAATTCAAAGAATTGAGATATTAATTCAACACTCCTCTATAGTTATAACCCGACGGTCCATTACGTATACATATGCGCCATATTCACATATACCACTTTTATAAGCGACATAATACTTTGGCTATTAAAACCATGTAAATTGACCCTCGGCATGTACATATATTAACCCACGTAATATATCCATATATCTATTACGACGTTCTTCAATTATTAACGAAATCCCACGTATATCGGCATACCTTTATAAATTCGTAACCCTTAGTACATCTTTGATTTCGGGCCCCACATATATGATCAACCGACCAATCAAATGCACACCCGTACTTCGGTCATCATCTGCATCTCTTCATCGAGCGATCACCATCCGATGGCTTCCCTCCAGATCTACGACTTGTATCGATATCGCTCAGCATCCTGATACGAACTTTAACGCGCGATGGCGAGCAGCAACGGCGGTTTTCCATGGGTCCTCCTCGCCACGTGTCGAACATTATATGGAATCGCTCCCCAACCAGGAAATATCGCTTATCGACGATAGGTGGTGCGATGAAAACCACCGTCCAGCTCCAAACCGCCGTTACTGTTCATCTCGGTCACGGTTCCGCTCCTCCTCGACGCGCTAGGTTCTGTCTTCAACTCACTTCCGTGTACAACCTTGGTTCATGGTTCCAATACGCTCAACGATGTTATTCAACTGTTATCCTTATAATAGATCTCCATTGTAGTTAAAGCTCATTCACAACAACCAGACTCCGCTCCATTACACAAAATCGTTCCTCAAGAACTCAACTCCATTCGCCGGCTCCCCACACGACTGCAGGATCACTCTTCCTCACTACGATCTCAACACTGTATTTCTTCACATTTCAACTTCGTTCCTCGTTATACAGTGCTCGTCCGATGAACACCTCTATCGTTATGCGTGGGTTAAAGCCATGCCTTTGTTGTGGCCTACACTCACGGCTCTATCACTCCCCTGTCGACAATATTTACATCGATTCCACTAACTGCATGCAGAGCACCATTAATCCCATCACAGGTTCTTAATTATCACGGATTCCGATTATTCTCCACCAGGATGCATGCATATATTCACAAAGAACTTATTCAAGCAAAGCAGATATACATTCACACATAAATTAAGTCCACAAGGCACAAATATACTGAAACATTTCTTATTTACACAATGGATTGAATTACAACCACTGGCTGACCAGATCTTCAATCTGATGGCCTTCTTCCCCTATGCAGCTCTCTGCAGGTACATGCAAGTCTAGGTGCAGGCTCGTGCAGGTCTATGCAGGTCTCTCAACCCTATCACAGAGGTTTATTTTTATACATATTGGAAATCAATCGATTCACTTCTTTGATGACTCTTGGACTGCTAAAGCTAGCTTAACTTCTGAAACTGGCCACCTCTTCAGGTGCCCATCAATCATTCGGGCAGTTACAATATTTTCCTAAAATTAACTAAAATAACTCAAATATGAATATTTACATAGGGGAAACAAAACATGAGACCCCCCTTATGTTTATTTATGTACAAAAGTGTCTTGGGCCTAATGCCCCTGCATCATGTTGTAACAATTATTGTGTTGTGCATGTGCTTTGCTGATGAATAGGAGTTTATTTGTGAAAATAAGAACCATTGAGGAGGTTTTTGAGTAGATGATTTTGGAATTTCTGAATGAGGAAAAATTAGTGTACATACATCATTGGAAAAGAAATAAAGCAACAAGTTGCTACAATCAAAAGAAGTAACTATTTGACCAATAGATTTGTGCTACAAAAAGTTGTTTTGTCATTGAATTGAACTGAATTGTGTTTTCAACACCAAAAAGTTGTGCTTTGTTGATGACCAGGAGTTTTTTTTGTGAAATTGATGACCATTAAAGAGGTTTTTGAGTAAAATATTATGAAATTTCCTAACCAGAGGAAAGCTTATTGTACAATCACATATTAATGGAAAACAAAAAATGCAACAAGTTGCTACAATCAAAAGAAGTATCTATTAGACAAATAGATGGTTGTGTTATGCAACCAACTCACAAAATAGAAGAAAATATAGATCAACGACTTAAAAACTATCCTCTTCGAGGGGGAAACCTCCTTTAAACTCCATAAATGAACAATTATTGGATGATTCAAATGACACAACCTCTTTTCTATATATAGGAGTATAAGGGGTCACAATATAATTAGAGTCGACATAACAATAATAATGTAAGGGAACAATAAGAACAATAGTGGGCTAAACCAGGAAAGCAGCCCAAAGGATGTCAATTTTCGCCACCCCCGCTAGAAGATGAAGAGGATGAAGAAGAAATAGAACCCCCTTATATCGAAGGAAATCATAATTATCAAGAAAACATAGAAAAGGAGGATGAAAATGGTGTCGGGACAAACACTCCTGCTCCTACAATGCAGCCAGAGAAGATTCATGAAGCAAAATAATTGGTGGGCTCCAAACATCATCATGTTTTAGAAAGCTCGGACTCAGAAAAGGAAAATCCAAGATTGGAAGAAGACAATCAACTCAAAATAGTATCTACCATGCTATCTCAAGGAGAATGGTGAAAAGTAGAAAATAAGAGATGGATGAAATTAAAACCTTATCTCTTTTTGTTTTGTTTATGGTTTTGTGATCAAGAGTCTTTTTGAATGGATTGATGGAATGCTTATAGCATCTACAACATGTAATTTTTTTCCATTAATAAAATTATGATTTTTCCCGGGAAAAAACAATAGTGGGCTTCAATGGGAACAATAATAACAATATGGGGACTCATGGGCATAACAATAACAATAAGGGGGCTACACTAACAATAAAAATAAGGGGATACACTAGTATTAAAGGGACCTAAAATGCCCCTCTCCTTAAAAAAACTATTTTCCTCAACGCATGAGTAGTTTTGGATGCTTCTGTGTAAAATTCTCATCCTCCCATGTGGAATCTTCAGCAGGTAATTTCTTCCACTTGATGAGATACTCTGAAAATGATCGATTTCGTAGTTGTCAAGTTCTTGTTTCTGTGACTGCTTCAGGTTCCACTATGATTTTTCCTTCCTTGTAAAGTTATAGCAATATTGTTTGAACTGGGAGCTTGTCACCTATGACCTTCTTCAAGCATGAAACATGGAAAAATGGGTGCACTCAAGAAGATGCAAGAAACTCCAATTTGTATGCCATACTACCAACCTTTTGCAACACCTTGTAAGGACCATAATACTTTGGTGATAGTTTATTATCCTTCTTAGCTTGCTTGAGGGACATTTGTTTGAATGGTTGTAGCCGTAAAAATACCCAGTCGCCTACATCAAAAATTCTTTCGTTTTGATGTTGATCTTCCTGTTGTTTCATTCGATTCTGCGCCAAATTGAGGTTATCCTTTTGTAACACCCTCTTCCCACATCTACCCAAGTAACTGACCAACCGGAGTAAACATGTGACGAGAGGATATTAATATGAGATTGAACCTCCTAGATGACTTTGAGGAAGTGGAACTGATGGAAACATGACAAACAGAACTTACACTACATCATTGACATCCCCAGGAGTTAACCCAACCTTCCAGGGCCCTATTCCCTGAGGGGGAACTGATTTTGAACCCATTTGAGGCTTAGCCACAGGCATAAGGGAAAGGAAGCGGTTATAGACCCTTAGCTACGGGATTTCCTTGTCAAGGCCACATTTATGGCCCAAAAGTTCAATATTGTGCCTGCAGCTCTGGGATTTGTGCCACATTTTTAGCTCCTGAGCCCATGTCACTGCCCATAACTTCTTGTAACTTTAGGAGGGGGTAAATAACATTAAAACAAATATAATGAAACAACCACATCATTAGGAACTCATCTGACCCCACCCAACCACGACAAAAATTTCGTCAAACATGTGACAAACATTGCATCTACAGGTGTAAACAACATATTTAAACATGGAGGTCTATTACAAATATGAGAATAGCTAAGAATAATTTCTCCCCTACATAATAAGCTACAATACAATATATTTTATGGTAGATACATTGTGCACTCAATTACCGTAAAAACATAGATATATCCATATGACATCATTGATCAAATACATGCTTATAACCAACATGATAAGACCAGAAATATAATGGATATAACAACAAATAAATCCATACATAAACTAATACATTTGCATACCAAATACCATAGGAATGAGCTCTTCATTTGTGAGTGTAAAACCCAATCGAAGATGGGACTTCCACGTTCCACCCAACCATAGATTGCTGAGCCAAGTCTCACTTCAGCCAATCACCCCTGTGCCATATTCCAAGCATGAATGTGGGACTTTATCAAACACATAATCAATGCCAAACCAGGGCTCCGGATAGCAAACCGTCTCAACTCCAAAACCAATGACTCCACCTCATAGTCGGACATCACTAACCATCACGGATTGAGCTCCATCCAAGATGTTCCAAGGCTCCAGAGTGTTTGTTGCAACCAGGGCTTCTAGGACTAGTAGCTCAACCCCAACTGTTACAAGGCTTCCAAATCATTTGTCCAACCAAGGCTTCCAGGACTAATAACTCAACCCAGAGTTGTCTGTTGGGCTTCCAAAGCATTTGTCCAACCAAAGCTTCCAGGAACTAATAACTCAACCCATATCTAAAGGAAACATGAGAAACAACTAGAAAACAATATATGGAAATAAACCCACAATACCATGGTTGTCCAAGAAATGGAAAGGCTAGGAAAATTAACATGCATACCCATGCATGCCACTAGTGAGGAAAACATACATCCAACTTGGTACCTGCAATCAAATCCTACTGTAGCTGCCGATCCCAATGTCCATCTATGCTTTCTTGCTCTTCCTTTGCCTTTTTGCTCCAAATCACCAAGTATCCACACTCTCCAAGAGTGCTCCAAGAAAACTCTAAATATCCAAGAGTATGAGAGAGAGAGAGAGAGAATAATGAGAGAGCTCCAAAAATGCACCAACAAAAGCTTAACCACTGATCCTCATAAGCCTTTTTATTAATGAGGACTCTATTTTCTTTATTTTCCTTCATTTTCCTCCTCACATGCAACCTGTGACCTTTCACCTTCATTTTCTCCTATTTTCCATTATTTTCATAAATAAAATGCTAATTAATGCCTCATTCATTTCCAAAGCCTTTACCATTGCCTTTGCCAATTTCCTTTAGCCATAATAAACCGAAATGAACACCTGCTACGATGTTTTTCCCACCATTCAGCTTGGAATACGTGTCCCATCAACTGCAGTCTTATATATTTTTACATGGATTTTTACCAGGGTTGTTACAGAACCCTCCTCCTTGGGGAACACTGTCCTTAGTGTTCAATGACACTTACAACTAAAAATACTGATGAAAGCAAAAAATACTGATACATTCCATTTAAAAAGAAAGATATAATTTAATATTTATCTTTAAAAATAATTAATAATAATAATAATATCTAACTTAACGACAAAAAAAAGCATACTCGGATCTATAGACATTCCTCGCCAAAAATTCGCATCGTCAATAAGGACATTCTGTTTCGCTTTTTAAAATAATAATGAGATGATTATGTTTCCTCCACTTACTAATTTGACTCTAACATATTTATGGATAGCAATTCATGATGGCGTTGTCCCTTGCTTTCTAACATAATAGTAGGTATAAGTCTTTTTTTTTTTTTAAATTTTTTTATTAACTCTTTATAAGTTAAAAATTCAAATTCTATTTTAAATATTAATAAGAAATATTAAAAAAAATAAAAAAATTTAAAATAAATTATGAATAAAATTAAAAATTAAAAAAAAAAAAATGAAAAATGTAGAAGCTTAAAATATAAATCAAATTACTAATTAAAACACACAAAAAAATCTTTTCTTTAAAAAAAAATCTCATTTACAGTTGCATGATACTAACGAGAATTTTAATTCAGTTAAAAAAATAGAATGTAGAAAATAGGAATAAGAGAAGTATAGCTTATATTTGTATAACTTATATTTGAAAATATCATTCCAAACCGAATAAGTACACATGTTTCTACTAGACACTGAGGGATTAGGGACCAAGTGTTAAGATACTTTTAGTTTCTAATTTTTCTTAACATTAAGTTTATCATGCCTTCGTCCAAGGCGTGACGTGAGGCATTGGTCCATATAAAATTGTCGGTGCTTGTCATGTTCTTCGCATTCTTTGATAGGTTTTATTAATATATCTGTGAGTTGCATAAATGGCCACTCACAGACTTCTCAGACTAGTCTTTCAAAGACTGACAATTGTTTTGGATGGGTCAGAATTTCCTTCTTGGAAACGGGTCTGCTCAATATGAAGATATTGTTGAGTTTCATATATTGTTAATCTTGGATTTTGTATGAATTTTTTCCAATTTCTACAGCAAAAAATACATATTAGGCAAAGGGGAGTGGAAATTGGAATACAATCACCAACCTATATCACTTGGTCGGCTCCTTTTTATCAACTTTTGTGGCTTTCTAAATGTTTAACTTTGGAAAAATTCACAACTCTTGCAAGCATATATAAAATTGGAAGGATCACTCTAGGATATCCATGGAATAGATGTGATAGTTGAGCATTCCATTGAGCAGCTAGATGAGCAGCTAGATGGTTTACATTAGGCATTAATAAATGGAAACATTGAGAAGTTGATGAATACCACATACAAGGATACCACATTTGTTGCAAAGGAATGCAACGTCTTTCAATTGATCTGAATTGTGTACTCATCACCAGATATCTGTGTTGTTGTAATAGTAGTATAGGTTGACTCCCTTTCATCATCTTGTTGCTTGGCTCTCTAAAGGCTTAACTTTGAAAAACTTTGTAACTATGTACTCAACGCCAGATATTTGTGTTATTCTAACAGTAGTATAGGTTGACTCCCTTTCATCGTCTTGTTGCTTGGCTCTCTAAAGGTTTAACTTTGAAAAACTTTGTAACTCTTTTGGGCATATATAAAGTAGATAAATCACTATAGGATATCCAGAGGGATCAAAAGGGAGTATGCCACCTGCTTCCTATTTGCATTCAACAAAACATTCTTATTATAATTCCTAGTGGAAAAAATGCATATGAATGCTAACATGAATAGATGTGGCAGTTGAGCAGTCCAGTGAACAGATAGATGGATCAAATTAGGAATTGATAAATGGAAACACTGAAAAATTGAAGAATATTGCATACAAGGATACCACATTCACCTGCAAAGGGCTGAGATGTCATTCAATTGATCTGAACTATGTACTCAACACCAAAGATTTGTTGATTTGCGTTGTTGTAACAAACCATTCATCATCTTGTTGTCTGGCTCTCTAAAGGTTTAAGTTTGAAAACTTTGTAACTCTTCCAAGCATATATAAAAGTAGAGAAATCAAAATAACATATTGGCTCAAAAGGCGGTATGCCACCCTCTTCCTATTTACATTCAAGAAAACATTCTTATTTTAATTCCTAGTGGAAAACATGGATATGAATGCTAACAGGGGATAGATGTGGTGGTTTAGCAGTCCACTGAATAGCTAGATGGGTCAGAGCAGGCATTGGTAAATGAAAACACTGAGAAATTGATGAATACTAGATATACGGATACCACATTGGCTGCATAGGACTGAGATGTCATTCATTTGATATGAATTGTGTACTCAACACCAAATATTTGTGTTTTCATGACAACCCTTTCATCATATTGTTTCTTGGCTCTTTATAGGTTTAACTCTGAAAAACTTTGTAACTCTTCTAGGCATATATAAAAGTAGAGGAATCTCTATAGGATATTCAAAGAGCTCAAAAGGGGGTGAGCCAACCACTTCCCATTTGGATTCAAGAAAAAAATCCTATTATAATCCCTAGTGCAAAAAAAATGGATATGAATGCTAACAGGGGATAGATGTGGTGGTTGAGAAGTACACTTAGCAGCTAGATGGGTCAAAGTAGGCACCGATAAATCGAAACACTGAGAAATTCATGAATACCATATATAGGGATACCACATTGGCTGCATAGCGCTAAGATTTTATTCAATTGATCTGAATGTGTAGTCAACACCAAAGATTTGTGTTGTTGTAAAAATTGTTGTGTTGTGCATATGCTTTGCTGATGACTAGGAGTTTCTTTGTGAAAATAAGAACTGTTGAGGAGGTTTTTGAGTAGGTGATTATAGAATTTCTGAACGAGGCAAACTTAGTGTACATACATCATTGAAAAAGAAATGAATAAACAAGTTGCTATAGTCAAAAGAAGTAACTATTTGACCAATAGATTTGTGCTACAAAAAGTTGAGTTGTCATTGAATTGAACTGAACTGTGTTTTCAACACCAAAAAATTGTGCTTTGTTGATGAATAGGATTTTTTTTTGTGAAACTGATGACCATTAAAGAGGTTTTTGAGTAAAATATTATGGAATTCCCTAACCAGAGGCAAGCTTAGTGTACAATCATATATTAATGGAAAAAAAAAATGCAACAAGTTGCTACAATCAAAAGAAGTACCTATTAGACAAATAGATGGTTGTGTTATGCAACCAACTCACAAAATAGAAGAAAAGATCAATCAACGAATTAAAAATTATCCTCTTCGATGGGGAAACCTCCTTTACACTCCATAAATGAACAATGATTGGATGATCCAAATGACAAAACCTCCTTTCTATATATAGGAGTATAAGGGGTCACAATATAATCAGAGCCAACATAACAATAATAATGTAAGGGAACAATAATAACAATAGTGGGCTAAACCAGGAAAGCAGCCCAAAGGATGGAAATTTTCCCCACCCTCGCTAGACAATTAAGAGGATGAAGAAGAAATAGAACCCCCTTCTATCAAAGAAAATCATAATAAGAAAGAAAACATAGAAAAGGAGGATGAAAACAATGTCGGGACAAACATTCCCGCTCCCATAATACAACCAGTGAATATTCCTAAAGAAAAAGAATTGGGGGGCTCCAAACGTCATCATTTTTTAGAAAGCTCAGACTCAAAAAAGGAAAATCCAAGAATGGAAGAAGAGAATCAGTTGGCAATAGTATCTACCACGCTATCTCAAGGAGAATGGCGGAAAGTAGAAAATAAGAGATGGATGAAAGTATAACCTTATCGATGAAAGTATAACCTTATCTCTTTTTGTTATGTTTATGGTTTTGTGATTAAGATTCTTTTTGGCTGGCTTGATGGAATGCTTATAACATATACAACATGTAATTTTGTTTTCATTAATAAAATTATGAATTTTCCCTCGGAAAAAAAAATAGTGGGCTTCTATGGGGAACAATAATAACAATATGGGGACTCATGGACACAACAATAACAATAAGGGGGCTACACTAACAATAAAAATAAGTGGATACACTAGTATTATAGGGACGTAACAAGCCCCTCTCCTTCAAAAAAATGATTTTCTCAACGCTTTAGTATTTTTGGCACTTCTGTATAAAATTCTCATCCTCCCATGTGGAATCTTCAGCGGGTAATTTCTTCCACTTGATGAGATACTATGAAATTGATCGATTTCGTAGTTGTTGAGTTCTTGTTTCTGTGACTGCTTCAGGTTCCACTATGATTTTTCCTTCCTCGTAAAGTTCTAGCAATATTTTTTGAACTGGGAACTTGTCACCTATAACCTTCTTCAAGCATGAAACATGGAAAATTTGGTGCACTCGGGAAGATGCAAGAAACTCCAATTTGTATGCCATACAACCAATCTTTTGCAACACCTTGTAAGGACCATAATACTTTAGTGATAATTTATTATCCTTCTTAGCTTTCTTGATGGAAATTTGTTTGAATGGTTGTAGCCGTAAAAATACCTAGTCGCCTACATCAAAACTTCTTTCACAGTGATGTTGATCTTCCTATTGTTTCAGTCGATTCTACGCCAAATTAAGGTTATCCTTTTGTAACACCCTCTTCCCACATCTACCCAAGTAACCGACCAACTGGGGTAAACATGTGACGAGATTATACTAATATGATATTGAACCTCCTAGATGACTTTGAGGAAGTGGAATTGACGGAAACATGACAAACAAACCTTACACTACATCATTGACATCCCCAGGAGGTAACCGAACCTTCCAGGGCCCTATTCCCTGAGGGGGAACTGATTTTTAACCCATTTGAGGCCTAGCCATGGGCATGTAAGGGCAAGGGAGCGATTATAGACCCTTAGACATGGGCTTGCCTTGTTAAGGTGACAATTATGGCCCAAAAATTTCAATATTGTGCCTGCAACTTCTAAATTTGTGCCACATTTTCAGCCCCTGAGTGCAGGTCACTGCTCATAACTTCCTGTAACTTCAGGAGAGGGTAAATAACATTAAAAAAAATATAAGGAAAAAGCCACATCATCAGGAACTCATCCAACCCCACCCAACCACGACATACATTTCATCAAACATGTCACAAACATTTCATCTACAGGTGTAAACAACATAGTTAAACATGGGGTTCTATTACAAATATGAGAATAGCTAAGAATAATTTCTCCCCTACATAATAAGCTACAATAAAATCTATTTGACCATAGATAAATTGTGCACTCATCTATCGGTAAAAACATAGATAGATCCGTATGACATCATTGATCAAATACATGCTTGTAACGAACATATAAAAACATAAAATCGTCTCAACCCCAAAACGAGTGATTCCACCTCACAGTTAGACATCACTAACCATCATAGACTGATCTCCATCCAAGATGTTCCAAGGCTCCAAATTGTTTATTGCAACCAGGGCTTCCAAGACTAGTAACTCAAACCCAACTGTTATAGGGCTTCCAAATTGTTTGTCCAACGAGGGATTCCAGGACTAGTAACAAAACCCACCTAGGGATTCCAGAGCGTTTTTCCATCGAGGCTTCTAGGAATAGTAACTCAACCCATAGTTGTTTGTCGGGCTTCTACTATTTCAGCCAATATTGTTAATTTTCAACAGATGTTGGGAGATAAACCATCAGAGGCTCAAAATGCTATCAATTATTTAAATTCAAGAACAGAAGCCCAATTGAATTTTGCAGGGATAGATGACAGAGAAGAAATGATATCCCAAGAAAGAAAGTATATAATAAAAAATTAGATGATGAAGGATCTTTCATTGAAAACAGATTTCATGAAAGAAAGAATATCAGGTTTTAAAATAATCTTCAGAGAGCTGTTTTTTTTTGGGTTTGCCAAGGTTTTGGAATTTAGAGGGTTTGTTGATTCCAAAAAGTGAATATCATATGATGTTGCTAGCTAAAAGAAATTATATATCAGCCATAAATCAAATCAGTACAAATATGAAGGGAGAGGAAATAATTAAAATCTTAAAAGAAGATATTTTCCTACTTTATGAAGTTAGAAAGGTGATTGTTGGTTTACCACCAATTACATATACTTTCTATTCAGAATTAGATGCAATTAATAGATAAATGTTGGCAGTATCTTTTCCTTCATCGTCTATCTGGCAAAAAATTTCCATATTTGCATATAAGTGGAATATTTCAGATTTGTCTCTTGCAACAAGTTCTGAAGGGTGAATTTTTTTGGCACATGAGCATAGAATAACTACCTATCAGGGATTTCAAGCTTAATCATGGGAAATAGATTGGTCGAAGATTTGGAGGTGACCTTGCACGTGTTACAGGAGAATAAAAGTAGGAACACATGGCGCACATGTTGTGGGAGAGGGAGGTTTTCATTACAGTTCTTTTCATTTATGATTGCAGATAAAATTGGTGGTTAAGAGTCTATATTTTTTGCTGGGATCTTTCTTTTGATTCATTCTGTTTATAGAGTAAAGATTAAATTCACAAGTAATTTGTCAAAAAGGGAAAGACTTGGCATGGATTTGAAAGTAGAAAATAAAGTAAAGCTTAAGGGTAAGAGGAAAAATATGGAAGTAAAAGATTTATAGGCAGTGAAATATACAAAGTTATTTTAGCCTGAGAAATATATGGAAGAGATAGAATCTGTTTTTGAAGCAGCATCCAGCAGTGATGAAAATTTTTGATATGCCTAAAATCAAGTGGAGTATCGAGCAAAAAGAGAAAAGGTCTAGTAGCGCATAAGTAGATAATAAAATCATAAGGGATTTGATTGTAAATTCAGATAATATTTTACCAAAAAATGAGGATAAAGAAGAAAGTTGTTGGGAAAAGCAGTTTACTCGGGAGATTTTCAAGGAGCAAGGCCATGAAGTAATAGATTCAAAGGATGTTAGTTTTATTCGGCACCAGATGCTCTTCAGGGATATCTAATCCCAATAATTCCTGAAGAAATTCGCTGAATATGCTATTTCCAGGAACATAGATCCAAGATTATAGAAAAGTTGTTTTTATTTATCTTTTTTTTTTCTGTAATTTCTAAAAATTACTCGAGTCTAAGCTTGTATACATACAGTCTTTTATGATGTAACAGGGGTTTGTGTTTTGAGTAATTTTGAAGAAAAAATTGTTGTGATTTTGTAAATTTGAGCTATTAAAGAAAAATTAGAGGAGAAGTACATACTCATTCTATACCAGAGTTTCCGAGAGTATGGTGTGTTGAAAAATGTATCAATCTCTTATTTGTATGTGATTCTTCTTTGTTTATTTCATCTCTATTTTATCTTCATGTTTGATTGAAAAATACATGTGCAGAATTCATCCTTGTTATATGCTCTGTAATATATCAATTAAACATTTCACAAATATTCATCTATAGTCATATTAAAGAATTCATTCATGGTTAAATGCTCTTTATATGATGGATTGTTTATTTCTTATTCCTCCATTCTCTTGTTTTTTTTATTCTATGTTTGCATTGAGTATTCATTTTTACTGTCCTAAGGAAATTGTCCCTTTGTAACCAATTCAGGAGAAAAAGGATGAAGGAAAAGATGGAAAAAGGTCAAAAGGAGGAAAATTTCAAAACCAAGCACTGGAAAAAGGAACAAATGTGAAACTGATCAATGTTGGAGTGAGGAATTTTGGAGACTCCTAGCACTGGAAAATGGTACAATTCCAAAATCAATGTTACTAGAAAATAGCCTAATTCCAAATCCTACTGCTAGAAAGAAGTCTAATTGACAAACTCAACACTAGAATAAAGAGAAATTAGGAATTCTAGCACTACAAAAAGGCACATTTTGAATTCCTAGCATTGGAAAAGGAAACAAGGAGGATTATTAGCAATATAAAACAAGGTAGATGAGAAACAATATAGCACTAGAAAGTTAAAAGGTGAAAAAACTAGTGTTATGAAAAGGACATTTTAAAAAGCTAGTGCTAGGAATGAAGGAAATTGGAAAACCTAGCACTACGAGGAATTGAAAAATGAAATCCTAGTAGTAGAAACTTGAACAAATGAGAAACATAGTGCACCAATGAGGAGAGGAGATTAGTTTTGGAGAGAGAGAGAGAGATTGTTGATGAATGCCAAAACTACCTAGCATAAATATTAATTGAAAACTACCTAGCATAAATATTCATGAACAAACGTAAATATTAATTGCAAATTAACTACCTAGAACTCATCATGATATTTTTTCCCAATGCATAAAACACAAAATGAATATTTTGCAAGATTGTCACTTGTGCAATTGACTATATATTTGAACTAAGTAAAGACCAAGTCTCTTATGGCATGTATAAGAAATATAAAGAACAAATATCTTATGGCATGCATAAGAAATATAAAGAACAAGTCTCTTATGGTCTAATGGATCATAACAAATAAGTAATTACTAATGGATGGTATTCATCTCCGCCTTCAACATGTCCATAAGTTCTACAATGCTTTTTAGTTGTTATTAAAAGTCTCCTTACTTTCAAGCCCTTGCACTTTTTACAAGGGCAATAACATTTTATATCTTCTGAATTAAGCCCCCAATTTCGATTCCACGTCTCCTTAGCCTAGTCCTTGAGGAATTTTATTTGGCATTTTTCCTCACCAAATAACTTTTAGTGATGATTATCAATCAAAATTAACCTCAAAATAAGCCTATAACATTTCAAAAGCATGGGATGTATAACAAGAATGTGGAACTTGTAAATAGATATTTGGATCTACATATATATAAATCAATTTCTCGTCGAATATTTGACATTAGTCTGTCGAATAAACGTTTCACAACGGTAAAATGCCATTAATGCCGAAATTTGGTCGTTTTCCGGTGACAAGACACCGATCGCCGAATATGCAACTATGTAATTAACATTGCATAGTTGACGATCGTCGAGCTTTAAAAAAAAAACAAAAAGATACATTAAACGTCTGACGACGGTTCTGATTTTATCCATTTGTCAGATTCCACCGTTGGATTTTAACCTGAAATGTGGTAGTGTGATATTCTTAACTTAATGCAATATAGAGATAATGGGGTTTTTAGCTAAGGCTTTCCCCAAATACATCTTTGTGTTGTGTGATTGAAATTTTTTCTCTTTTTTTCATGTGATTGTAATTGGTTTCCGCAATTTGTAGAATATATTCAAGTATTTTGTTTTAGCATATTACGAGATCAATTGAATCTATGTGGATTTTCTACATTTAGGACCTATTAACTAGACACTCACCTGCTTCCATAACCTTCATGACTTAGTTATCATTGCCCCAAACAAAACAAATTACTACTTCCCCAAAGATCTTGCTACTCGCTATCTCCAATTATTTAAACAAGAGGAACTACCTGTGAATGCAGTTGTTGCCCCCAACCCGGTGTTGTTCCTCTCTCCCTTGTTGGCAAGCACCTAATGCGAACCATTGAATGTATACACCAATGAGGATTCCAGTGTGTTCATTATGGTTATATCATCATTACACATACATCATAAAGCTGGTAAAACATATGAATCAACGAATAACAATATGTATGGGCTCTTATTCATTATGGAAACATCATAGTTATTAGAGGCATTTCGGTCATAACCTCCCTCCCTAGGCCTACCTGTTTAGCGTAATTGAAAAGAAAGATCTTCTATCTCTCTCAACGGGCAAGCAACAACTGAGAAATAAGTAGCAAGTGAGTTCCAAAGATTTCACTGACATGCATTTCAGGTACCTTACTTAGGTACACTCACATCTTTTCCGACATTCACCATTTGATATAGCATATGGACAATATTGCTAACCTTACCTATAAGGACCTAACCTGTATAGTCAACAAATACCATAATAGTAGTAACAAGGATGTTGATAGGAATTGAATAAGCTATCTTCATGACTTGTTATTGTCTAAATTTCACTGTTGTGAGTTATGAGGAAATAGGGATGCATTGGCAGTGCTACAATAGGTATAGGAAAATCCTTTTCAATGCAGTAACCATTAGACGAGATTTGTTGAGTATTTAAGCCAATTAGTTGGTTCCTTCTTGCCTAGTTATTAAAATAATTTTCTGACTTCCTTTCCTACTAATCGCTTATCTCCTTCTAACTCAACATCTATGCATGCATGCATCTGCTGTACAATGCATGTCCTAGATTGGTACTACTCATGCTTGGTCCTCAGCTAATTCACATCGCCTCTTTGCTAACACCCTCCAAATTACCATGTGTTTCATGGGACTCGCACTGCGCCCTTGGCTAGTTTGTGGTGCCTCCATGACTGCAAGAATCCCACATTAGTGTATGCCACCTTTGTTTCTCCAAGTGACCCAAAGTGATTCTACAACTCGAAAGACTTGGTAATGCTTGTATAAAAAATGAAATCAAATCCATGTCGATATGCGGCTTTACACTAATTGGATTGCTTTTCCGTCATCTAGTATTAGTCCATCCTTCTTCATAGTCACCAATCATGTCCATTGTTTGATTCACATGAATATGGATCAATGGGTTACTGTATTATAAGGTGGGTGAACTTACAACGTTGTGAAGCGTTTTTTCCACACAATGAAAACACAAATATAATTATTTTAAAAAAATGTTCACACTTCAGTACAACGAAAAAAAATTATAATTATTAAAAAAAAATGTTCACATTTTAGTACAACAAAAACACAAATATTATTACTAAACAAAAATGTTCACATTTCCGCACAACAAAAACACAAATCATTCACCAAATCTCAATGATGTGATTAATCCGAAAAACAATTTCATTATCGATATGGATCATAAAAGTCTAAGATCTAGCACAAATATTATTATTAAACAAATTCCGCACAAGGAAAACACAAATTTTATTATTAAACAAATTCCGCACAAGGAAAACACAAATTTTATTATTAAACAAATTTCACACAACCAAAACACAAATATTATATGAGAGCGTAAACTTTTGTGATCCATATTTAATTTAATCAGATATCTTCCAAAAAATCACATAATCAATTGAGAAGCCGACACGTTTCAAACTACTTAGTGTAGTTCATCATCAAGAGAATGGTGATTGTGTTGATCTAGATCCATTCATCAATATAAATAATTCAGATATGCAACTGCCAGGTCAAAATTTCAACTAGAAATGAATGAAAACGAATGTTAAAAAATTAAAATATTATTAGATATAGTTAATATAGCTAGAAATAATAATTAAAATGAAGGAAAAAATTAGTAAAGACATGAAAAACAAGAAAAATCATAATTAATTAGCCAATTATAAAAAAGAATAAAAGTTAACAATAAATCTAGTCAAAAAAATATAATAATATATAAAAATAATCAAATGATGTAAAGAAATTTGAAGAAATTTTTATAAACTAGAACAATAATACAAAATAAAAAATTAATAGTATAAATAACATCAAAAAGGTTAAAAACTAAAATAATAATAATAATAATAATTAAAACAAATGGCAAGACATGCAAACCACACATTGATAAATCAATAAGGAAAATAAAATTAAAAAATCAACCAAAACTAAAAAACTCACCTCCAAAATAATAATCAATATTAATATAACTATATATGAAAACGAAAAAAAGAATAAAAAACTAACGGTAGGGGAAAGGAACCCAACAACTGCTAATTTTCCAACCGGCATTCATATTCAAAGTACTAGATCTTTTCTCAATTTCAAGTGCTTCTCTAAATTTGCGGTGATGAAAATGCTCAACCCTAGCAATGACCTTGGACTCCTCCAAACAAATGTGGTGCTTAGCCTTCTCAGCATGCTTAGCAAGAGCAGAGGACTGAGTCCTAAAATGCCTAATATCAACACCATGTTCTTGAGTCCTCTTATTTATAGAGCATTTGCTTTCTCCAATGTAGGGAATCCCACAAGAAAAGGGGATCCGATAGACACCTTTCATGATTTTGGGGTCCAGCGGATCCTTAACCGATTTTATAGAACTACGAACGTTGTTTAAAGGTCTAAAAGTGGAAGAGATCAGATATTTCATTAAAATCCGGAAATTTTTCCATTGGTACTTGTATAAAAAGCAATTGAACACTACCAACTAATTCACCAGGATCTTTTTTTGACCTAGGACCTCTACTAGCATTTAAAAAAACCTTAAGTTATTAAACAAATTCAGCACAAGGAAAACACAAATATTATTATTAAACAAAAATGTTCACACTTAAACACAAATATTATTATTAAACACAAAGAAAACATAAATATTATTATTAAACAAAAATATTTACAATTATGCACAACAGAAACATAAATATTTAAGTTAACAAATATCTAAGTTAGATTGGTTGGAGAGTAAAACGAAGAATGGTACAAGCACAAATATGGCAGAAGTGAAATGTGAGTTGCTAAACAAGGTGCAGAGGAAACTTTAGGGAGGTGGATGTGCAGTGCGGAGAAATTATGTGCAGAGATAAAAATACAGATACTTAATCAATTAATTAACAATAACAATAAAGGCAAATACTATATTATATTGCAACTATTTATCTTGTTATTATTATTACAAAAAATAGCACATCTTCATTGCTGAACGAGATTTATTATACTACACACCAAGAAACTTATATGTTAAAATTTCTCTTCAATTTTACAATTCTAATGGCCAAGAAATAAACATCCTTCATTGAATGCACTTCTAGAGAAATAACGTAAATATAGCACATAAATGTATAGGCATTCTATTCTCTCCGAGCAAAGCAAAAATTTGTGTATTAAAAAAATAATAAAAGTTTATGGAGCTTTATTTCTATGAAAGCATTGACGGGCTCTTGGTATAGTGATGAGATGGTGATATGATTTATGACAAATAAATATAGGGAAATTTTGGATTTGAATGATTGAAAAAAAAAACCAAAATAATTTTATCACAATTTAGGGGAGGGACGCCAATTGTTGGGCGTCCTCCGTGACACGTGGCAAAACAACCACGTCATAATCCACTCGCATGTATGACACATGCCACTAATATTTCCAGCAGTTTTGTGGTTGGTGAAAGCCTTAAATCCGCCATCTTGTCGTATGTCTAGGGTTTTAAACGCGGAGTTATTCACGATGTGTCATTTGAGATATGCATTTCTGTTCGAGGCAGGATGTTGCTCGGAGAACTCCGCCGGTCGCTACGCGTTGTGTCTCCAGTGCTGGTGCACCTCCACCGCAGCTGTTAACGAGATCACCGCCTTTGTTGTTGTTGTTAGGATGCCTTGCTACCCAGGGATGGTTTCGTTCATGCTGCTTCTGCGCCCAGTTGTGTACCTATTCGGCTCTTGCGACCGTGAAACATTGCTCCTCCATTGTCAAACTACCCTCCTCAACTGGGCAATGCTGCGCAGAGTTGTCAACGGCTTTGTACCCTGTGTTCGTTTGCAGAAGTTCCATGATTGTGCAGGTAATTTATGGTTTTGTAGGTAAATTTGTTGTTTTTCTTGCATTTTCGAGAGATTTTTCCTTTGTTTTTGTTAATTTATGCTCATTTCAATTGTGTTGCAGGTAATGCTGAACTGTGACGAGGTCTAACTATCCAGTTTGTTGAAAATGCAGCAAGATGATGGAGCTTAGTGAAATGAAGTCGCCTTCACTAAGTGGGCCCGCAGGCAAATTCTGGCGCAAAGTCTATTTTTAGACTATGTCTATTTTTAGACATATGGAGCATGGTCTAGGAGTTGCAGTATGTTATTCTTGGAGTATTAGTCATGTTGGTAAAAATAGATGGACCTCTATTTTTTGGACCTATAGGTCGAAGTCTATTTTTAGACTGCCTATCCTAAAAATAGGGAAGTCAAATATTATTTACCCTTAATAATATTTGGACTCTAAACTTCAGTTTACTCTCTTGGAGCACTTCAGTTCGAGCCTTGGAAGTGGCTCATGCATCTGACAGAAGAATTACGCTATTCCTAGGGGTTTGGTGAGCTCATGCATGGTTGACTTCAGTTAGGACTTCAGTGGCAGAAGTTTGGTGGAGTTGATGAGACAGTTGGTGGAGTTGTGTTCGGTTTAACTTAGTTGAACTAGTTGAGATTAGTTTAACTAGCTAATAAACTAGTAATGAGTGGAGTGAATTAAATATTATTTAATTAATTAATTAGTAACTCATTATTCAACTCAAGAACACATCAGTTCACTATAGTGCATGGACAGTTCAGTGGAAACCAGTGGAAGAGGTAGATGAAAGGGTGAGTACAGCTATCAGTTGTGACATCAGTTGTGCATGAGATTTGCACCACACTTGGAGGCAATTGCCCATGATGATTGCACTGTCAAGCCAAGGAGATTCGAACCTTGGATCTCTATTTAGACAGGCCATGATTGCGCAATAGAGGCAGGCAATTAGTGGATGTGTTTTGAACCCGTGACTTGTTCAAAACCAAGCTAGTTTGTGTGTAACTTAATGAGATAGTACTGAGTACTTGTGAGGAGTATTGTACTGAGTTTGTTACATGTTTTCTCCATTATAATATACACAATAGCTGCGGGGTTTTCAGCTATAAGCTTTCCCCATACACACTGTGTTAATGTGTATGATGATTTGATGTGCTATCGCTTGTTTTATTTCCGCATGTGTGATGATCTGAGTGGAAGAGATTATGTGTTGCATATGAATTCGAATTGATATGTGATCAGGATAGTCTCGGTGGATAATTGATCATTATTCAGCAAATTTCTACATGGTATCGGAGCTATTGAAGTAGAGATTGATCATCACAGTGATTACAAACTTATTTCGGTAGACAGAGTCTGCATGCGGGCCAGGTAGCCTCTGGATCCATCCTTTCCTTTGAAAGGTGATATATCCAGTAAATTCCCCTGCAGTCGATCTCTGTGCTAGAAATAATTTTTTATCACAGATCAAGAGCGATTGAGCTTTGAGTTGGAATTCGAATTTTGCAGCAGTTTGTTTTCTTGGTGCCGGAGTTGAAAATGTCTTTCAACGGTTTGCGACTCGAATATGCTCTTGAAGGCAGTTCGAATTATGTTGCATGGAAGGATCGCATGGAGGCAGTATTAGAAGATAACGGACTGAAGGAGTTCGTGGATACGGATGTCCAAAGGCCCACTGATCCTGCTGAAGTCGAAGCATGGCAAAAGAAAATGGCGAAATGTCGAAGGATCCTATTGGAGGGCGTCAAGGATCATATTGTATCCAGCCTGCATGGAAAGGCTTCTCCATATTTAATGTGGAAAGCTTTGACGGATCTATTCCAGAGTAAGAGCGACCAAAGGAAGCTAGCGCTCAAAGATAAGCTCAGGAACATCAAGATGGAGAAAGGCGACAGTATCGCCAAATACCTCACGAAGTTCACTCAATGCAGAGATGAGCCGGGAAGTGTGGGGGTGACTGTCGAAGACGAGGACATGGTCGACCTGGCTCTCCTTGGTCTTCCGAAGGCTTGGCACTCATATCAAGATAGTGTCAATGGTCGGGAGAAGCTGCCGGGATGGGAGCGCCTTTGGGCGTATCTCATGCAGGAGGAGATAAGGAGGACTACTCGAGATGGATCTTCATCAAAGGGAGCCGATGAAGAAAATTGCGCTTTGGTGGCCAAAGCAAAGAAGGGGAAGGGTAAGAAAACCTCTCATTCTGGTGCAAAGGGCAAGAAGCAGGATATGGCGAAAGTGAAGTGTTTTCACTGCCATGATCACGGACATTATGCTACCAATTGTCCAAAGAAGAAGAAAAACAAGCAAGCGGGAAGATCTACAGATGGAGAGGCTTTGGCTTCACAGTTCGAGCTTGACTTTTCACTGATCGCATGCTTGGTTTCAAGTGTGATGGGATCGGTGTGGTTCTTGGACAGCGGTGCGTCATTTCATATGACGAGAGATCGGGATTTGTTCTCAGATCTGGAGGACAAAGATTTGGGTGTGCACATCGAGATGGGCGATGATGGTAGATACAGTGCGACTGGTATCGGTACCATATCCTTTCAGAGGGAGTCTGGTAAACCCTTTGTATTGAGGGATGTCATGCATGTACCGGGATTGAAGAAGAACTTGATCTCTGTGGCGATGTTGGAGGATAAGGGGTATGATGTGGTCTTCAGCGAAGGAAAAGCCTTCCTGCGCAGTAAGACTACTAGAGAGACCCGGAAGATAGGGGTTCAAACCAAGAACCTTTATCAGTTGCAGGTAGATGGCTGCGCAGCTATGGCATGCAAGGCGGGAGAAGTGGTGAGCCGGGATGATGAGGGCGAACTGTGGCACAGGAGATTGGGCCACCTTCACCATGGAGCTTTGAAGATCCCGCAGCAGATTTCTACTGGGCTTCCTAAGGGCACTCTTGCGCAGTCAGATCAGTGCAAGGGGTGTACTTTAGGGAAGTATGTGAAAGCCACCTTTCACGAGAAGGATAGTCGGGCCACGACGATCCTTGAGAGAGTTCACACAGACGTGTGTGGTCCTTTCTCAGTTGCTTCGACAGCAAAGCACAGGTATTATGTGATCTTTGTTGATGATTTCTCTCAAAAGTGATGGATCTTCTTCATGCAGAAGAAGAGCGATACATTCGCAAAGTTCTGTGAGTTTAAAGCACTGGTCGAGAAGGAGTCGGGGAAGAAGGTGATTGCTCTAAGGAGTGATAACGGTGGTGAATTCATCTCGGCCGAATTCAAGGAGTTCTGCAGCGCAGAAGGGATTCGGAGAGAGCTCATCGCACCCCATAACCCACAGCAGAACGGGGTGGCTGAGCGGAAGAACAGAACGATCGTGGGTGCTGCACGGGCGATGTTGCATGATCAGGGCCTACCCCTTCACTTGTGGGCCGAGGCATGCAATACAACAGTATATGTGCAGAACCGTTGTCCTCACAAGGTTCTTGGCATGAGTACACCGGAGGAGGCTTATTCTGGCAAGAGGCCTGATATTTCCCATTTGCGGATCTTTGGCTCTCCTGTCTACATGCATGTGACGAAGGATGCGAGAAGGAAGCTGGATCCAACCGCTGAGGTTGGAATATTTGTGGGGTACACTGATACACCTCACAACTATCGGGTGTATTTGTCAGACAGTCGCAAGACCGTTGTGCGACGGGATATAAAATTTCAGGAGGAGAAAGCCATGCAGTGTTCGCTTGAGAGGGAGCTACACTTGCATGCGGATGAGGAGCTGTTAGTTCCTAAGGAGGAGCTTCCAGATGTGAATCATCCACAAGAGGAAGTTCAGGAGGTGGAAGAAACCACCCATGCACCGCCAACCATTAGAGGGCACATGCGCACTACAGAAGCTGAGCGACTGGCTCGAGATGCAGAGAACATTGTAGGACCACCTACAACACAGCGCAGACAGAGGCAGTCACCGGATCGGTTCACTGGATACATGGCTCTTGTGAGTCAATGTGTTGTGACGGAGCCATCCTCTTTTGAGGAAGCTGTGGAGGAACCCGCATGGGTTGATGCCATGATCGAAGAATATGATTCGATCGTCAGAAACAGTGCATGGGAGATTGTCCTAAGACCGGTGGGAAAATCAGTGGTGGGTTCGCGATGGATCTACAAAGTGAAGCAGGCGGCTGACGGGAGTGTGGAGAAGTACAAGGCGAGATTTGTCGCCCGTGGCTTCTCACAGATCGAGGGGATTGACTATGAGGAGACTTTTGCACCTGTCGCAAGGTACTCTTCCATACGGACGATCCTTGCTCTCTCAACGCAGATGGGGTGGCACATTCATCATATGGATGTGAAGACTGCGTTCCTCAATGGAGTTATTGAGGAAGAGGTGTACATAGAGCAGCCTGAAGGTTTTGAGATCTTCAGCAGTGAGTCGCATGTGTGCCGACTCAAGAGAGCACTGTACGGGCTGAGGCAAGCACCTCGTGCTTGGTACACTCGGATAGACAGCTACTTCAACGGGCTTGGATTCTCCAAGAGTGAGGCGGATCCAAACCTGTACCAGATTGTGGTGGAGGGGAAGCTGTTGATCATCGTACTATATGTAGATGATCTGATTTTGACTGGCGATGAGCAGTTGATACTTTCATGCAAGGAGGATCTTGCACGAGAGTTTGAGATGAAGGACTTGGGCATTCTTCATTATTTCCTGGGATTGGAGATTTGGCAGCGCAGCGGAGGACTGTTTGTTTCTCAGGGCAAGTATGCTCGGGAGATTCTAGAGAGGTTCAACATGCAAGGCTGCAAGCCTGTTGACACTCCTCTTCCTGGTGGTTTGAGGAAGGAGGATGCTACTTCAGCGGAGGTAGTGGATGCCACTGTCTATCGATAGTTGGTGGGGTCGCTTATGTATCCGGTCAATACACGACCCGATATATGCTATGCTGTTAACCAGCTTTCGCAAGCTATGGTTAAGCCTACCAAGCTCTTTTGGAAGGCAGGCAAGCATGTATTGCGTTATATTAGAGGCACATCGGGATATGGTCTATGGTACAGACAGGAGGATGGAGCGAAGATTTCTGGCTTCACTGATGCAGATTGGGCAGGGAGTCCAACGGACCGGAAGAGCACATCTAGAGGATTTTTCAGCATTGGGCCGACAGCAGTTTCCTGGTACAGCAGGAAGCAGAGATCCGTGGCACTCAGTTCAGCAGAGGCCGAGTACATGGCAACAAGCTTGTCTGCATGCGAGGCTATTTGGATGAGGAAGATCCTCGTTGGATTGTTCGGGTTGCATTTGGAGCCTACAGTGATTTACTGTGATAACCAGAGTTGCATTAAACTCTCGGCTAATCCAATATTTTATGATAGATCCAAACACATCGACATCAGGTACCATCATATCAGAGATTGTGTTCAGCGGAGAATCATGATGCTTTCATATGTTCCCACGGAGGATCAGGATGCCGACATCCTGACGAAGGCGCTCACCAGGAGCAAGTTCGAATTCCACAGAGGCAGGATAGGGGTTGCAGATAATCCATATCTTGCCGAGAGGGAGTGTTGAGAATGCAGCAAGATGATGGAGCTTAGTGAAATGAAGTCGCCTTCACTAAGTGGGTCCGCAGGCAAATTCTGGCGCAAAGTCTATTTTTAGACTATGTCTATTTTTAGACATATGGAGCATGGTCCAAGGGTTGCAGTATGTTATTCTTGGAGTATTGGTCATGTTGGTAAAAATAGATGGACCTCTATTTTTTGACCTATAGGTCGAAGTCTATATTTAGACTGCCTATCCTAAAATAGGGAAGTCAAATATTATTTACCCTTAATAATATTTGGACTATAAACTTCAGTTTACTCTCTTGGAGCACTTCAGTTCGAGCCTTGGAAGTGGCTCATGCATCCGACAGAGGAATTACGCTATTCCTAAGGGTTTGGTGAGCTCATGCATGGTTGACTTCAGTTAGGACTTCAGTGGCAGAAGTTTGGTGGAGTTGATGAGACAGATAGTGGAGTTGTGTTCGGTTTAACTTAGTTGAACTAGTTGAGATTAGTTTAACTAGCTAATCAAATAGTAATGAGTGGAGTGAATTAAATATTATTTAATTCACTAATTATTAACTCATTATTCAACTCAAGAACACATCAGTTCACTACAGTGCATGGACAGTTCAGTGGAGACCAGTGAAAGAGGTAGATGAAAGGGTTGAGTTAGCTATCAGTGGCGACATCAGTTGTGCATGAGATTTGCACCACACTTGGAGGAATTTCCCATGATGATTGCGATGTCAAGCCAAGGAGATTCGAACCTTGGATCTCTATATAGACAGGCCTGGATTGCGCAATAGAGGCAAGGCAATTGGCGGTGAGTTTTGAACCAGTAACCTGTTCAAAACTGAGCTAGTTTGTGTGTAACTTAATGAGAAAGTACTGAGTACTTGTGAGGAGTATTGTACTGAGTTTGTTACATGATTTCTCCATTATAATATACACAATAGCTGTGGGGTTTTCAGCTATAAGCTTTCCCCATACATACTGTGTTAATGTGTATGATGATTTGATGTGTTATCGCTTGTTTTATTTCTGCATGTGTGATGATCTGAGTGGAAGAGATTATGTGTTGCATATGAATTCGAATTGATATGTGATCAAGATAGTCTCGGTGGATAATTAATCATTATTCAGAAAATTTCTACGCAGTTGGCTCCTACATTGACATTTGGCTCTCCAGTTGGCATCTTCACCTCCCGGTAGGAATTATTTTCTTACCAGCCCACTGTTGTGTTTTTTAACACTTGAAATCATGTGTTTTTTAACACTTTTGATCTTCTTCAATGGAATTTAGCTCTTTTAGCTCTTCTTCAAACTTTTTGTTCTTCTTTGAACGACACTGGTTTTTCTTGTACTAAATGGAACTGGTTTTTCTTGTTTTATTTGGCACTGGTTTTAGGGCTATACCCATGTTCTTGTTTTTTTTCAGGCCTGTATGTTCAGCGTGGCTTGACATTTCTCATCCCCCAAAAAATCTTCTTCTGTATTTGTTTTGTTGGCACAGTTTTAGTATGTAGTCATTCCATGCCGGTGGAATTCCTCCTATCCCTCCCTCTGGTCAAGCGAGTAGTCCCTCCTCATTTGCGGCTCTGTTGGTGTTCATCTCCTGTTGTTTCCCTAAACTGAAAGGCTTTTCTACTCCATCTCTTTGCTGGTTAGTTGAAGTTGTTCCCTGAGCTTGTTTTCCTTTTTGTTCTTAGCTGAAGGGATCATTCCAACCCATTCTTATAGAAATGTAGTTGTTATAATAAAAAACTTGTAGAGAATACATAATTTTCTTTGTGAATTGTACTTGTATCTGACATGAGTCCCCATTTGTAAGGGCACCAAATTCTGTATTTTGCTGATTACTTGAATGGGTTCTTGCAAGTGTGAAATAGAAATGTAGAGTCTACAAGTAGTTTTTAGAAGTCACTTGGACGAAATTCTATATTCTGTTGATTACTTAAATGGGTTCCTGAAAATGTGAAAGAGAAATGTAGAGTCTACAGGTATTTTTTAGAAGGAACTTGGACCAAATTCTATATTCTGCTGAATAAAGTTTTGATTGTGGTTTTGTTATAATCACTTTGAAGGGTATGATAAAGTTTTGACTGTGGTTTTGTTATAATCATTTGGAAGGGTATGATAAAAGGTTATTTGATGCAATAGTGCCATTGTTAAAGTTTAATTGTCAACATAAAGAGGCTTCAAATAGTATGCAAATACCTTGTAAATAATGCACCTTGAAGTAAATTATACATTCCTCTATCTCAATGTGAATTTGACATTGAAATAGTAATAGGAAATTTTAGGCTGAAAAACAACTGTGATGTGATTATGTACTCAAACTGGTTTGTTGAATATATTTATTAAGTTAAGATGTGTATTGAAGTAGTGATAAAGTTTTGACTGTGGTTTTGTTATAATCACTTGGAAGGGTGTCGTAAAGTTTTGACTATGGTTTTGTTATAATCACTTTGAAGGGTATGATAAAGTTTTGACTATGGTTTTGTTATAATCACTTGGAAGGGTGTTGTAAAGTTTTGATTGTGGTTTTGTTATAATCACTTTGAAGGGTGTGATAAAGTTTTGACTATGGTTTTTTTATAATCACTTGGAAGGGTATGATAAAGTTTATTTGATGCAATAGTGCCATTGTTAAAGTTTAATTGTCAACATAAAGAGGCTTCAAATAGTATGCAAATAGCTTGTAAATAATGCACCTTGAAGTAAATTAAACATTCATCTATCTCAATGTGAATTTCACATTGAAACAGTAATAGAAACTTTTAGGTTGCAAAACAACTTTGGTGTGATTATGTACTCAAACTGGTATGTTGAATCTATTTATTACGTTAAGATGTGTATTGAAGTAGTGATAGAGTTTTAATATCTCCCATAAACTAAAAAGTAAATTTTGCAAATCTCAATTCATTTACTAAAAAAATGCACAGCTCAAACATCCCACCCCGAACAAAAATGCACAACTCAAACGACACATCGTGAATAACTCCGCGTTTGAAACCCTAGCAATACGACAAGCTAGCGGATTTAAGGCCCTCACCAACCACATGATAGTTGTCAAGCTTAGTGGCATGTGTCATACAGGTGAGTGGATTCTGACGTGGTTGTTTTGCTACATGTATATTGAAGTAGTGACAGAGTTTCGATATCTCCTATAAGCTAAATAGTAGGTTCTGTAAATTTGAACATGAATGTCTTTGTTTATATATGCCTAGAAAAGCATTGAAGAATTTTCCAAGATGGTGTGTGAGTATTGAGATTAACTAGTTATAGTAATAGAGAGGCTCTTGCATACTAGCATAAACCTCCCTTCTTCCTAAAGCATCCACCTTTCTAGAGATAATTAATAGCCATGGTGGGATTTCAGCCATCTTATACAGAGTAAATTAAGCATCTTACATGTTCACAAGATTGTGTAATTGAGTAAGAGGTCAGCACAAACATCTTATTATGAGACTTTCTTGGCTCATTAAGCAGTATTTCTATAATTCTTAGAGACAATGTTGTCTTAGAGGGGTGCCTTAAGGCTTAGATTGGTCAACCTTGAAGCTTAACGAACATTTTATCTCTTTACATGTTCCATCTGTTATTTGTTTCTTCAATCTTGTTTTGTTCATATTCTTGTTATGTGTTTCAATTTGTCGTTATTTGTTTGAGTCTATTCCAAGTATCAATCCCTAGGGGCAAGCTAACATGTATTTTTGATACATGTCCTACGTGAGATGTATTTTTGATACCTATCTGGTTTAACAACCATTTAAGAATTCAAACATTTTATTTTTTTGGAAATTATAAGTACATATGCCACTAGGCATTGTCCAACAAAAAAATAGCTTCTTCACTATCTGCCATGAGATTTTTAAAAAAAAGTGTCCATGTCCAGTCAAATAATTTTTATTAGTGTTGGCTTGAAGTTTTGTCCATTCCAGTCAATCCTTTGAGAAGACATTTGTTTCAGTGTTCATATTAGAGTAGATTTTAAATAGCTTACTTTTTGGAATAAAAAATAATAGTATGGTTGTGTGGTTGAGTAGATCTTTTCATCCAATTGATAACAAACATGGAGTCCCATAAACATGTGAAGAGTGTATACAATATACATAATTTACAGTATACAGTATCAACAAAATAACACATCTAACAACATTGTCATCTCATTATGTCAGAATGTAACATTTTAATAGACTATAGACATTCCTTCATTACAATGCCGCATACAATATGGAATAAATCAACCTTCATGTGACAAGAAAAATATACAATCCATCCAAAATCCAAATTATAATGTGGTTACAACAAAAAACATATAACACCCCTATTCTTTATGGCCTTGAGAATTTTCAGTGCCAAACCCTGAGTTTCCTGATTGAGCCAAGTAGGTTGGTCTCCCTAAGAAGGGTTGATTAGGTTGTGGTTGATTGCTGCCATATAATTGAGACCAATTTGTCCCATCCAACCATGGAGAAATTGAGTACCCATACCTCACACTTGCGCTAAGTGGAGGTGTGTGATGAGCATACATTAAATTCACACCTCCTGTGGTAGGAATAAGGAAAGTGGGTAAACCCCCATTTTTATAGTGAGGCACTTGAATGTTTATGAGGTCTTGGAATAATGTTGTATTATTTTCAATATTGTCCAATGTGTTGGGCATGTCCCTGGTTTCATCCTCATCAATTGTGCTTGCATTTATGTCAACCATATGAGTCATCCCTTGTTCCCTTTCAAGCATTTGTTTAGCCTTCCTTGCTTCCTTTTCCTGTATTGACATTTGTTTTTGTTGCTCCTTATCTTGCCTTTCTCTCTCTCTTTCAAGCCTTTCACCTGCTCGACGTTGTGTTGAAATAGCCCTTGTTTCCTTCTTCTCCTTGGCTTGATCCCTTTTTTTTCTTTTCAGACTCAACTAGGAGTTTTATGTAGTCTTCTAAGGTGAGTAAATGTGAACTTCACCCCAAACGAAGACTATTGGGTGTTCCTTGCTTCTTTTTCATTGACACTCTTTCTACTGGTAGCTTTAGGAACCGCCCAAGTAACTTCTCCCCCCCTCCCACCTGCATGTCATTGCTTGGCACTTCAGTATCTGTGGCACTTGATTGAACTATATTGTTTTCTTCATCTAGTGCCTCATTATGTGCTCCATATTCTTTCATTGATCTATTGTCCACAAAAAAATGAACAATTTCACTGTTCAATTCAGCCAGTTGTGAAGGCATGTTCATGCTTTGTTCATTGGTTCTTGAGACACTGTATTCATTCAAATTAATCATGGCTTCTACCATCCATGATGGCGGGTTTACTTGGCTTGGAAATGTCAATTGGTCATTTTCAATGTCATTAACAATATCAACAATTTCATTTTCAACTACATCTGCATTAGCAATATCGACAATTTCATTTTCAAGAAAAGATGCATTGCCAACTGCATGTTCAACAGTGTCATTAACAATATCAACAACAATAGTTCCCTCTACTTGAGTTGGTAGAACAACCTCCATGTTGCTATTAATTTGTTGATGAATATGTTGTGTTTCACATACCTGCTCATCATCATCAGCATATAATTGTCCTTGAGAGAGGGAAATTATATCACCAACTGCAACCACATTAGCATGTTCATGTACTTCTTCTTGCACTTCATGTTCTTTTTCCTGACCATCCACATGAAAAGCTTGGATAAAAGCAGTATCATGCATAAGAGCATCATAATACAGTGGCCATATTCCTGTCCTCCTAAAGCCAACCTTGATATTTGATGGTGTCAGAGCCCTTTTAAAAGCCTTACTTGCAAACTCTGTTAACTCGAACCTTTTCACCTCAACCCCTGGATTCTTTGCCATTCATACAACACACTCTGACCTGAAATAGTTCTTGAAAGCGCCAAACACACTAACATCAAGGGGTTGCAATCTGTGAGTGGTATGAGCAGGCAATGTTAAAATGTCAATGTCCAGCAATGCTGAATTAAAGGGTGTATAAACATAAATAGAGAATATGCAGATGCATTACCTGTCAACAATAATTTTCAAGCTGAGAAATCCCAAATTATTAAGACCAACGGTTCGTACTCTCTCAGCAATAAAACTCAAACCCCATGCTTACTGTGGGATTCGAAACTCTGATGCTACAGGCACAAACGGAAACCAAAATCCCCATCCTCAGAGCTTGGAAAGCTTGGAAGAAATGGGAAACTTATAGGGATCCTCATGGGCATCGAGCTCTTCAAGGACGCCTGGGAAAGCTCCCAACCTGAGTTCACTGTAAATCTCCTTCTTCCAACCCTTGCCCGCCTTTTTCTGAGCTTCCCTGATGGCGACCTCCACCGTTTGAGGTGAATCCACGTAAACAGAATCCACGATCCCGCCTTCCAGAGCCATCCAAGCACTGAACTTGTGGGCACCCAATACCACATCTCTTAGGGTTCCATGCATGAGTTTGCTTCGTATGACAGCCATGAAACCCTTGGAAAACTTGAAACCGATGTCGATCTCGCTCATGTAGAGCACAGATTGATCTCCTCTCATGAACCTGTAGTCGTGCGCCAGGGCAAGCATGAAACCCCCAGCCGCGACGTGCCCACAGATTGTGGTGATGGTGGGCACCTTGAGCCTCATGAAAGAGGCCAGTAGGGTTTCGAACTTGATCCAGAGTATGCTCAAGGGGACATCTGGATTCTGAGAGATCCATTGAAGGTCGAGGCCGTTTGAAAAATACCTGCCCTGGTTTGTGGTTACGAGGGCCCCTGCTTCTGGGGAATCTTGGACCTCCTTCAGGGCAGTGGAAATAGTGTCCATGGTGGAGGGATTGAACCTGTGATCTCCCTCTCCCAGCAGAGTGAGGGTGTAGATCCTTCCTCTCTTCTCTAGACTGCACATTTTCGCTCCAGTGGAACAATCGCCCGCCTACGTGCCCAATCCAGTCATTTTCGTTCAAGAAAAACCTAAAGTATCGAGCTGCAGAGATGCCTGTATATACACAGTTATCATTGTCATTCCCAACTTTCAATGAGGCTAACACCTAATTCAAATCCATGCCCAGCAATGTTGTGGTGCATTTAATTTACATTTTTTTATTCAATTAATATTAAATTATATATTGATATTTAGTTTATAAAATATAAAGTTTTTTAATAGTTGTAAATTTTTTTATAAAAATTAAGTATAATCATTTAATAAAAATTATGGAGGTTGCAAGTTATTTAAAAAAAAAATTATTTTAGAAATAATTTATGTTATTGATGATGATGATGGTTAATGTCCACTGAGACCAATCTTTGGTCTATCGGACATAAAGAAAATAGTTATTTAGTTTGATTTAAGATTTTATTCCTATGCTCAAAAAGCTTGGAGAGAAGCCTCCCGAGCTCACTATAATTTTGACATCCTAAAAGGCTAGGAAGGTCAGTATTGCAGAAAAGATTACGAAATTGAGCTCTAATGTGGTTGTACACGGGGCACTCTAAGAGGAAGTAATTTTCATCCTCGATGTTCATATTCTCACAGAGATGGCAAATCCTTTCCATCCATGGTAGGAACCGTCCAACGACCTGTTTCACTATGGAGCTCATGAGAGTTCATTCTAATCTTGGCTATATTAATTTTCTTCTTTGAGCTAGTTAAAACAGATAGATACTTTTGATATTCTAGTGTGGGGTTGATGACCTCCTTATAATATCTTAATTTTCTTTTAGATGCTAGATCTTTCTCACACCACATTTTTTCTTTGAACTTAGAAGTAACAATTTTTTTAATGTTATTAATGTTTTGCAATGCAACAATCTTGTCGATCTCCCAATGGTTTAACCGGGCCCTGGTGTCTTTATACCAACCTCGTTTAAGATTTAGGTGGTTTTGGCTGGAATTTAAAGCTAGCTTAGGAAGTCTATGGTCTCCTATGCTATTGAGTTTGTGCTTGTACAACATAAGCCTAGTCATAGCTAGGCTCTTGATAGGGGAAAAACCCACTTCTATAAGGAGAATAGGATATGGTGTATTGCTTTTAATTTTAAGGTTATAAGTTATAAAACGCTTCTGGATTTTCTCAATCTTTCTCCACGATTCTCTAGAGATGCTGCAACCCCAAACCTCACATCCATATAAGATAACAGGAGTGACTAAAGTTTCAAAGAGGAATTTCTTTCTATCCCACATTACGAGGTTTGTTGTTTTACAATTATTTTCAAGACTAAAATAAGCTTTTCACCGCCCATTAATCCTTTTCTGAATGCTATAGTTCCAGTTGAGCTTGTGATGAATATCAATTCCTAGGTACTTGTAAGAAGACACTTCCTCCAAGTTACTATTGTCATACATAAAATTAGCATAAGTGTCCTTCTTGGATTTGATAATCATAACTTTTGTTTTGTCAGTGTTAACAGACATACCCATCGTAGAGCAGAAATCCTTAAGAAGTCTCAATTGCTTATCAATTGATTGAAAATAATTGAAACTTGTATTATATACCATAAATTATTTATAATTAATTTATATCTAATTTTATTTATAATTTAATTTTACACCTGTTAAATTATTTTCTTATTCCATTTTTTAAATTAATTTTTTTTTTAATAATATATATGGTAAGAGGTTAATTTTTTAAATAAAATTAATTATTAAGTAAGATAATATTTTATTATAGAAATCCATTAAAAAACATTAAAACCAAAAGGTATATAAATATAGAAAAAGTAATTTGGAAATTATTTTGAATATCTATCAAATATAGATTAATTAATTTATGTGAAGTTAATCCTTATTCTATAAATTTATAATAAAAAATTGAGGAAAAAATTACTAATAAATTTATCATATAAATTTATAATAAAGAATTTGGATGAAACTTGCCTATGTGAAAAATTAACTATTTTACAAATTATAAATAAAAATTGTTTAAAATTATATTTAAAATAAATAAACAAATTCAAAATAAATAGATAAAAAATATTTAAAATAAATTAAAAAACATATATTATTTTGTTTTAATTTCATTTTTAGAAAATCATATTATCTATTGTTCAATCTAGGATTTTGATTATATATATGATTCCATATATGAAGTAGTTTAAAACTGATTTCACTGTTAAGTCTAGCAAAGTATGCATACTTTAACCCTTTTTAGTTTGAACTTATAACTTTTTAAGAGAAAAGAGGTACTCTTAACCATTAGACCCATTCAAATTGTATATGTTAATATAAACAATATGATGACATTCAATAGTACCATATTTTATTAGTTGTTTTATTTTTGTGATGAAATTTTTAACTTTATTATTTTTTATTTTAACTAAACTATATATAAACTAAGCCTCAAATACTAGCTACTATATAGTCTTTATTATAATTTCATATATTTTAAATTTTATAAAAATATATATTAACTTTTTTTTTTTTTCTATTCTTTAAACAATAAAAAAAAATTGTTTAAATGAAAATTTAGATTAATCGAAATTTTAAAAAATCCATTTTCTCCGGAAGGGAGCGAGTCAACTTCTAGACATAATGTTATCTCAACCCTTATCCCAATATGTGACATATTTTATTGAGATATATATATCATGCATAAAATATCGCATAAAATTGTCCTACTCATAATTTTTTAAGGTAAGTTAAATAGTCTAACTCTACAATGAAGACAAGATTCATGGATTACTTGTCCCTTGATTTACATGCTAGATCTAAAATTTAGTATTTAAGGGTGATTTACAATTTAGTGTGAGGAAATCTTGTGATATAATATTAAATTATTTAAAATAATAATAATAATAATATATTAATATAAAAGTTATATATGTGTGAGGTTAGTTGACGATGTGTGACAAATGAAATTGAGGTGCTTGTCACCTCACTGACTCTCAATGTCATTAAGAGGGGGATGGCGTGGCTTGTCCCTATGTAAGAGGCGTGTGAAAGTCACTTCGTTGTTTAAAGAATAAGCATATTCTGGATCATTTTATTTATTTTTATCTATTTCAATGTTTTGAATGCAGTAAAAATGAAGGAATTAACTCACGGGACCATTTTTACTGGCAGGCTCAGTTTGAAAATTAGGGTCTAAAGTCTTCCGGGAGAATTTTTAAGGCATCAAATGACACTTTTTTGGGGCAAAAATTTGTCTCTTTAGTGGGAATTATTATTCCATACTCTACACACAAAGACCTTTCCAACGACACGATAATCACCTCAATTAGAGTCATTATGCAAAAGTTATGCCACTAGGAAATTGACCTTCCTATTTTTACCACCATAATTCAAGAGGATGCCACATCAGTCCCCATAACTCATGGAAAATGGGCTAGACACATGATTATGATGAAGAATACTCTATAAGAGTCCATATTGTAACTCTGGTTAAGAGTCGAGGGAGTCAAACCTAACCACCAGTATGCTATCAGGTTGAGTTATAACTGGGCCACTAGGAGGAAAAGGGGTTCCATTATTTTTTTTGTGCATTTGTTCCATAGATGAGAAAAGTAGCCAAGAAGGATAGGGATAGAGCACATAGAGAGGATTTTTGTAGTGTAGTAGCCCATGGGCCACAAGCCTAACTTCCTTGTACTCACAACCAATTTCTATTCAGAGAAAAAGAACATATAGGCTTCACCTTCCAATTTGGTTTTCTCCCGAAAGAGTTTCTTAGGTTATATATTGGGTCAAATCATCATTTTAGAGTTTTTATTTCTCTATTCTCTATTTTTTGGATAATTTTAATTTTCATGCATACACAATAACTAATAAACTACATATCCGAAAATCTAAAGAGAAATAAACTCTCATAGTCTAGATTTCAATTTTTAAGTATAATTTATCAGATCTACTGTGACAAACTGTCCACTAGAATATCCATGGTAGTTTACAGATCATAGCGGGGCTACCTTCTTATATGAGGCAATATTTAAATGAACAACAATATACTAGCCAATATATTGCAAAAAATAAATTATAGTTATAGCGTTGTTGAACCTCTCCATATTTTGAATGATTATTTATGTTCATCTATTGTTGTTCTATTTATACAAATTTATAACTAAATTCAGAATTCGATGGAAAATAATGATAATTTTATTGTTCCATTTAGTTAAAACAAATTCTTCAAAAAATAAAAAATTGGGTAAATGTTGACTCGATTAACTATGTGACAAATGACAATTGGAGCTTTCATTGTGGATTGACCAATTTCCCTTGTCACTTTCCTTTGTTCAAATATTGGTTAGTTGAATAATCTAGTTGATCTTTTGGAAACAATTGTGTGGTTGAGATGACACACTGTACCAAATATCCAGAGTTGCAACTCCTTTCTCGAGTAGTCAACTCACTAAGAATTGCAATGATGGGTTATGGAGTGAGTCGCAACAACAACGTTAAGGTAAGTTGCAACAACAAGGAGTCACAATACAAGTATAAACACATAATATTTGTAGCATGAGTGGCAACACCTTTGAGTCACAAAACAAAATTCAGTACCTCAGAGTTGCAACCCAAGTGTCAGCACCTCGGATTCATAGCACTACACCGGAAAAATGAGTCACGGTAACTAGCAACAGGGAGTTGCGGCACTTGGAAACTAGGAGTTGTAGCACTTAGTAACTCGGAGTTGCAACACCTAGAAATAGGGAGTTGTAGAACCTAGAATAGGGACTTGTAACAACTATCCATGGTGAGTTGCAACACGTGTCTTGCTCTTGTTTGAAGGTACTTGTGCATCTCTACCTATTGAATACCACTATTAAACATAGAAAGGTAATTAGCTCCTTAAACACATAAGAACAAGCATTAAAATCACAAATTAAGAGGATAATTGTACCTTGAACAAAATGCATTTATGTGGAAAAATGTTGTTTGGATGAGGTGAAAATGGGAAAAAGATGTGCAAAAAGGTTTTAGACAGGAGCTAGAAAGATGCCAAATTGGGTGCCCATCATCTCCCTCAAGCCAAAACGGTTGGATGTCCGTATGAAACCAATGTCTAATCTGAGTTTGAGTGATTGTAGTGTCTGTTATCACTTGGATTGAACCTCAGGCTGAAGAAGGCAATTCTGAGGTAAGTGTTAGTATGAATCTTTCGTCGTAAAAGATCACTTTAGATACGCATAACAAATAGCCCTAACATCGATTATGGTTGCAAAATATGTTTAAGTCTGCTGCACAAATTCAGATCTAAGCACAAAAGACATTAAGCAGATAAAATATAATATGGGTCCATGCATCCAATAGACAAGACAAGAACAAAGTGTTTAAAAGAATGATTAGTATTATATTAAAGAATGGGGCACCTGAGAGGAAAACAAGAAAGGTGTTTTCCGGTTCTCCTCAATGGGATGGGTTCTTGAAAGTCCTCAGCGTTTCAGATCTAAAATTCCTCTCTCTTATTGTGGTAGAAAACCCTGACAAACATAGAACTCAATGGGAGCTCACAAAGCAAAAATGGAAAATGGTGACCAAGAATAGATCTGGTGTGATCTAATACAATGAACGTGACTAATGAATGGGGAAAACCCTTCTATTTATAACAAAATATTGGGGTGTTATAGAACTCGGTGCATGAATAAAATATTATTAATCGAATTCTAGAATCACCCTTTAGGAATATTTTATTATATTTGTTGGAGGGAAAAGGTCTTTTGACTTGAGTCAATTCCTTTATTTATAAACAATAAATAAATAAATGATTTATTTATTATTTTAGGGAGATGGTGGGAATATAATTAAATAAATAATGATTTATTTAATTATTTACAAATGATTTAGTCAAATTTAACTAGGAATATTATTAAATAATGATTTGAATAACTTATTCCTAGGAAATAATTAAATAAGTAATTATTTATTTAATCAAATTCCTTTTTTTGGGTTAAATATGACTAGAAAATATAGACAAATGTTATTTTATATGGTGAAAGAAATTTTACTTAGGGTTAAATTGGTCTTACATGGTGTACTTGGGTTCATCTAATGATAATGGGTTAGATGACCAAAAAAATGGTGTAACAGTAAGCACAAACCACGCTTAGGCAAGTAGCTAGCCCCACTAGGCAAGGAGAGGGCTCTCTCCGTATATATCACAGCCAAGATGACTGAGGAAAGAAGATATTAGGCTAGGTATAGTAGCTCAGAGTTTTGCTTTTGATTGTATAGGGTTGTGCTGGATCAGAAGGAGTCAAACAATCAAGACAAGGAAATTAGGTCAAAATTTGCAGGGTGTTCTATGGAGAAAGGTAGGTACAATGTTTAGCACTTTAGGGTTTCAATGGTGGGATGATCAAGACATGTGAGAGGCTAGAAAGAGCATGGTGCAATCATGAGTTCTTTCTAAACTGAAGAAATTTAACAAACTATGTATGTATACCCAAAATAGATCATCTGAGAATGGATTCTGCTTATCTAACTTGCATACATTCACTCAGAAGTTATGAAATTATGAATGAAATAAAAAAAACATTCTAACAACTGAGCACAAAATAAGAAACTGAAAATAAACACCATACCACATGGATCCCATAAAAATAGCTAAAAATAGCTACAAATTTGATTAAATTCCTGCTCATAGCTGATACAAAAGTGTGTTTCTTCAAAAGCCAAACATCCAACTGAGTCCAACCCTTACAAATAAGAAAGAGAAAGAAGATATAGACCTCAAAACCACTCTCCCTAACCTCAGGGATTCAAATCCATGAGATGGGAATCAGTTACACCAAATGCTAAACAAGAAACTGAAGACTAGGAAGACCCAACAATTTGCCTCTAAAAGAGAGGAAACTAATTCATTTGACCTCTAGAGGGATCACCTAATGTATCTACCTTAGATAAAAGTAAAAACATGACATTTACATTCATCGTGACCATTTACATCAACAATTTCTTCATTTTCCAAAGTAAAAGTAAAACTGGAGTGAAACTTCAAAATTTGCTGAAGACTGTGAAAAATGCATTTTCCTTGTCAAACGCGTAGCGTCCAAGTAGAAAAAATGGCCTCTGTTCAAGGATAGTTTTGAGTTCTTTCCTGGTGTTAAAATCAGTCCCATGATAGCTAATTGGAAAGCCCTCCGAGTCTAGTTTCTAAATATACCTCTAGTTTTCAAAATGGTGTTCATTTTCTTTGTCAAAAAGGAAATCTCCCAAGACTGGTAAACGCGCAGCGACCAGGTCAAAAAGGAGGCAGAAATATGAAAATTTGGTAGTTTTTTTTGCATTTTTGAGGGACCAGTTCTCCTCCAAATCTTCTGAAACTAGCTAGGGTTGATGTCCTCATCATTATTAACATGATGGTGGTGACCATTTGTCATTTGAAGGCCCCACAAAAGAGCGCAGCGTCCAGGTCGCTGCGCCTTTGGAAGAATTTCTGCGTGCAAAAAGACTCAAAAAACCAGAAATGAACTGAAGTGCCAAGTGTGCCAAAATTTTATCAAAATAGTGAGGGTAATTTTTTAGCAAGTGCTTAAGGCATGAAGAGATACCTCAGCAAGTATATCTAACCTCTCTTTCTCCCCTTGCTTAGTCAAAATTTCGATCTTAGCATTGGCTCTTTTGAGCTTGGCCAATGCAATTCTCTCTTTCCGTGCATGAAGATTGACCCTTGTCCTCAACAAGTTATTGTCCTTGTTGGCCTTCTATAGCAACCTCTCTAAATGTATATTGGCTCTATCAAGCCATGATTCCCTGTCCTTGCTAATCTCTAGGGCAAGCAGCTCACTTGGTGTGAGCTACTCTGCCAACTCAGCTTCTCTCTGTCTTTCTCGAGCTAAAGCTCTCTTCAACCCTATATTCTTTGGTTTCTGTCTTGGAGGCTGATCCTCCTCCTCATCAATTTCACCAAATCTTTCCAAGGTCTCCTCCAGCAAGGCCTTGGCCTTTTTTGCCTCTCTTTGTTCTTTGATGGTCTTTACCTCATTGATGATTTGCTTAATTTTCAACTGCTGATTTTCTTGCTCAAGAAAGTCAATCACATATTTTTCTCTCTCAATATTAGCTTGAAGTTCACTAATATTTGCTTCTTTGCCTTTGATTGTTGCACTGGTGATTTTTTCCTCATCTAGGTCAATTAGCTGAAATTCATGCTCTGTTTCATGTTTTTCCTCATGTTCATCAATGATTGGCTCTTTAGCCTTTTCCTTGCCTTTGTCCACCTGTTTTGTTGATGAAGAAGGCATGGCCCCTTTCACTCCAAGTGAAGAAAACACATGCTTGTAGCCTCTCTGATAAGTATTAGGAAATGGCTCAACATCAGTCAAATTAGCCCAAGTTGATTCAATATCCTCCTCACTTCTTAATGACTCAGAATAATGATGTGATGATGATGGAGAGTTATAGAAAGGTGAAGAAGAAGGACCAACATGAGGTGAATGAAACTGACTTGGTGATGATGTATGAGTAGTAGGCTGAGATGGAGGAGTGGATATGGGAGGATGAGATGATGAGGGGATATTCTGATCATGCTGACTAGGTGGGGTAGTGAAAATTTCATTTGCTATGAATGTGTCCCATGGAATTTTCTTTTGCTCAAGCTGATGCATGACTATCATTTTGATTAGGGAGTGGTGAAAGAGACTCTGCATTTGATGATTATAATCCCTCTTTTGTGCAATGTATGCCATCTTGTCAATGCTGCATTCTAACTCTAGTGAAATGCATAAGAAGTTGGATATGATATGAATAGAGTCAAGAAAATCTCCCCTCACAGGTGAAGTATTTCATAATGATTTTCATCATAGGGACATATCGGTCAAGAAGATGAGAGAAAGGGAAAATGGTATTTTTCTCATCCTTGTATCTAGGTTTAAGATATGGTTCATAGTAGCTATGATCAAGGTTTCCTTGTTTAAACCATTTCTCTCCCACATTAGGGATCCCTGTAGCAGCTGCAATGGCATTAGTAGACATGGTAAAAGTAACTCTAGCAAGAGTGACCTGCCTATCATGAAGACCTGAGATGAATAGCCTTGTTAACATAGGGTGATATTGGACCCTTTGCACCCTCTTACAAAATTCAAAGCAACCAACATGTTTAAAACATGACACAATAAGTGGAGAAGCCATGAGTTCTTTTGTGTTTGCTGGTTCATATTTGATAATTTTCCTTCCTTTCTTATATGTCTTTTTCTTTGTTTTCTCCTCACTTACATTTTTGTTTTCTCCTTCAGACATTGTGGACTTGAAGGCTTTGGAAACCCTTGGGTAAATGGAATGAGACGAAGGGAATATGGATTGGAAATGAGAAGCTGTGACAAATGGAGGAAGTGATAATGTAAATGATATCCTAGGTCTAAGAAAACCCTAGGATCTTATAGCTTTGATTGATATGTGTTTAGGGACATGAATATGGGAAATTTGAATGAAAATGGGAAAAGGAAATGATAACTAGGGTTTCATAGCAATAAACACTTCAAATTTGCATTAAATCATGAGACACTTCAGTGAGAAATCTTGATAGGTTTAACTTACTGTTTGAAGGAGCTATGAAGAAGTTTGTGCAAAAAAAACTGAGCTTGCTGGGTGTTAGGGTCCCGTGATTTAGCAGATTGGTAGACCAAATGCACAAGGTAACATCAGACCAATCTTTGGAGTCATAGAACCTAGCCTTCCTAGACTCAGAGAGGGCTCTCTCTATTATATGCAAAGGACGTGAACTTATTTGCTTCTAGGGTTTGGATTTTAGGCTAGTTGTTAAGTGTAGGGTTTGTTGTTTGTTTTGGTTGGGTAAGATGGTCAAGTAGAAATAGGTAGAGTGAGAGGTCTTCAAATCATTGGGCTATGGAGTCTATGAAAGTCATGGATATCTCAACAATGAAACAAGATCCATAACATGGAAAATCTAGCATGGTCAAATGGATCTTGAAGGTATGTGTGAAGTGAAATGAACAATAAGTTTGTGAGCATAGTAGGTGTGTAAGGGTAGTGAAGAATCCTTAAACAAATACCTTTTAAACAATAGGGTCTCAAATATTGATCAACCAAAGGACATAATCATAATACATGGCAAAACAATATCTTTTTTATTACACTTTAAGCAAACGAGCATTTAAGATGAACAATTCAGTGAACCATATAAAGCAAGAAACTAATCTAACTTTTAGTGATTTCACCTTCAAGGTTTAGAAAACATTCAAGATAACAAATAACTTTAATCAATGAAGAGGGAATTCCTAAACATCAATGATAAAGCTACAAAGAACTTTAAGGAAACTTCTCAAGCATGGACAAAGGGCATGATCAAAACATGGCCTCTTTGGCTAAAACCTAACAAGTAATACTTCAAAGAGAGATTCCAAAATAGAGTTTAAATAGAATCAAATAGGCAAGGCTAACCATAAAACATATTTGAAACTACTGTATTGAACCATTCATGGAATAAACAAGCACATGAAGGTCTAAGGAACAACTAAGAATTCCTTAAACAAACCTAGCAGAGGAAAACATAAAGACAGTAGACAACAGGAAGGACTAAGGTGCCTCCAACAACATTTATTAGCCTATACTCCATTGTTCTACTGCAACATAGAAGGATGGAAACATAATGAAAGCATGCGAAAAAAATAACATGAAAGAGAAGCACTTCACCAATAACCAAGCTCAGGGATCCTGCAAGCTATCATCCTTCATCATCAATCAAAGCAAGGCATTCAGAAACTCCACAAGACCAATTTTTCCTTCAAACTCAAGAAAACCATGTATTTCTCTCAAAACTCATCAAATTCCAAAATTTACAATGAAACCCTCATGATCTATTTATCTCAGCAAGAGAGGGAAAAAACCCTAGATAGGGTTGGAAAATGTCAAAATCACTCATAAATGTCATAAATTCCCAAGAGACCATGCAAGGCGCAAGGCACAAAATATTCCATGAAATAAATGCCAAAATAACTTCTAGCACCTAATGATAGAGTGATTTGCCTCAAAAAACACTAAAATATGATTTTTCAATAAATGAGTTTCTTTTTTTGACTTTTGGCCAAAAACACATAGTGTTGTCCATAAGCGCAACGCCACCTTAGGAAGAAAATAGGTCCTGTTGCAACCTAGTTTTGAGGACCTTCCCTATGTCAGATTTTTCTCTGTGATGGCCCGTTGGAAAGCTTGTTGAGTCATATTTCTAGATATACCTTTGTTTTTATTATTGAGCACTCATAACCTTTTCAAAAATTCAAATCCCCAAGACTTCTCTGAGTGCAGTGCCAGGCCTGAAAAGGAGGCAGAATGGTGAAAAATGAAGTGTTTTTTGACCTTTTGAGGGGTCAAAAATGCTCCAATTGCTCTGAAATTTGGTGAGCGTAGTGTGATAGTCATGAGAAATCAAAAAATGTAGAGTTTTCCCTATGAAGATGCCTGAGGGAAAATCGTAGCGCCAGTGGAGCTGCGCTTATAGGCCTCCAAAATCTCAAAAAACAAAAACTTGTCCAAATTCCTTCAAAATTGGTGGATGTCTCCTTCAAGGGGTTTGAGAGACCTGCAGGGAAGCTAATGCCAAAATTCCAAGCCTAGCTTGGTCTTTTCCTTCGTTTAGTGCTTGAATTTCAATGAGGGGCTCTTTGAGTTCGGCACAAGCAAGTTTGTTTTTCATTGCATAATGCTTGGTCATCTTTTTCTGGAGATCAAGGCCCCTTTTCATCTTCTTAAAATACTTGTGTTCATTCTTATAATACTGAATGATACGCTGTGCCATGGAAAAATCTCTCTCCAGGCCCTAATTTGTGCATATTTTCTTTGGAGTAGTATTCTAGTGGCCATCTCCTCATCTTCATTATCACTGTCAAGGTAAATGAATTGTGGCTTTTGTTTAGTTTGCTTGCCTCTCTTACCTTTCTCACCTTTTTTCATCTTTTGTTTGCCCTTGTCAAGCTTTTGAGTTGAGGTATATGGCATGGTCCCTTGCCTCTTGGAGGCAGCAAAAACTAGCCTTGACCCTCTCTGGTATGTGCATGAAAGAGGTGTGATGGTGATTTTGTTGGTCTCTTTGTCATGGCTGTGATCATCATTTAGACTATGAGCCTCTTCCCTTTTTCATTGTCATCATGACTAGGACTAACTTCATATTCATCTTCTACACTGTCATCATTTTCATTATCACTGAGGAGCTGACTATTGTCATGACTGTCATGACTATTTTCTTCTTTGTTGTCTTGTCCCTCACTATCTTCTTGATCACTAGCCTCTTTGTCACTGTTTTTTACCTACTTCTCAGTGTGGTCTGTTTCATTGGTATCACTGCTGCCTTTAGTTTCTGCACTTTATTCATTGTCACTATCTTTGTCATTGTCATCTTCTTCCATATCTTCATTATCTGTCTCTGTGTCCTCTGTTTTATTGCTGACATCCCCTCCATCAATGCTCATTTCATTCCCACTTTCAACCTCCTCATCTTCTTCATCATCCTCTTCCATTTTGTCACTATTTTTCTCATTGTCATGCTCACTATTTTCACCTTCATCAATGTCATGCTCACTGCTCCTTTCTTCATTATCATTTTCTTCCTCTTCCTCATCATCTGCTTGTTCTTCATTTTGGACTAATTTATTGTCACTCTCACCCTCTTCATTTTGATTTGACTCATTATCATTGTCTCCCTCATTTTCACTTAATTCCTCATTGCCACTTCCTTCTTCATTTGATGCATCAAGAGAAGGAGAGGAGGGGAGGTTTTCTTTAGGTGAGGGCACTTGTGTAGATGATGAGGGAAAGCTAGGTTGATGAGGGAGCCATGGGCTTGTAAAGAATTCATGTGCTATGAATACCTCCCAAGGTATACCCTGTTGTTCCAACTGATGTAATACCACCATCTTGATCAAGGAATGGTGAAATAAACTCTGCATTTTTTGGGAAGGACTCCTTCTCCAGACAACAGAAGACATTTTGTCCATACTTCTATAGAGGTAGTAGGGAAAGTTGAGCATCTTGACCCTTGTGAAATGCATGAGGAGTCTGACATGGTAGGAGTAGAGTCTGGAGTATCTCCCCTCACAGGTGAAGTACTTCATGATAACCCTCATCAAGGATGAAAATCTGTGTTTTAGGTGTGAGAAAGGAAAAATAGACTTGCAACCTTCTCTATACCTAGTCTTGAAAAATGGCTCATAATAGTTCTTGTCCAATTTGTCTTTCTTAAACCATTTCTCACCAACATCATGTATACCTGTAGCATTAGAGATGGTATCTATCGATAGTTCAAAATCCACCCCTGCAAGGCTTGATTGTTTGTTGTGCAGGTTAAGGATAAAAATCCTTGTAATATTTGGGTGGCTTTGCACTTGTTTGACTCTCTCACAAAATTGGAAGCACCCTACATTCTGGAAACATGAGAGGATCATGGGAGATGAGGTGATATCCACTCTGCTCTGTGGCTCAAATATGTTCACTTTCCCTCCCTTGTGGTTTGGCCTCATAGGCCCTTGACCTTTGTCACTGCTGCTACTGTATTCTGCTCCTAACATGGTGATTAGGGCTGATGGTGGCAAACTTGGGCAAGAGGAGTAAAATGAAAATGATGGTGTGCAACTCTTGCAAATGAGGGTTATGGAGGTTAGGCTTATGATTGATTTTCCTTGAGCTAGATGAGGGCTTTTATATGAACATGAAGTGTAACTACCCCAATTCACTCCCCTCAACTGATGATCTTAGCTTGGAGGTCAGAGGAGAGTGGTAATTATGAGGACTTAGGGGTTGTTTTGGTACTAGGGTTTGATAGCTTCCCCTTAATTATCAAAACACAAAAACACTTGGAGGATGATGAGGATAAGGCCACCTACCTCTTTAGCTTTGCTTGCAAGGTTTTGAAACCAATTCGGAGGACCTCCTTTGAACCCTTGGCACATTTTTTGCAGTTCGGAGAGTTTTTGCATTAGCGCAGCACCCTACCCGCACTATCGGGTCGCCTTATGTGCGCAGCGTTGGGTGGGTCGGGCCTCTGTCTGAGCGCAACGTTGGGTAGAGTCGGGTCTTGGGCATGTCATTTTCACCTGCGCGTAGCGCCACCCTATTCGCGCAATGCCACCCGGTGTATGCGCAACGTCGAATATATTTTACACTGTGGAGACCTATATTAGTGCAACGCCAAGGTCTGTGAGCGTAGCGCCAGGGACTTTGCCTAGAAACTGTCCAAATTCTCAGAAATTTTCTCCTGAAGGGTTTTCTTGCTTTTCTTGCAAATAGAAAATGCACAATGAGTCAAGTGTTTAAATGAATTTGACTTTTATGGCCTTGGGCGTGCAAATTTATTTTTTCCTAAACCCACTTTGTAATGTTTTTAAATATCTTTTTTCATTTGACTAATATCCTTTTTGACCCTTTGCAGGTGATTTGAAAACTTTTCAAATTGACTTTTCTTCTTTTGGTGATGGCTTACTGGAGAGATGAAAAATGTCCCTTTTAACCTTTGAGGGTCTTGGCACTGTCAAAAACCTGTTTATGCTTGCACTGATAAAATGAAAACATGTTTTTATCCTTTTTTGACATTCTTGAGTGTTAGTGAATCTAAAAACATGTTTTTCTTACCCTCTTACTAATTTTGACAGTTATGTATTCATTGTGACAAAGATTATAAATTATACCCGTTGTGTCTCCTCTTGGCCACTTCTGATTTTTGTAGGTGCCATGACACAGCTATTTTGGTTTCCTTAGTCATTCTTTGGAGTTTGAAACCTCAATTACTCAACAATAAACTCATGCTTATGTCAGTTTCTTACCTTGTAACCCAAAACTATACTTTCATTCCTTTGACCCTTTGAAGGCAATTGTCTGTACTTGAAAACTTGACCTCCCTCACCCTCATACTCTTTGCATTTCTTTCCTTGGCCAACCATGGAGGTCACCTTCTGATATCTTCTTCAACCTTCTTCCTGCATGATGGAGGCCCATAGTCTTCATTTCACTTACTTTGCCTATCTCCCAAAACTTTAGGTTTTAGGGCTGTCAGAGAAGAATAATTAGTGTTGTCTTCTAAGTTCTCTATAACACTTTCAAGTTCATTCATTTATGTTCAGTTCAACTCACCTTTTTCCCTTCTTTATTTATAACTTCTAAAAATATTCAATTTGTGCTTGGTTGTGTTGATGTGCCTTTGTCCTTGTGGCCTTTTGCATTGGCTTTTTGCTTGGCAACACTGTTTAGCCAATCAGTGTTAAAAACCATGATTCCCTTTAAACATAGGCCTGCTTTCTTTTCCTTGATGTGGATTTTCTTTAGTGAGGAGCTAGCCTCTTACCTTACGTATTTTTTTGCTGCTAACTATCTCAATCATTCCTGCATAAATGTTTAAGATGCATAGTGATACCTTTGCAGAATGTTGTCTGGACCAAGGAGGCCTTTCTTGAGGGATTTATGATCTATTTTGGACAATCAAGTGCTGACCCTCCTTTCCATTTGATTTCATTTTCTTGGCACATGTAAAGCAGTGATTTAGAAAACCAAAACAATCCTATAACCTATGAAACCCTAAAATGACCTAGTGGGAGGCTCTTTGGGCTTGTCTTTGACTGAAAGCTTGGCTTTGAGGTTTTCAAGTATAAAAATAGAGTTTTTGACAATTTAATGTATTGAAGATCCAAAATCCAATGTACTTGATTTATCTTAAAGAGCCTACAGAGATAGTTTTGAGACCATCAATGCTTGATGCATCCAGGGAACAAAAGAATGAGTAGGTTGGTTGGTGGTCCTAGGTGGCAAGTGGAGGAGTTAGGAAAGTCAAAACAGAGTGCTAGGGTTAGAGGTGGAAAAACATAGTGAATATGAGTGATATGAGCCCATGATGGGTCTTTTGGGAGTGATAGGCTGACCATGACTTGATAGAGTAGTGAAATAGTGAAAAAATTATCCTAATGATAATGAAGGCAGTGAGATTTCTAGAACTCACAATATTCATGAATTTTGTTTTTAGAAATCTAGAACCAATATTTAGTTATCTACGAATAGTGAAAATTACCGATGGCTAACAGTGGCTCCACTTGGGGAGGAGAGCTCATTTTCAGGAGGTGTCCAAGACCTCAGAGCTCAAATCTCTGAGTTTTGAAGACCAGTGCCTTAATTGCACTTTGCAAATCTCTCTTCCTTCATTTTCTGATGTTCTCTTGAATCTGTGATCTTAAAATATGAAAGAAATGATTGTTTCAACCTCATTTCTACCTATCCATCCTACTTTTCCTAGCATTTTTTCTTCCTTGTGTGCACTTGCACTGGCAAAAACAAACTATCTACTTGTACTCTTATCACTTCCAAGAGTTCATATTATGCTAGTGAACTCTTTTATTCTCTACCTAGACTATTTGACTGTCAAGATTAAATTGTTTGACAAACTTCATTCTCTAAGCTATTGACATGAAATTGAAAACATGGTTTAAATCAGGGTTAGACAATCTGATTTACCATGGGTTGTGGCATTATGACAAGTTGCACACAAACATTATTTTTGTACAAATAAAACTAGAAATATGAGGGTTGTGATCTATCACTTGTTAAGCCTCCCATCTTTCTCTTTTTTGGTTCAGATTTGAGGATGTGGAACCAAAAATCTTTTCTTCCTAATCTATTGCTACTGACAAGTCAAGTTTAGATGTTTTGACAAGTTCTCCTTTACTAGCTTATCAGCACAAATTCAACAAATGTTCAGCCATGATTAGGCTAGATGACTGAACAAGAGTCTCTTTTTAACAAGTAGTGACATTTAGGCTTGCACACTTTCAATACTACTATTTTTTGGGTATGGGGCTGTACCTTTTCTTTAAATCTGCCCTCTTTTTTCATATTTTCTCTGTTTTTGTGTTTTCATTTTTCAAAACAATCTAAAACTAAAAATATGCTCAAAGGCTGAGCTTATTTGCGCCTATCTATCCTAATCTAACTTCACATATGATGTACATTCATTAGGTGAACTCCTTTTTCCAGTATAGCCAATCAAGTAAGTGACTAGATGATTGCTTTTTTTTCCACCTCTTAGGTATGCTGGCAGGCCACTGCCACTTTGTCTTCTTCTAAACAGTAGCACACCAAATTTTCTTTAAGCTCTCCCACAAACTGTTCTTGACATGTTTTAATCCCTCTTTAAAGGTCTCTAAGGAAACAACAAAGGGGTCTTCGAATAATAACTGGCCTAGAGGATTTGAGAAATAGACCTCATTTAGGATTACTCCCTCCTTTACTTGACTAACCTTGGGATCCTTTTGAGAAAAAATCTCTTCTCCCTCTTTATGATTATCTTATTTGGCAGCTTCAGAATGCAATGTTTTGTTGCCTTCAAGCAATCCTGGTATGCCCTAATTGAGTGAGATGATTTTTGTTTGTAAGCCATTATCTTGATGAGTAGGAGCATTCTCTGGAACCAGGTCTTCTTGAGAAGGTATTTTAACATCAACATCAATATGTTCTATAGTTTCTGTATGAGAAAATGCATTAGTAGATAGGTCAGCAGTAGAACACATATATATATCTTCTTTACATATGGTATTGACTCATGGTATTCATGTGGAATGTGGTTTATCTAAAGGGGGAAATTAAGATGGCCTAACTCTAGATCTACCAAGAGCCAAGATGGATCAAATGTCTCGATATGCAAACCTCATTGATCCCTCTCATCAATAATATAGATCTAAACTAATTATTTAATAAACTTATTTTTAAATGTTTATAACCATTATTATTTTAAAATTTCACTTAATAAAATGTATCTGAATTTCATACATCCAAATATACATAGTTTTCTTGTTCTATATTATTTTTGTTACAACTATTTTATTATTCCAAAAATACATGGTTTTTTTGTTATATATTATTTATGTTACAATTGTTTTATTATTCATGAGTATTATTTTTTAATATATAAAAAATTAAATTAATAATGAATTTTTTTAAAATATGTGATCTTTTTAAATTTCCAAATTATTTCACACGACACAATTTATCATGAGCAATAATGATGAATGTTTATAATTCTCATTTCTTAAATAACATTAAATTAACATTTAATTACTTAATTGTAATAGTTTGTAACTACATACATACTCTTTCTTATGTTAAAAAAAAAACTATATACATATATTTAATTACTTAATTTTAGCTTTTATAATTTTTCATATTATATGATGTCAAATTTACTCAACTTTTTATTATGAAATTTTAAACAATGTTTCTCACTACATAATTTTAGCTTTTATAATTTTTTTTTTTCAATTCTAAAAAAACTTACAAAAGAAAAAACCCACTCAGTCCTTATTGTAGATTATATTTTTACAAAATTGACACTATGTGATTAACAATAGAGTAAGTTGAGACAACATTAAGGGGGGGGTGGGGAGGGGGCAGAGGGGCATTTGTACAATTTTTATCATAACCTTTCCCTCCATCCAATATATAATGTAGAGTCTTCCGAAGAAAGAGTATATTTTAGTTTATAACTCGATCCACAATCAAAGAAAATGGCTAAGGATTTCACAAGTTATTAGCTTATAACTTGATCCATAATAAAAGAAAATGGCTAGGGATGTCACAAGTTTTCATTCACACAGTGATGTATTGATGTTCTTAGTTGCAATGGATCCTATTAGATGCATGGTGGCCATAGATACCAAAAAATTCAAAAAATATATATGTTATGACATCCATATTGTCTACAAACCATCCAAATTTCCCATCTTATACAACAATTTCTAACAATAACCACTCAATTTACTCTCCAATTTTTGAAACCACCACCCATGCTAGGGAGATGACACTGTAAAATCAAATGTTCCTCTGGTTTTTTTAAGGGGTTCATAAACAAAACATACAACAACAAAGTAAATGATTTTTAAATCATTGTGACAAACAAAACATCACATTAAGTCACATAATATATACAATGCTATAATGATCTAAGGTGATAACAAAGTTTTGAATCATGATAAATAGGTGAAAACCAAAACTAAGTTGTAGCCACAAGCAAAAAATCACAACAACTCACAGAATATATCCAAGGTTGCAATGAACCCCATACATTGTGATGGACCTCATGGGAATTTTAGTGCACATAGAACACCACCCTAATAATTCTATATTCTTGGTCAATTTAGAATGACCTAGGATGTGTAAAATATTTTAATAAGAAATTGGATTTGTAATTATGAAATATAAAACTATAACTTTAATTTGTGAATTTACTTTGTATTTTTTTTCTTATGTATATAGAGAAAAAATAAACCAAGTTTGGAGTCAAGAAAATAAACCGTAACATAAAGAACAATATCTCCTTCCAAAAATGTCTCCATATTAAAATGATATTCACTTTCTTGTATACCAAGACTATTGTTCTTCATATACAATTTCTAATAAGCATACAATTGTCGCTCATATGTAGATGAACTTGAAGTAAACTCTATTTTTGTTAATAAAAATTCTTTATTGACTTCTATGCTAGATAGATTGTACTTGAATGTATTTAAAATATCTTATTTGAGTTACGTGCTGGATTATTAATCACCAAAGGATTTTCACCCCCAATTTCCTATTTCAATATCTATAACAAAATTTGTATATATGTGAATATATTATGTTGGTTTACACATATGTTTTCACCCACAATTGCCTATTTCAAAATCTATAACAAATTTTTTTGGTTCATAACTCTTATCATCAATATCTTTGAAACCTCCACGACTTGCCTCCATGGAAGCAAAATTTTCCTTTCATTCCTTCACGATGACTTGTTCTCTGCAACATCTTGTTTCTTCTAGGCTACTCTTTCCTATGCTATTGCCTTACGACGTTTCTTTTGCAACATATGGTGCAATTGCTAGTTTATTTAATTTGAATTAGTCATTAGAGAATGATTGGTTATGTTATGGTGAAAATCAAATAATTTAAAATAAACAATAATGGGAGGAGAAGATTAAAATGAATGAAGGTGGGAGATTAGGTGAATTCTATGTGGAATGGGTGATTTAATTAGGTAGATCAGGGATAATGAAAATGTTTTAGATTTATTTTTAATTTAAATATTAATGTAGAAATTAAATTAAATTAATTGGATGATATTAATATGAATGGATGCCAAATTATGAAATTATGAATGTAGAATCAGGGTATAAAATTCAAATTAAGGGAGAATTCAATGATAGGGAATTATAATTAGCATAATTTGATTGGATATTTGGAGCCAGAAGAAATTAAAGGACAAAATTACCAAAAGGATGGGGGAGAAAATGATTGAAGAATAATGAGAAAAAGAAGAAAATGTGCAGAGGGGGGGGGGGAGGCTAGGGATGGTTAGGATGGGTTATAATTGTGATTAGAGGTAGGGCGTTTAGATAAAAGGAAGTGGAGAGTGGGTTTCCAGGAATGACTCAATTGAAGTTATTAGGATGCTTTTCGATTTCAAGGGCTTCTCAAATGAATCAGGTGGAGTTTTTGGGGCCCTTGTTTTGAATTTTGAATAAAGAACAAAGTTTTGGGTTGCGGATCGACACATGGCAGTCGCAAGGAAGTTATTAGGATGCTTTTCGATTCCAAGGGCTTCTCGAATGACTTCGGTGGAGTTGTTGGGGCCCTTGTTTTGAATTTTGAATAAAGAACAGAGTTTTGGGTTGCGGATCGACACATGGCAGTCGCAAGTACAGTAGGTAGCAGAGCTACCGAGGTTGCGGAAGAACAGGAGATAGCTGAAGAAGCTGATGCAGATAAGTGCAGACAAAGAAAAGATACAACAGAGGACGAAGAGCGGAACTCATAGACAACAGAGAGAAGCCGAAAGCAGCTGGAGAAGAATGCAAGAGGAACTAGCAGTTGCGATGGCGGGTGAATAAATAGCCGTCACCTAGCCGAAAGAAGACACACGGATGCAGGGCGATTGAAGAGAATCGAGCGGATGCTGCAGAAGAGATCTACCCCGAGCATGACATATTTGTAGTCCCTAGGCTTCTGTGATCTATCTGTCTGTCCTATGGGACGTCTGTAACAGAATTGTAAGCTCTTCCTGTGGAAGCGATGTAACCGTGGATCCAGCTGAAAGTTATCAATATACTTGCAGGTTGCTATCTTATTATCTGAGTTACATGCATGCATGATGTCTATGATGTCTTAAAATTTTATTTGCTTAGTATCTGCTCAATCTCCTGAATGTTCTTGCATATATGATGATATTTATGCATCCAATTCTATATTAATCTCAAATTGCGGATCCATCCACCACTATCGATCTATTCCCCCTCTGCATGTGGTTGCGGCATGCCTCGGGTGAGACTCTCTGCTCTCCAGAGTAGGGTGAAAATGCCAGCGTGGTTCTAGACTACAGCAGATTCCCTTGTTGGCCCCAGTCCCTGAACCTGGGTCTTGCCTGCGAGATCTGTTTCTTCGCCAACAAATGGTTCCGTTGTCGGGCCCTACACGTTATGAGGGGAACTAGATCATGGTATCGAGGGTCTTCGAAGGAGAAATACGAAGATGGTGGGATAACCATCTGGACCAGTTTATCGCTCAACAAGCAGAGCTGACGAATCAAAAGGAGAAAGTGCTCAAGGATCTCGTCCTTTTCTCGAATTCCGCCAGTGATACCTACGAGATCCTCTGGGGAAAATTCCCTAGCGACCTCTATAATTGGTTGCGGAGGTTGCAGACCAAGGTGCCTAGGGATAATTCGCGAAAGATCCAACGCAAGTGGGTGCACAGAGATCTGGTGGCCCTGCATCGGTTGGATACTGAGTTGACCCGCGTGGTGGATTTCTGGGTAGAGACCACTTTGGACGGATACATTGTGGAGTTTGTCGCAGAGTGCTACCAATCCTTCTCTAAGGTTAAGGCTATCTTTCGATTTGGGCTAAGAGGGAAGCTGCTTAAGGAAATTCCATTGTGGATTAAGGCCCTAATGGTGGATGAAGGGCTAATGGAATTCCATAAATCAAGCATGGAAGTGTAAACCCCCAGTGCTGGGGGAAGGACTGAAGGGACATATGCTACATGAAGTGTGAAGCGGGGGAGTGGGGAATGGATGCTGAGACCGCAAGGAGGTTGAGGGAGTGACGTGCACATCGGAGGGTGCGGATCGCCGACAGGTGGCGAGAAAGGGTGATGCAGGAGTTGTAACGACGAGGGAAAAATAGGAAGGATCAAGAGGAGGCGCCTCAGAGAATAGGAAATATGGTCACTCAGGCGAATACCCTGGAGAGGGAAGAGACCATTGTGGGAGTGCGGCGGGTGCATGGAAGCCTAGCTAGGAGAAAGATGGAGACGCCGTCTGATGAAGAAGATGTAGGAGCGCAACTCGAAGAAGGTTCCGATGGCGAATAGTACGTCGTGATGCAGCGGTTGTTCCAAGAATGGATGGCATTCATGTCTCCAGGTACTCCTACTTCCCAAAGTTCGAATGGTAAGGATCCCTACCTTCCCCTGGTACTCTATAAAACTTTAAGTAGTATTTTTGTTAAGTTACAAGCATTGAGTCGATTGCACCGCAGTTCATTGTCAGCAGTGACACACGTTAATAGCAGCGTTAATAGTAGTATTGCAATTCCTAGTGGTGTTGTCACGTAACCAGGACCTGGAGGGTTTATTCTAGTCACACCTTCGCACGTAAATATGGCTGGGTCATTCACCCGATATCCAAAATTTTTTGGCCGAGGTAACGATGATGTGGAGCAACACTAGTATCTCTATGAAGCCATATGGAGGGCTTGGCAAACGCCAGACGCAGGGAAGCTAATAGAATTCCAAACCACGCTCAAAGAAAGGGCTCTGCGATGGTTCATAAAGTGGTCCGAGGCCCACCCAAATCCAGCAATAGCGGACGTCAAGCGGGATTTTGTCGAGAATTTAAGCTCCCCCAAATAGACCAGCAGGGTTTGTCTGAACTCTGGGAGATTAAGCAGAAAGGAGAGACTGCATGGGAGCTGATGTGCAGGTTCAAGGGCGCGATCGGGAAACTCAGCTACTCGATCGACCCAAACCATCAGAGGGACTGGTTCATCAAGGCTCTACTTCCCTTGACACGAACCCCCCTCACCCAACAAAAGATCGACAATTTGCAGGATGCTCTGGTGCAGGCTATGAAGATAGAGGCAATGGCGGGCTACACTCAAGAATATCGAGGAGGGTCGGCCCTGCAGGATCCTTCCCTGTTAGGATTGCAACATCAGATTTCCAACCTAACTGAAAAGCTTAAGGAGATGCAGCTTATAAGACTAGCCAGGCTGAACGTTTGGTGCACTCACTGCTTGGTCGAATGGCATGTGGCAACTGAGTGTCCTCGGTTGCATAGTCTGTGAGTGGGACCCTCAGTCGCAGCAATACAAAGGGGTCCACCTAGTGGGGGCGGCCCCGCAGGATCCTTCCCTATTAGGATTGCAACATCAGATTTCCAACCTGACTGAAAAGCTTAAGGAGATGCAGCTTATAAGACCAGCTAGGCTGAACGTTTGGTGCACTCACTCCCTGGTCGAATGGCATGTGGCAATTGAGTGTCCTCGGTTGCATAGTCTGGAAGTGGGACCCTCAGTCGCAGCAATACAAAGGGGTCCACCTAGTGGGGGTGGCGCGCCAATGAATCCGCGGGGTTCCCACCTCAACCAAACCAAACCGCCACAGAGTATTGCGAAATCTTCCGGATGATGGGTCATCAACCTCGGATGTGTCCAATTTTGCAAAAGTACTCCAATGTCCCAAACAACATATACTGCGAATTTTGTGCTTCCACGACTCACAACACCGAACAGTGCAGAGCTCTCGACGCATCGGCGAACTGATTGGACCGACCCTCCTATAGGGTGAACGAGGCTTCCAGGGGCAGGGGAGGTGGTATGCGCGGAGGCCGCACGGGGGACGGGGTCCATTGAAATGCTACAACTATGACCAGGAGGGTCATGTGGCCCGAGAATGCCCCCTACCCAGACGACCATGGTGTTCCCAGTGTCGCATGAACACCCATGCAACAGAGGACTGCCCTAAACTTATCAAGAAGTGGGAGGAACGAGCATGGCAGAGGGGCACGAATCTAGTGAACTCAAAACCTCGGGGGACAACAACTCCGACCATGCAGAACGTAGCCATCGTGACGTGAGGAGGCAATAAAACGGGGGAGGATGCTCGCGAGAAGGAGCCGATCCGCAGGATCAGGCCCGCCTCCCCGAAACAAATGATCAGGCCGGATGCACAGAAGAAGTACTTCCAGGAGGCGGTGGAGATCTTTGCTTAACTGGGGGGAGACAACGGCCTTGAGATACCTATGACGACCGATACCGGGGAATAGAGCGCTACGAGGGCTCTAATTGAGGAATGGCTTCGTCTATTCCTCAAAATTGTTGACAATGCTTCAATGCGGGAACAACTCAAGCATACCTTGGAGGACGTACTGCAAGGGAACACAGGGTCGAGGGAACCCTCGGACACATCACCCCAGTACGTACAGCAGGTCAAGCAAAACAAACGACGAACGGGCAAAGAGTTCTGGCTCAAAATGCAGGTTGCGGGATTTCAAATCAGAGACACCATGCTCGACTTAGGATCTGACGTCAATATCCTGCCTCGGAAGACGTGGGAGGCTCTTGGGCAGCCACAGCTGACTTACTTGCCAATCCAACTTAGGATGGCGCACTAGTACTGCATTGTGCCGATCGGCCGACTCGAAGGTGTCAAGGTCGACATTGCAGGGGTGAAGACTTACACGGACTTTGAGGTCATTGATATCATGGGAGACAAGGATCCCTACCCTGCCTTGCTAGGGATCGATTGGGCTTTTGAAAATTACGCCATCATCGACCTCAAAAAGGAACTGATGATTTTCGAAGACAGAGAGGTCCGGGTCACTCAACCTCTCGACCCCTATCAGGGTCCAAGATATACAGAAACTATGGATAACAGGGAGGATGCTCAAATATTGGACAACCTCTATCAGATGACAGCAGGGAAGCAGGAAGACTATATTAACCCGACTGCAACCGGCTCCGTAAGCTAGCGCAGTGTCCAGAGCTCGGCGCTGGGTTCGAAATTAGCCTGGGAAGACTAGCAGCAAAGTGGGTACGAGACCAGCACGCGGAGATGTGCCAACATTGCCAGAGTCCGTTGGATTGGCTCTGAGATCAAGGAGTACCCCACCCTGTCCAACATGCAAGCCGTAAATACCTTCATTCAAAGGTAGAAGACACGGTACCAGAAGGAAGCAGGATACCACTTTTGGACGTAGCACTACAGTCCACATCAACCAGGTGGTGGAAAAATCACCGCAACACCTTGTCATGGTGGAGTTGTGTGGCGGAGGCTTTGAGGGCGCGATTCAAAGAAGACGAAGGCCCTCGAAGCAGGCATAGGTACCAAGGGGCTTCCGACCCGAGGGACCACCTGAAAACCTATGAGGAGCAGTGGAAAAGTATAGGCTACCCGGAAGAGCTGTGAGTACATTGATTCGTCCACTCCTTAGATACCATCCCCCATGCTTGGTACTTAGAATAAGAGAGAAAAAGAGGGACTGACTCCTGGCAGGAAGTCACGAAAAAATTTGTGCGGTGCTTTTCATTCGAAGGGGAGACAGAGCTGGTGTCCTAGGCATTACAGGCCATCAAGGGGGTACTGTTTCTCCGCGATCCGGGGCCCGATGGGAGAACAATAACACTATATTCGGAGGGCAGGCGTGAGATGGTTTGCCAACAGGTCGACGGCGAGCCAGACGATGACAGTCTGGAGGACCTAAGGCACCTATATTTTGAAGAGAAGGAAGGCGAGTGGAACATCAAAGAAGAGCTGACCACTGAAGGCGTCCATCTACTCCCGCTGAAGACAAAGAAGCTAAACATTAGCACGGAGGACAAACCCAAAATGGCTACAGTTGGGGACTACTGGGACGAGGAGACGACAAGGGAAATTTTCAGCCTCCTCCAGGAATACGAAGACCTATTCCCTTCATCGGTTGCAGACTTAAAGGGCATCAAAGGGGACCTCGGAGAAATGCATATTGCGTTGAAACTGGACGCTAGGCCTGTGAAGCATCGACCTTATCGGTTGAACCCGCGGATCAAGGAAAACGCCAAGATGGAGATCGATAAAATGCTAACAGCAGGTCTAATCTTCCCTGTGGAAGCAGCAGAGTGGGTGAGTCCCATCGTCATTCAGAATAAGAAGGACAGGTCAGAAATCCGCGTCTGTGTGGATTACCAAAGCTTAAACAACCCCTGCATTCATGACCCGTTTCCCACCCCCTTCAGCGACAAAGTATTGGACAATGTTGCAGGAAACGAGGCCTATTCCTTCGCTGATGGATTTTTGGGCTACCATCAGGTGCGCATTGCGAAAGAGGACAAAACAAAGACAACGTTCACCAACGAGTGGGGGTCTTTTGCATACCACGTGATGCCATTCGGGTTGAAGAACGCCCCTGCTGTGTTTTCCCGGATTGTCATCGCTGCTTTTCAGGAGTACATTCATAATTTCATGGAAGTTTACATGGACGATTGGACCGTCTACAGTTTGCTAAAAGACCACGCCACCCTGCTACGCATCATGTTTGATCGGTGACGACAATTGCAGATTTCCTTGAACTTGAAGAAATGCATCTTTGCGGTTCCCTTCGGAACGCTATTAGGACATGTGGTGTGTAAGCAAGGGGTCTGCGTCGACCCCGCCAAGGTAGCTGTGATCGTCCACATGGAAGCCCCAGAAACGGTGAAGCAGTTGCAGGCACTGTTAGGGCACACAGGTTATTACAGACGGTTCATTAGAAATTACGCGAAGATCACTGCTCCTCTGGAGAAGTTACTACGGAAGTCAGAAGTGGTCCAGTGGACGGATGAGTGCAGGATGGCCCTTGACACTTTGAAGGAGAAAATGGCAACGACGCCCATTCTGGTTCACCCAGATTGGGATAAGCAGTTCCACGTGCATATTGACGCTTCCAGTATTGCACTTGGGGCTGTATTGGCGCAACCAGGGGAGACGACAGTTGACCACCCAGTCTACTTCGCCAGCCGCAAACTGTCTAATGCAGAGCGGAATTACACCACCATGGAGAGGGAGGCCCTCGCCATGGTGTACTCGCTCCAGAAGTTCTACCACTATCTTCTCGGAGGTAAGTTCAAGTTCTTTACAGATCACTCCGCGTTAAAGTACCTGGTCAATAAGCCCATTTTGGAAGGACGGATCTGTCGCTGGCGTCTACTCTTCCAAGAATTCACCTTCGAAGTGATCGTCAAGCCCGGGAAGTTGAACGTCGGGCCCGATCATTTATCTAGGTTGGAAACGGGGGAGAATGACGACTCTCTCGATGATCAGGTGTCAGATGCTGATCTTTTCCGAGTCGAAGCCATACCAGATTATTTGCCCGACATCGCAAATTACTTGACCACGAGGCAGTGCCCTCAGCACTACACCCCGCTCCAGACACGGCACTTGGTCGTCCGCGCCGCTGAATACCAACTGATTGCAGGGCAGTTGTATAAATTGGGCCTCGATGAGATTCTGTGCAGATGTGTACTTGACCACGAGCGCGAAGCCGTGCTGTGGGAGTGCCATAGCGGCGTTGCGGGCGGGCATGTGGGGGCGAAACCCACTGCTAGGAAAGTGCTTCAAGCTGGACTATGGTGGCTGACGGTCCATGCCGATTGTAAGACATTTGTTAAGAAATGCGATGTTTGTCAGTGAACAGGGAGGCCCTCTCACAGAGACGAGCTCCCGCTACACCCGATGCATGTGTTGCGGCTGTTTGAGAAGTGGGTTGTCAACTTCATAGGTCCCATAGCCCCGGTAGCCAAGCATTCCAAGGCTCGGTATATCATTACCGCCACCGACTACCTCACCCGGTGGGCTGAGGCAGCGGTGGTACGGGACTATATGGCCGATACAGCAGCTCGATTCATCTTTGAACACATCATTAGCAGGTTTGGCTGCCCACGGAGCTTAACCAGTGATCAAGGTACGCACTTCATTAATGAAATAGTCAAATCGCTGCTGGACACCCTCATGATTCAACATCACAAAAGCAGCCCGTACCACCTGCAGGCCAATGGCACTGTTGAAGCATTCAACAAAATCCTCGAGAAGGGTCTGACGAAGATCTGCAATGTCAAGCAGGATGATTGGGATGAGCGATTGCCAGTTGCACTATGGGCCTACCGAACAACGGTGAAGCAGTTGACCAATCAAACACATTCCAGCTGGCATATGGCCGTGAAGCTGTGGGTCCCACCGAGTTCACCATACCGAGTCTTCTAATCACCACATCCCTAAAGTTCTCGGAAGAGGAATCACTACAGGAGCGCCTACACAAATTGCAAGAACTAGACGAGGCCCAGTTCCTAGCTGAATTTCACCAAAAGGTGCAGAAGGACAGGCAGAAGGCGTGGCATGACTACCACATCAAGAGAAAAACGTTCCAGGTTGGAGGTAAGGTTCTCTTATACGATAGCAGGTTCTAGAAGTTTCTAGGAAAACTGCAGATGCACTGGTTGGGACCCTACTTCGTCATCGTGATTAGGGATTCCGGAGCCGTTCGATTGGCTCAACTGGACGATACTGTTTTACCTGGGTGGGTGAATGGCGCACGCCTGAAGCCCTACCATGACTAAATTTCTTTCGCCTTTCATTAATAACTCTCGCACCCGAGAGAAGCCGTAGAGTAGCATAGTTGAATAACTCTCCCGCAACCAGGATGAGCATAGGTAGTGTTCGTTGTCCATGCATAGGTCGTCAATAACCGCTATGTTGTGGGGACCGCACTTCAACCGATTCTGGTCGGGGAGCGGCGTGTCTAGCGTGTCATCCCCGTAGGATAGGCAAACGTGTCAAGTGTCAGTCCATATCATTTCAGTTAGTACTTGTGTCAGTCCGTAGGATCGCCTAGATTTGCAACATAAATTGCCATAATTAGAAGTAACCTTGCAGTAATCATTTTTCCATAACTCCAGTAACCTCAGCCGTCGCGTCCGCCCATTCCCCCATACCACTGTCAGCAGATGTCAGAACACACCTCAGCAGGCGACTGATCGCACGATTATTGCCTTGGAGGATGCCAGCAGGAATTAATTCGTTATGGGGTCTCATCAACCTCACTCGTTCTGGGTAATTAAATAACTTGCATGAAGAAAAGCGCGAGAATGCCGGAGATATCCGAGTTAGAATTAGAAATTGGAGCAGAACCAGAGCAGCGGAAGTATCCAAAAGCACAGAGCCAAGAGAAGGGGCCGAGACCGATTCTGCAAGTGTATCAACGTCGAGCGAAGATGACAAGAGCCAACCCAGCAGTCGTAGAACCGAAGCTCGACAGCTGAATTCATAAAACAGAGTCCCTCGTCGGGAAATACGACAGTTCTGCCCTCATAGATGCAGACCTCACGGACTCTTTCGAGTTCCCAACACTTAAGCGCCTGGTATATATGGAATATTATACTACAGAAGCAAGGCGTGCAACAAACATAATTTTTCTAGAGTTCTGAGGCCTGCAACAATCCTCCATTTTGAATTTAAGAAATCTGCCAGATTCGGGACAACAGGACCAGCCATGCAATGTACCAAGTTCTTGCTCAACCGCATCCAGAATGGGTCATTGTGGTTGAACAAAGAAATTCCAATTCATGCCGAGGATATCTATCGGCTCACAGGGCTCTCACAGAATGGCCCGGATGTATCTTCTGCATGTCAGACCACTTCCAAAAGAGCGAAGAAGTCAGGGGATGCAGACTATTATGCAAAATATGGCACCCGACGGGGGGAAAGGGAGTGAAGATGGAACTTATCAACAAGCCCAAAATCAAGTTCGCATGCTACCTCATTGCCAGTAAGACAATGAGGCACTACACGAAGGGAGTATGTACCCTGGATACTATTTCCATTGCAGAGCACTGCGTCCAGGGGGCGAAGTTGAACTGGTGCTCCTTCCTACTGAAGGAGCTGTTCAACGCATGCGAAGACAATTACAAGAGGGCCACAAGCTTTATTTATGGGTATTTGATTGTTGCATTTGCCATGTGGAAGTGGCATACTCCCCTTGTCAGGACACCAGCGGAAATAGTGGAGGGTCAGCCTCTGGCAATGAAGTTCGTCCCATGGAATGTGTCGGGTGATCCCAGCACCAAAGAGGTCAATGCAGAGGCATTTCGAAGTTGGTATGGTTTAATGACAAATGTGGTAGCAGGCCAGCAGAGGGTGCCCAAGAATCTGCTGGATGAGTACAGTGAGCAAGTATGGTTTGGGGTCAGCCATAGGCACACCTTCCTCCAACCTACTTGTGTGCTGGAGGAGACATTTCACATGCAGCTGCTGAAATTCCAGCTCGAAGACACAACCTTTCACAATGAAGTTTGTTCGTGGCCGAGGGTCACGATGGAAATTCAAAGCGAGGTACCCGCATACAATTTTGATTAGATGCTACCACAACAACTGCCTGGCGAAACGAAAGCGGAGGTGGCACAACAGGTCTCCAACGTGCAGCTCGGCCCCCTCATTCACCACCTAAACAATCAGGTACGCAGCTTCAATGAAGTGGCCTGGGTTGTCTCAAGCAGTGCCATTCCTTTCCCTGTTTTCTCTGAGTTCCAGCTTTCTTAGTACACCCTGCTTCTCCACACGACTTCCATCACCTCCCCCATCCCTAATGTTTTATTTACTTTACCAAGTCCAATGACTACCCCGATAGGGGAAAAGAGTAAGCCCACAAACCCCTTAGACGCTCCTCAAGCCAAGAGGGCCCGAACCATAGAGTCGAGTCCGGTGGTGGACCTCATTGAGGAGGATCTGCCCCGGCCACGGAGTCCAGGGGTGCCTATGCAGGAAGAACCATTCGTTGACACAAGGGCAATAGGAGGGATCCACCCCCACCTCCCATCGACCCCGCCGACTTCATCAACATTCGTATTTCACCAGCACGTACTGTTCCACCTCCACCTACCACTTCATCTGCACCATCCAACTCATCCGCCACCGTGTCAGACCTAGTAATCCGAGATTTAATCAATGGGGACCACAGGGCCGAGGTTGACTCGGGTACAACAGTGGTACCACCGGTCAACCCCGCTGGGGACCCCCAGGTCACTTTTTCTGCTATAGTCACACAGATGGTGCAAATCGTCACAGAAACGGCTAAGGCACAGCCTGAGCCTACTTTATTTCCACAGGTCGTCCACACAGATTAGCAAGAGCGACCGGACCTGAACATGGCAGATTCGGCACCTCATCAAACCCCGCCGCCGTCCCCTCAAGAGCACTCCACCCGATCAGTTTCCAGTGGGTAACCCCTACAGGAACGGCGGACGGATCAAAGTACTTCGGGGGTCGCCAACTTGGAGACGTGGGATACGGCTCAACCGTACCATTTTATTCAGAGGGCAGCCCAGCAAGAGGAAAGGCTTCACTCCGAACTGCAACAGAGGTGTGAAGAGCAACAACGGCAGATCGCCGCGCTCACTGAACATTGCGAGCAACTCACGCCAGCACACGGGCAGCTCCAAGGCTAGATAAATGAAGTGGCCAGGGTGTTTACAGGACTATGGCCGGTCGTCGAGGCTCACTACACTCGGATGCCTACAGATGTGCCAGAAACAAACATATTACAACAGGCCATCCACCTCAGAGTAGCATTCACTGACCTCCACAAGGAAAATGCCGAGCTCCAAGCAGCATTAGCAGCACGGCCAGCGCTGCCCGATCCAGAGGCAGTCTACACAGCACAAATTACAGAGAAACAGGGCCAAGTCACCCAGATGCAGGGAACTCTCACTTCTGCAGCGCGCGATGCTTACGACCTCCTGAAAGGTCTCCAAGAATGCTCGACGGCCCTTACGGTAAAGACTCAGCCCATTTCAGCACAACTGCAACAACTTTTGAAAGAGATTCAGGATGCCATGGACCCCTCACAGTTGGACCAACTATACGCTCAAGCGGATGCTCTGGAGGTCCAGATCCAACAGACAGAGGCCACCTCGGCAATGGCCAAGCAAGAAATTCGAGAGCTTTGCCAGCCTCTCCAACTCAGCGCCCGGACAATGTGGTAGTTAACTGTCGAAGCCGAAATCCAAATCAGCACGGTATTCAGAACTGTACCCGCCTGTCGGGGAGGCAACTGCCACCAAGATCGCCACAGAGACAAATGCATTGTTACAGGGGTGGCAGCAAGCTGTGACAACTTTCAACGAGCTTAAGGCTTCAGCATTCCGCAAGGTCCTGGAGTTGGGGCCCTTGTTTAGGCAGCAGACTGAAGGTGCACAGCAAGAATAGGGCACGGGGTCCGGCGGAGCAATGGAAGTGGAGACAGTGATCTGTGATTGACTCGAGACGAGTCAAGAAACTGTGGTCGGGGCCTGTTGGGGCCCTTGTTTTGAATTTTGAATAAAGAACAGAGTTTTGGGTTGCGGATCGACACATGGCAGCCGCAAGTACAGTAGGTAGCGAAGCTACCAAGGTTACGGAAGAACAGGAGATAGCTGAAGAAGTTGATGCAGATAAGTGCAGACGAAGAAAATATACAACAGAGGACGGAGAGCGGAACTCATAGACAATAGAGAGAAGCCGAAAGCAGCTGGAGAAGAACGCAAGAGGAACTAGCAATTGCGATGGCGGGTGAATAAATAGCCATCACCTAGCCGAAAGAAGACACACAAATGTAGGGGATTGAAGAGGATCGAGCGGATGCTGCAGAAGAGATCTACCCCGAGCATGACATCTTTGTAGTTCCTAGGCTTCTATGATCTATCTGTCTGTCCTATGGGATGTCTGTAACAGAATTGTAATCTCTTCCTGTGGAAGTGATGTAATCGTGGATCCAGCTGAAAGTTATCAATATACTTGCAGGTTGTTGTCTTATTATATGAGTTACATGCATGCATGATGTCTGTGATGTCTTAAAATTTCATTTTCTTAGTATCTGCTCAATCTCCTGAATGTTCTTGCGTATATGATGATATTTATGCATCCAATTCTATATTAATCTCGAATTGCAGATCCATCCACCACTATTGATCTATTCCCCCTCTGCATGTGGTCGCGGCACACGCCTCGGGTGAGACTCTCTGCTCTCCGAAGTAGGGTGAAAATGCCGGCGTGGTTCTAGACTACAACGAATTCCCTTGTTGGCCCCAATCCCTGAACCCGGGTCTTGCCTGCGAGACCTGTTTCTTCGCCAACAGGAGTGAAAGGGAGCAGGAGCAAGAATTCTGGATTTTTCAAAGCAGATAAGGTGTTTGGAGGAATGAGAGTGCTCGGCAATGGCAGATTTTGCAATACGATTATGGTTAGTGTCAGCCATATGCTCTTTTAGCCTTGCTTTGAAGGAATGACTAGTTTGACCTATGTAAGATTTACCACATGAGCAAGGGATCTCATAGACCCCAGGGCTTGACATAGGATCAGTCTTATCCTTGGCTGACTTGAAGAGCTGGCTAAGGGTTCTCTGGAGTTTGAAGAAGGCTTTAATGTTCTTTCTAGAAAGGATTATGGAGAGATGATCGGTGACTCCTTGAATATAATGAAAGGTTACCTTGGCTAGGGGAGGGGGGGACGGTTTGAAGCGTTATTAGGTCGGGGATGGGTGCAAGAATGGAAAGCTTTATTGATTTGGGAGGAGGTGTATCATAAGCCTAATATCCCCCTTCGACCTATCATCAGTGCTATAGGTGGCCCCACCCATGCTAACGACTAATTTTTAATCCTATCAACTTCTTTGAATTTAACGGCTAGAATCTATTCTTATTTATACTTTGGTGTCTGCACTCTTCCTATCTTACGCTCAGTTTCCTCCTCCTGAAAATGGGTGAAGTGTTCACCCGAAACGTCAAGCCCTTCAATCATATTACATAGGATGTAGAAATTTGAATAATAGCTGAATTATTCACCGAGATTATCCTGATTACACACTATTTAAGCTTCATGCATAATACATAACCTCTTCTACAATTGATCATCAATTTGTGGAAATAGAAGCAGTCGCATGTGCACATTAAAACATAATCAAGCACACATATAACACAATATGTAATGGGGAAAGCTAATAGCTGAAAACCCCCAACTATCTGTATATTATAATGATAGAGAACATGTAACAATACATAGCACAAAGCTCCTCACAGCTCTCAGCACTATCTCACATGCTACACACAAACTAGCTCATATATGAACAAGTCACAAGTTCAAATCTCTTCCACCTGTCTGCCTGCCTCTACTGCGCAATCCAAGATGAATAATGATGAGATCCAAGTTCGAATCCCACTGGCTTGTACTGCGCAATCCTCATTGGAAATCTCAATCAATGTGTGTGCAAATCTCATGCACAGCTATAGTCACAACTGATAGTAGACTCACCCTTTCACCCATCTCTAACACTGGTCTCCACTGAACTGTCCATGCATTGCAGTTAACTGATGTGTTCTTTAGTTGATTTATGAGTTAATAATTAGTGAATTAATTAATAATTAATTCACACCACTCATCACTAGTGTATTTATCAGCTAGACTAAATACAACTAGTTCAACTAAGTTAAACCGAACACAACTCCACCAACTGTCTCATCAACTCCACCAAACTCTGCCACATGAGTTCTAACTGAAGTCAACCATGCAATAGCTCAACTAACCCTTAGGAAAAGCGTATTTCCTTCTGTCACCTGCATGTGCCACATCCAAGCATCAAACTCAAGTGCTCCAAGAGGATAAGATAATGTTTATAGTCTAAATATTATTAAGGGCTAATAATATTTTACTGATCTATTTTTAGACTGGCAGTCTAAAAATAGACTTCGCCCAATGTCTAAAAATAGAGGTCCATATATTTTTACCAACTTGACCAATCATCCATAAATAGCATCCCGCAACTCATAGACCATGATCCATATGTCTAAAAATAGACATAGTCTAAAAATAGACTTTGCGACAAAAATCACCTGTGTGGCCCCCCACCTAGTTTAGGTGATCACTTTCCAACTAGGATCAGGAAATATGTTTCAGGATGCCTCCTTCACTGTTTCTTGTTGCAATCTTCAACACTCCCTCTCAACAAGAAAGGACTGTCTTTGCATGCGACATGCAACTCCATGCATTCGCCCTGCAACCTTCACAAGCGCCATGCAACTCCATGCATCTGCTCTGCAACTCCTCTGAAACTGAATAGGCTCCAAACAACTCAATCAATCTGATGCATCTATCATCAAAGTCTTTGACTTCTGCTGGGCCCAATTGCACATGTCATTAGGAACCACTGCGCTGTTGAACTCTTGTACCCATGCACTCTGCACTTGATGTCAACTCTGATTCGCGCTCCAGTATCTAACACTGTCACTTTGATCGGCTTGCATCAATCCAACTGATCATGCTACTGCTGCGCTGTGGGCACCTCGTAGCCAGGTTCAATTCATGAGATCCACACCATCTCATGAATCCTGCCCAGAAATCTCCTCTTGGGATTATTCATGCATGTCACCCCACCTCTCACCTGGTGGTATAGCTGCATGCACTCCCTCTGCCCATCTGGCACGAAATTTCTCTGCATGAGTGGTTTCTTCCACTCCATGATCCTCATCTTGTGGCTGCTCCACATCTCGAGGTTCACTCTTACCTGCATGCAAAACTTGCTCCCTCTCAAGCATTAATTGCATGTTTTTCTTGCACTTCCCAACAGTAGGAAGCTCTGTAGACATCCCATATACTTCAAGTCTGTAGATATTCTTTGCTCGAATCCCAACCTTCTTGACTTGTCCTGTTGCCTTGTGCTGAAGGAAAAATTTTCCTTCACCGAAGACAACTTCATACCCTTTATCCTCTAACATTGCGACTGAGATCAAATTCTTCTTTAAACCTGGAACATGCACTACATCTTGTAAAAGAATGAGTTTACCTGACTCCCTCTGAAAGGTTATGGTACCAATGCCGGTCGCATTGTATCGTCCATTGTTGCCCAACTCAACATGCAACTGGAGATCTTTCTCCACCAAGTCGCTGAAAAGATTCACATCTCCCGTCATGTGAAAGGAAGTGCCACTATCAAAATACCACCCTGATCCCAATGCACTAGACACCATGCATGCGATCAATGAGAAGTCCAGCTCAAATTGCGAGGCAAGAGCCTCACCAGCTGCAGCTCCAGCAGCCTGATTGTTCTTCTTCTTCTGTGGACAATTTGTGGTGTAATTTCCATGATCGTGATAGTGAAAACACTTCACTTTGGACATAGAGGTTCAAAGCAAGGCTATTATTAAGCAAATATGGTAAAGAGCGTATTATGGTTCATATTTGCTTTGAACGCTCTTTACCATCCGCACCGGATTGAGAAGCATTCTTCTTGCCCTTCCCCTTCCTTGCTTTGGCAGCCAAAGTGCAATCCTCTTAATCAGATGCCTTTGATGAAGATCCATCCCTGGTACTCCGCCTTATCTCCTCTTGCACAAGATCCGACCAAAGTCGCTCCCATCCTAGCAATTTCTCCCGACCATTGACAGAATCCTCATAGGAATGCCAACTCTTCGGAAGACCAAGGAGAGCCAAGCTCACCAAGTCCTCATCATCCACACTAACTCCTACACTCCCAAGCTCATCCCTGCAGTGGACAAACTTTGTCAAGTATACTAGAATAGTGTCATTCTTCTCCATCTTAATTTTCCTGAGTTTATCCTTGAGCGCCAACTTCCTCTGGTCGCTCTTGCTTTGGAACAATTCTGTCAACGCTTTCCACATCAAGTATGGAGAAGCTTTTCCATGCAGGCTGGATACTTTGTGATCCTTCACGCCCTCCAATAGAATCCTTCGACACCTTGCTGTCTTCTTTTGCCAAGCCTCAACCAAGGCTGCATCGCTAAGCTTTGGAACTTCAGCATCTATGAAATCCTTCAGCCCATTGTCATCGAGCACCGCCTCCATCCTATCTCTCCATGCAATATAATTCGAGCTGCCTTCAAGAGCATACTCCAATCGCAATCCTTGATAAGACATTTTGACTTCGACACCAAGTAAACACTGCTGCAAATTCGAATTCCACCAGCTCAAAACTCAACCGCTTCTGATCTGAGAGAACAAATTATTTCTAGCACAGAGATCGACTGTAGGGGCATTTACTGGATATATCACTTTTCAAGGAAAGGATGGATCCAGAGGCTACCTGGCCCGCTTACAGACTCTGTCTACCGAAATAAATTGTAATCACTGTAATAGATCCGATGATCAATTTCGCTCCGATACCATGTAGAAATTTGAATAATAGCTGAATTATTCACCGAGATTATCCTGATTACACACTATTTAAGCTTCATGAATAATACATAACCTCTTCTACAATTGATCATCAATTTGCGGAATTAGAAGCAGTGGCATGCGCACATTAAAACATAATCAAGCACACATATAACACAATATGTAATGGGGAAAGCTTACAGCTGAAAACCCCCAACTATCTGTATATTATAATGATAGAGAACATGTAACAATACATAGCACAAAGCTCCTCATAGCTCTCAGCACTATCTCACATGCTACACACAAACTAGCTTAGATATGAACAAGTCACAAGTTCAAATCTCTTCCATCTGTCTGCCTGCCTCTACTGCGCAATCCAAGATGAGAATGAATGAGATCCAAGTTTGAATCCCCTTGGCTTGTACTGCGCAATCCTCATTGGCAATCTCAATCAATGTGTGTGCAAATCTCATGCACAAGTATAGTCACAACTGATAGCCACACTCACCCTTTCACCCACCTCTAACATTGGTCTCCACTGAACTGTCCATGCATTGCAGTTAACTGATGTGTTATTTAGTTGATTTATGAGTTAATAATTAGTGAATTAATTAATAATTAATTCACACCACTCATCACTAGTGTATTTATCAGTTAGACTAAATACAACTAGTTCAACTAAGTTAAACCGAACACAAATCCACCAACTGTCTTATCAACTCCACCAAACTCTGTCACATGAGTTCTAACTGAAGTCAACCATGCAATAGCTCAACTAACCCCTAGGAAAAGTGTATTTCCTTCTGTCAGATGCATGTGCCACATCCAAGCATCAAACTGAAGTGCTCCAAGAGGATAATCTACAATAATAATTAAAACAAGGGGCAACACATCCAAACCACACATTGACAAATCAATAAGGAAAATAAAATTAAAAAATCAACCAAAACTAAAAAAACTCACCTCCAAAATAATAATCAATATTAATATAACTATATATGAAAACCAAAAAATGAATAAAAAACTAGGGACAGGGGAAAGGAACCCAACAGAGAGAATAGGGACTGAACCCAACAATTGCTAATTTTCCAACTGTAATCCTTATTCAAAGTATTGGATCTTTTCTCAATTTCAACTGCTTCCCTAAATTTACGGTGATGAAAATGCTCAACCCTAGCAATGACCTTGGACTCCTCCAAACAAATGTGGTGCTTAGTCTTCCCAGTATGCTCAACAAGAACAAAGGATCAAGTCCTACAATGCCTAATATCACCAACGTGTTCTTGAATCATCTTATTTATAGAGCAGCTTATTTCTCCAATGTAAGGAATCCCATAAGAACAGGTATCAGATAGACACCTTTCGTGCTTTTGGGGTCCAGCGGATCCTTAACAGATTTTAGAGAACTACGAATGGTGTTTAAAGGTCTAAAAGTGGAAGCGATCAGATACATGGTGTTTAAAGGTCTAAAAATGAAAGAGATCAAATACTTGCAAATTTGGTGTTTAAAGGTTTAAAAGTGGAAGAGTTCAGATACATGGTGTTTAAAGGTCTAAAAATGGAAGCGATCATAGAAAACACAAATATTATTATTAAGCAAATATGTTCACACTACACAAATATTATTATTAAACAAAAATGTTCACACTTAAATACAAATATTATCATTAAACAAAAAATGTGAAATATGTTCACACTTCCCCAAAAATAAAATACAAATATTATTATTAAACAAAAATGTTCACTCTTAAACGCAAATATTATCATTAAACAAAAATGTTCACATTTCTGCACAACTCAAACACAAATATTATTATTAAACAAAAATATTCACAGTTCTCCACAATTAAAACACAAATATTTAAGCCAAATCCGACAAATATTTAAGTTAAATCGGTTAAAGGGCAGAACGAAGAATGAAGCACGCACAAACATAGCAGAATGAATTGGAGTGAAACTAAAGGGGAAATAGATGTGCAGTGGGAAAATGGCAGAATGAATTGGAGTGAAACTAAAGGGGAAATAGATGTGCAGTGGGAAAATGGCAGTACGGAGAAATTGTGCGGAAATGAAAATACAGATACAAATGCTTAATCAATTAATTATAAAAACAAAGACTGTTACATTGCACCTATGAAGCTTATTATTATTATTACAAGAAAGTAGCACATCTTCATTGCTGAACGAGGTTTATTATACTACACACCAAGAAATTTATATGTTAAAATTTCTCAACAATTTTACGATTTTAATGGCCAGGAAATAAACATCCTTGGTTGAATGCACTTCTAGAGAAATAACGTAATTGTAGCACAGAATTGTATAGACATTTTATCCTCTCCGAGCAAAGCAAAAATTTATGTATTAAGAAAATGACAAAAGTTTCTGGAGCTTTAATTCTATGAAAGTATTGATGGGCTCTTGGTATAGTGATGAGATGGTGATATGATTTATGACAAATAAACATAGGGAAATCTGGTATTTGAATGATCGAAAAAAAAATGAACCAAAATTATTTAATCACAGCTTAATTATTTGACATTTGGTTTATTGTGTACTTAGCAATATAATTTTGAGTAAGCCTATGATTTTTAGTATTTTTTAAATGTAATTTGAATGTATAAATAGATTTTGTTTACCAGAAACTTTTTTAGAACATTGTAAATTATATAATTCAAATTGTAATTGAGTAAGCTTATGGTTTTTGGTTTTTTTAAATGTAATTTGAATGTATAAATAGATTTTGTTTACCAAAAACTTTTGAAACCTTGTAAATTATATAATTCAAATTGTAACAACTTTTTAAATGATTTCAAACAAAATGGAAAAACTAACTTATAAAAGCCAAAACATTTAAAAAAATTAAATATATTCCAAAATTAAATTACACTATTTATATTTATAATTTGAAATCTAAAATATAATTTAAATTTTTTATTAAAAGTGTATTATCTATTCATATTTAACTGTAAAACTAAATTCAGTTTTCAATTTTTTTCTATTATAATGGAGTTTTACAACTAAAGAAATTTATAACTAAATTTTGAATAAATTTACTGTATTCTGGAAAAAAATAATAATAATAACTGTCAAACATTGAATCCATGAATGTTAGACTACGCCATCAAAATATGAAAAGTTCAATTGATATCATTTGTAAATGGAGTATAAATAGAACTAAAGTTTATTAATTAATTAGTAATGGAGTATAAATAGAATCAAAGTTTATTAATTAGGAATTGTTTTTAGTGTGATTTTTTGGAATTTGTTAATGTTAAAATTTGGTGAAAAAATTTAAGGTGAAATTCTGATTTTAGTTATTTAAACTAATTTTTTTTACTGTTTTAGAATACAGTATCCTAAAAACCCTAACACACTCAAATTGTCTATTTTCAATAAATTCATGCCTCAATTTAGAAAAATAGACTAAAACATCTCGGACAATACCTTCAAAATTTCGCAATAAAAACTAGTATTAATTATGTTAGTGTATTTTTATAAAATTATCAATGTCCAGCAATGCGGAATTAAAGGGTGTATAAACATAAATAGAGATTATGCAGACGCATTACCTGTCAGCAATAATTGTCAAGCTAGAAATCCCAAATTATTAAGACCAACGGTTCGTACTCTCTCAGCAATCAAACTCAAACCCCATGCTTACTGTGGGATTCGAACCTCTGACGCTACAGGCACAAACGGAAACCAAAACCCCAATCGTCAGAGCTTGGAAAGCTTGGAAGAAAGGGGAAAATTATAGGTATCCTCATGGGCATCGAGCTCTTCAACGACGCCTGGGAAAGCTCCCAACCTGAGTTCACTGTAAATCTCCTTCTTCCAACCCCTGCCAGCCAATTTTTGAGCTTCGCTAATGGCGGCCTCCAACGTCTGAGGCGAATCTGCGTAAACAGAATCCACGATCCCGCCTTCCAGAGCCATCTGAGCACTGAACTTGCGAGCGCCCAATACCACATCCCTTAGGGTTCCAGGCATGAGTTTGCTCCGTATGACAGCCATGAAACCGTTGGAAAACTTGAAACCGATGTCGAGCTCGCTCATGTAGAGCACAGATCGGTCTCCTCTCATGAACCTGTAGTCGTGCGCCAGGGCAAGCATGAAACCCCCGGCCGCGGCGTGCCCACATATTGCGGCGATGGTGGGCACCCTGAGCCTCATGAAGGAGGCCAGTAGGGTTTCGAACTTTATCCGGAGTGTGCTCGAAGGGACATCTGGATTCTGAGAGATCCATTGAAGGTCGAGGCCGTTTGAAAAATACCTGCCCTGGTTTGTGGTTACGAGCGCCCCTGCGTCTGGGGAATCTTGGACCTCCTTCAGGGCAGCCGAAATAGTGTCCATGGTGGAGGGATTGAACCTGTGATCTCCCTCTCCCAGCAGAGTGAGGATGTAGACCCTTCCTCTCTTCTCTAGACTGCACATTTTCGCTCCAGTGTAACAATCGCCCGCCTACGTTACCAATCCAGTTATTTTCGTTCAAGAAAAACCTGAAGTACGGAGCCGCAGAGATGCCCGTATATACACAGTTATCATTGTGATTCCCAACTTTCAATAACGCTAACGCCTAATTCAAATCGGAGGAGTCTTTCGTTCGACGAATCGGGCGCTGATGTGACAGCTCCGGATCAGCGTCTTGAGGCAACTAATATTTCCACTGCTATTGGCCTATTAATGTGGTGGCAGATACACTGTATCTCTGCCACTGTTAGATTTAAAATTGTTTAAATCTAACGGAGGGCAGTGTATCTGCCACCGCGTTAATGGGCCGATAGCGGTGGAAATAAGCTTCGCCCTCTGGCGACCCCCTCCCTTCTCCGGCCCAACGGTGGACCCTACAGACGGCGACGACACTCTCCTCTTTGCAAACGGCGACAACAGCAACCCAGAGGGTGGACCTCGCATGGCATTCTCCGCCACCTCTCCCTGGGGCCGCTCCTCTCCCCTCCTTTAAATCTAACGGTGGGAAGTGTATCTGCCACCACCGCATTAATGCGCTGATAAAAGTGGAAATAAGCTTCGCCTTCCGGCGACCCCCTCCCTTCTCCGGCCCAACGGTGGACCCTGCAGAGGGCGACAGCACTCTCCTCTTGGCAAACGGCGACAACAGCAACCCAGACGGTGGACCCCGCATGGCATCCTCTGCCACCTCTCCCTAGCACCGCTCCTCTCCCCTCCGCCACCCACGACGCCACGACCAGGAGCCACATACCGCAATCAATGTCGAACAAAACACCCGTTCTTCTCCCGCTTCGATTCTTCCTTCACTCTTTCATATTTTTCGGCCTGTATGCCATCTTTCTGATAGCGGTGGGAGTGCCTATATATTTCGGATAACTGGTAAGGCTCTTGAATCCACCTTTTCTTTATAATCTCACAGATGATAGATCTGCCCATTTCTTGAAACCTCCGGTTATTTTGGGAGGAGCTGTCTGTATTTTCGGTCTGGAGGAGAAGGGTTTGCTATTTAAAGTTCACTTTGTTTAAAATTTGTAAGTCTTATATTGTCAAATATTTTGGAACTTTTGGAGGTTTGTTACTTTGGGAGGAACTGTCTGTATTTCTTTCTGTGTGTTTCTGTACCCGACCATGACTCATTCAAATTAGTAACATATCAAAAACTCGAGCTCTGGCTGCAACGTATCACTCTTGCCATTAATTCATATCCAACACTGCCCACCTCTTGGATGACCAGGGGAACGCGTTGGACATGCCTTTTCCACGCAGAGCATTCAAACGCTGTTTAACATCTGCACAATAAAGAAAATATCTTTACAAATTCGGGCATGCCAATGAAATACCATTTTTCAGAGACAATAGCAATTTGCATTTGAGGATCTTTGTTAGACATCAATAGACTCAAAGATGCATACATTATTCAAAAACATGAAGGAGACAAATATGCATTTTTGGATTTTTAGCAGACTAATTAAAAACCAATACATTCAATCAAATGGGTTCTCAAACGAGATGTGAAGGAGAAGAATAATAATATAGCACACAGGGTCTCAAACACCTTGTATCTTAACATAATATCACTGTGAGTTATATCTGGTTAAAGACATTGATGGACGAGGCTTTCAACTTTACATTATCTTAGTCCATTATAATTTATACCTCTGTTGTTTTGGGTTTTTTCTTTTTTATTGTTGTAATTTTTTTATATATAGATTATGAAGATCCGTTTATTTAAAGAGATGGAGTATCAAACCCTGCTGGTTTCTATCGTGATCAAATGTCTAGAGGGGACCAAGAGTGGTTAGAAGTCCCTTGGGAGTGTGATTCTTTTTGTTCAGAGAGCCTTATGAAAGCTGTTTGTAAGGGTACTCTTTTATATAGGATTTTTCTCCTTAGGTTTGAACTCTTTTCCCTCTGCACCTCTATATTTGCTATCTGTTGAGTTGTATCACAAACAATCATTCTTCCCTATATACGTCTTCAAAAAACAATGAAAAATGTAGGGTTCTTTCAAATTTGTCCTACCTGCTGAGAAAGAGAGTGCCCTTCCCTGTTTTAAGAAACTTGGGACTAAGCATTCTCCTTTGTAGTCATAACGTCTTCATTACAGTGTGGGCTAGAAGAGGGTCTTTCCAAAACGAACTTGTTAAAAGGAATGGTCATCCTCATATGAGGAATTAAAATTTGGGCTAAAATATACTTGTTTGTGTTTAATAGTAATATTTATGCAGGGGTATAGTGTTTCTACATATACACTTATGGTAGTTTTTAATATATTAATGTCAATGCCAAACTGTGTGCTTGGCCATGGTTAAGCAATAAAACAGTGGGAGTCTATTTTCCCTGACCCAGCGTTCTATTCATAGCATATTTATGCTTCACCCCTCTCTCATACAAGGGACATTGACCCGTTTAAAAAAAGAGGAGTTCTTCTCTAAAAACCATACGGTATTAAACTCTATTTTTTTTTGAATTGCCATTCAGGAAAACATCTTCCAAACAGTGTTGCTTATTCGCCTCAGTCATGCCAGCGACTAAATAATATCTCCATTTTAACTCTATTTGGCATTCAGCTTCGTGAAGTATTGAAGGGGAGAGATATTCCCTTTAATTTTATAAATGACTTTGATTCATATAACTTACTTTACTCCGACGTTACTAAACTTTGAAGATTACTCGTATTAATATATAAAAGCATCATATGTGCTGCTTGATCGAATCCCATCTTAGAACTTCAAAAGTTGCATATGACATCAAGGACCATACTTGGATGCTAATCCAACTCATTAGATGCTTCTATTCCATTGGTCTTATAACTCTCAGAAACATAATCATGAGTGTAATCTACTTCTTCTTTTTTTCGAGGAATCTTGATAATTCTCCTCAAAATATAAATGAAAAATAATCAATAAAATTCACTTTTATCATCTTAGAAAAGGCCATTAAAATATATATCAAATTTTTTTAAAAATAAGTTTGGTTATTTCTGTTTTACAGTCGCATATTTTTTGTGACTGGCTTTCAATGGCAATTTTTAATCATCCAGTTTATATTGTTTTCCTGTTGCAATTTTTAATATATATTTTTTTTATGAAGGATGTTTTTAACTCAGTTTCTCACGGGAATGTGATGAATTAAGTTTGGTCATTTTCTAAGATAATGTAATAACATCATTGATACTTTATTAAAACTGATTGATAGTTTTGGGGAATCCAGAGTTAAAAACTATTAGAGTTTACATCATAAATTAATTACTTATTTTATTACTATTTTAGTTGTATTTTAGTTAGAGACGGTAAGTTTTATTAGTAGCTTAGTTGTGTTTTAATTAGAGAAGGTAAGTTTTATTATTAGTTTAGTTGTGTTTTAGTTATAGAAAGTAAGTATAAGGTTTATTATTTATGGATTTTATTTTTTATTTTTTTTATTTAGTTTTGTTTATAGTCTGTATAGTTTTTTATAAAAAAATTTATTTGTGGCTTATTTTTTGTGTACAATTTTTTATAGTTTCTTATTAATATGTTAATTGAGTTTAATCTAAATAGTATGGTGAAGTTTGGTCATTTTCTAAGATAATGTGATAACATCATTGATACTTTATTAAAACTGATTGATAGTTTTTGGGAATCCAGAGTTAAAAATTATTAGAGTTTACATCATAAATTAATTACTTATTTTATTACTAGTTTAGTTCTGTTTTAGTTAGAGAAGGTAAGTTTTATTACTAGTTTAGTTGTGTTTTAGTTAGAGAAGGTAAGTTTTATTATTAGTTTAGTTGTGTTTTAGTTATAGAAGGTAAGTATAAGGTTTATTATTTATGGATTATTTTCAAGGGAATGTGATAACTAAAGTTTGGTCATTTTCTAAGATAATGTGATAACATCATTGATACTTTATTAAAACTTATTGATAGTTTTTGGGAATCAAGAGTTAAAAACTATTAGAGTTTACATCATAAATTAATTACTTATTTTATTACTAGTTTAGTTGTGTTTTAGTTAGATAAGGTAAGTTTTATTACTAGTTTAGTTGTGTTTTAGTTAGAGAAGGTAAGTTTTATTATTAGTTTAGTTGTGTTTTAGTTATAGAAGGTAAGTATAAGGTTTACTATTTATGGATTATTTTTATTATTTTTATTTAGTTTTGTTTATAGTCCGTATAGTTTTTTATAAATTTTTTTATTTGTGGCTTATTTTTTGTTTTTTTATCTTAATTTTGTTTAATCTTTCTGTACAATTTTTTATAGTTTCTTATTAATATGTTAATTGAGTTTAATCTAAACAGTATGGTGAAGTTTACACCGTTTTGCCCTTTCTTTACAATTAACTAAATCATGCGTTAATTAACCAACAACTCAGCAATCAATTATCAGATCTATATACATAATTACATGAGCAACATATAAACATGAGAGCAAACCATCAACACATGAACATCATCAACCATGAACAATGAACAACAATACTTTCACAATCACTTTTACAGGGCTTATAGAAATACATCAACATATGATCAACTCAATAATACAATCATAGTACCAAATGTTTCAATTAGGGAAAATTTAGTGCACCCATCAAAGGAAAATCCTATATCCTACATGGGGATAATTACACATCCTATTCTTTTAAGAGTTTCCTGAATTCAATACAGAGTAGATCTATTTGGATTTTAATTTGTCAAACTCAATGCATTCTCTGGTAATAGAAATCTCAGTTGTGTGAATACTTGTTACATGTATCATGGCACTAATCGATTCACTTGGTTTCGTGTGTTGTTTACTTTATAGTTTCATAACCCTCATTTGAGTTAGTTTGATGTTTTTTCAAGGATGTTGGGAAGTTCCTAAAACTTAAATCTGAGATTATGAGCAATCTGCTGGTCCCGTGGAAGAATGTGCTCAAATGGGTAGTCCACCTATTTCTTAGTTAGATTACAAACTAAACGAAACGTCCTCAAAATATTTAAAGTTTTGATTTCAAATTTAATTCTTAGAATTTTTAGATCTCGAAATTAGTGTTTTTAGTTTTGAGTGTTATTTCTAGATTTCTAGAATTGTAGTGTTCTTTTGGAGAATGTTTGATTGTAGTTTCGATCTTGAATAATAAAGGGATTTCTTTTTGAGCAATTGGTCATTTTTCTTTCTCGTGAAATAAGATTTCTTTTCATATATTCTTGTTTTGAAGGAAAGAATGGTTTTAAAAGATTACATCTCTCAACTCTTTCTTTTAGATAGAATTCATTGAAAGGAAATGAATTGTTTCTCATAATAGATGCATTTTTAGTGTTTTGAGTCGGGTCACTACATATCATCAAAGTTTCACTTTCGCACCTATTGTCCTAAGAAACAGCCTATTAAAAGCAATGCTTAAATTAAAATCAATCTAGTAATTTTTATATTTCTAGGACTCTTTTCACCAACATAGCTTAGGCTAGTGTCTTGGAGTAGGGAGTAATTAACTCTCCAAGACAATTAAAACAAACAAGTAGTCAATCTTGCGGTAGGAAAAATCCAAGAGTAGCTTGTATGCTCTGGGGAAGCTTCTCTTAAAGGAGTCAAGCACAAGATCTTATCCGAACCAGTGAGGTGATTAATTCCAACTCATTGGGAACGATAGAAGATGTGTGCGTATTAACAACGGTAAACCTCAGATTGACCATTGTCGAGGAGCCTGGGGTCACTTGTCAGTGTATCTTGGATTATGTCAAGGAGCCTTCAAGGGGATTGAGCTTTGTTACTCTGCCCTTAAGCATATATCGGATCGTAGACTGTTCCGCCAGGTATATTTGTTCCTGTTGGTGACCATAGTGGCCATAAAATTTAAGATTTTTTCCTAAGGTGACTGTGGAGGAAAGATCCCACTGTACCTGGAGCAGATGTCGACTAGACTCACTTGGACTCTCTAGAGGGTTATCTTCACTCGAGATGGTTTAAGTGGAGAAACTTGCACTAGTCTGTTTCATTAAGCAGGTTGTCGGGGTAACTGTTCCAACTGCCATTTTTGCATTAAATTACTACGATGTTGGATTTCATCACCAAATAGTGTTTTGAGTGTGGGAATCTACTGTTTGTGTGTAGTTTGATCTCCTAGATTTTATGAGTGTTTGATCACTTGATTGTTTCCTTAGTGACTTTAGGAGTTTTAATTGAAATTTTCTTTGATTGCGTGTGATTAATAATTTTTAATCGTGGCTGAATTACCAAGACAATCGCGTATACTTTAGGGGAAACCCTCTGAGTATACACCAAACCAACTTGAAGGACTGAAAGCTCTGGTACCGCATACTATCAGTAGAATTATATCAACAAAACTAGGAGAATCATCCATAATTACTCATCCTGATTATCATGAAGTAAATCAACTTCAAACAACAGAATATATTCAAGAGCCAATTTCAATTTCCGAAATCACTGACACTGCTTCTGCAACCAGTGAATTAGCTGAAGAACCTGAAATTTCTGAGCCAGACACTGACCCTGCTGTGCTGGAATCATCTTCAGGATTTGTTACTCTGACTTTTAGTGATCCTGATTCACCTAGGGTAAGACATCGCATTACCGAAAACCTTCTAATCCCATATGTATTAAAGAACTTGTAGGTCCAGACGAAGACGTAAATCTTCCTGAAACCCAAGAAACTTTGAATCTTAGGGAGCGTGAATCAATATTCTAGAGTACTTTTAGAACTGACGCTTGATATTTATCATTAACAAATTTTTTACAAAACGCAGTTCTTACTTATTCACCACCCCGTAATCCTTTTTACCCTACACCAAGAGGTTATCAACGTTCATTAGCTATGTCAAGTGAGTCATCTATGTTTTATGAATCCCTAGAAGCATTTTTATCCAGTGGTTCATCTGTTCCTTGGGGATACCAGTCACTCTTTGGTACCTTCTCAGGAGCAGCTCCTCAACCAATTGAACAAATGTTATCATCTGGTACGAATGGAACAAACACTGCAACATTGAACACAGAACAAATTTATATGATGTCTGGAAATATTCCAAATCCTCAACCTCAAGGAAGTCAGTTACCGCCTGGGGGGCAACCTCAAGGAAGTCAGTTACTGCCTGGGGGGCAACCTCAAGGGAGTCAATTACCGCCCGGGGGGCAACCTCAGGGTAGTTTTTTACCACCTGGAGGTCAAACTATAGGACAATATTTCTTGCCTGGGGACCAACTTCAAGGACAGTACATACCTCAAGGTCAATATCAACCCCAAGGACAGTACATACCTCAAGGTCAATATCAACCCGAGAGTCAATGCATACCATAGGGACAATATCAACCCCAGATTCAGTGCATTCCTCAAAGTCAATATCAACCTCAAGGTCAGTACCCAGTTCAAGGTTTTCAACCTCCTTTAGGTCAACCATTATTACAAGGTGATGGAAATTTGCCAATTAATTATCAACCCTATGTTCAACCTGGTTATGGTCCTTCATATGCACAACCTTCTATGGGTCGATATCCCAGAATTAATATGGTGTGGGATCCATATCAAAATCAACAGAATATGCAACCCAATGTGCAGTTACCTAATCAACCTGGATAGCCAATAGGTTCTGGTCCAACCCAACAACCCATAGAGTGATCCGGATTTATGCAGGAACACAACAGAATAAACATATAACCATAAATACAGAGATGCAGCGGAAATAACACTTCATTTCATTAATATCAAAGAACTGAAATTTGCTTACAGACAGAATGGAAATAAAACTAGCTAGGGCGCTGGTAGCTATCTCTGAGAAGAGATGTGGCGGCTACAAGCCTCTGAACTCAGTTGCAATGAGGCTCGAGGGCCTATTTATTATTGAGAAAACAATGGAGAATCCTAAACATCCAAAAACCTAACCCTAGGAGATGAAGCGCCAAAACTATGGGCCCCGTTTGGGTAAATTGGTGTTTCAACTTCCCATGGACGTAACTTTGGCATACTATCTCCGTTTGACGCACATGATACATCATTAGAAAGCTCTATCCGAGGACTACAACTTTCGTCAAAAATATTATTTCAGAGGGAATGGCGCGATGCCCAAAAAATGTCGTTTAGGGCCTCAAAACGGCTCTGGAAGTTCAGGACCCAAAAAATTGCTAAAAATAGTAAATTATGCCGAAATTGAAAAACTGAAAGAGACAATGGTGGGGGCCCAAGTGGAATAGGCGGGTGGCCACCAATATCCACCTGGATCATAGAGCCTACCATTCAAGTCTCTGCACCCGGTTTTGTTCAACAGCCTGGGCCTAGTACACCTCAGACTGTACCTCAATCTGCTGCTGCTGCTGCAACTTCTGTTCAACCTACCACACCTATTTCTGGAGTATCTGCAACTCCTGTTTCTACTACCCCTGTATCAGTGCAAATTCCTCAAGTATCTGTGCCATAGTCGAGCAATATCAATTTGGACATGCTACACAAAATCTAGCATATCAGTATCAGCCGTATCCTGGGTATACTTATCAAGTACTTCAACAACCCCAGTTTGGTCCGGTTAATCCTGGTTATCCAGGAGGTTACACAATTCCCAATGCAAATCCAATTCCAGGATATTTTGGATATCCTCCTCCTGGAACTGGTTTGATCACACAAGGTTATCAAGACCCTAGTCGTCGGTTACCGTTCATAGCAACTTTAGATTTACCTGATCTATCACGCCTTATGAATGATCCCATTTTTTATCTTCTGTATTGGCTGTCGATGCCTAATAAGTTGCCCAATGATATTCCAAATTTTGAAGGTAAGTCAGGAGAAGATCCATCTAATCATGTTATGACTTATCACCTCTGGTGTGCATCCAATTCACTAATCGATGATTCAATTCGATTACGTCTTTTTCAAAGAACTTTCATTGGTCTAGCTGCCAAATGGTACATTGAGTTACCACGAGGCTCATTTAATAATTTTAATGCACTAGCTACTACTTTCTTAACCCATTTTTAGTTGCCTATGAGATACGACAATGGCACAGAATTGTTGACCTCATTAAAACAGTCTATGTCTACTTACAGATCCGATTACATTCATGAATGGAGACGTAGGAGACGTTTGGTGAAAGTCTTCATTCCGAATCAAATTTTGGCTGAATGGTTTATGAAATCATTATTGCCCAAAATTACTCAGGAGGTGGCCAAAGGAGGCGTTGTTACAGAAGAGCAAGTCATTGCTCAAGCTCAGTACCTTGACCTTGTATATACACAGTCAGGTACTCTGTATGAAAAAATCCCTGATTTACCAAGACCTTCATGTTAACTACAACTCCTTTAGGCTCTCATGCCACTGATGGTGTAATTGGTTTTGTTAGCACTAGCAAGAGTAAGAAGAAATCTTCCAAGATGACTTCTCCTATATAACTTTACCCAATTCACCTAAAGGAGATTCGAAGTCATTGGTCTTCGCTGAACTTATGTGTGACTTCCCAAGTACTGACACAGAAACTGTGGCAGAATATCCGATCGCGGATGAATCTTTGTTTCTTATCAGTACCCTCGATCCTTGGTATGGAGATATCATCATTTATCTCCAAACCCAAACTTTTTGGCCCAAACTCTCACGGTCACAATGAAAAACACCGTCCTCAGAAACACATCATGCAGCTCTTCCTATCAAATGAAAAATAGCATATAACATTCACAAATAATGCAGTTGTTGAGGCGGTGTTAAGCTAGATCTATTCAAATCATCATATGAACTAGCAGAATGGGAACTTACTTCTGATTCCGATCTAGATGTTAAATATTTCTTTGTATATAGTTCCAGTGATGAAGAAAGTCTAGATATATTTCTTTCTATATAGTTCAGATCCTACACAATCAAACACCGTCCTCAGAAACACAGTATGCAGCTCTTCCTATCAAATGAAAAATAGCATACAACATTCACAAATAATGCAGTTCCTGAGGCGGTGTTAAACATCGGCACTTTGGAGCACATATGAGCGGTGTAAGACATCTGCACTTGACGTGGACCTCCATAAGGACCGATCCCAACCACGTGGAGAAAATGTGATGAAGGTGGACAAGAACTGGTCAGACCCACATCACATCCTATGATGGTTAAGATAATCACTCAACCACTTCCTCTCAAACTTCATAAGGTCTAATGTGCATTCACTACGAAAGCAAGCAGCTAGAAAGGCAGACCCTCCTCAAGGAGGTTGCATCTAATCAGTTTTTCAGAGACTTGCCTTTTCTAGCACCTTGGAAAATGATTTTCCAGCACCTATAGGAGTACTAGAAATCATTTTCCACTACATAATTTCATGGATATGCAATTACTATATTTCTTGTTGTATATGTACAAATCACCTTCTCATCATTTCCAGCTCCCTAGTATGTTTTCACATTTTTTTGCAGACAGTCATCCAGCATGGAAAAGAAATGGAAGTCAGTCATGGCTCTTGAGGTGCAAGACCCAAAAGACACTCATTTTTTCTAGTAAAGATTTAGTTTGGGCTGAAATCTACAAAGAAAACATGAATATTGACCGTGTTGCAAAAATTCCCAAAGAAAGAGTTGATGATTTTAAAAAATGAGAGGAATCAAATCCAGATGCTCCATGTTCCTTCTTACGTCTACAAAGAAAACGCTCGAGCACAAAAGCCTTATAGTATGAGCTGTAAGTATTTTAGAACTACATTGTTTAGATGTTGATATTAAATATGCTTTATATTACCAGATTTGGTGACATTCCTATAATTTATTTTGTAGTTATCATTGCTCATATGGTCCAGCTGACAAGAGAGAAGAATGGAAAAGCAAAGGAACGAAGTCATATGCCAAAAAGAAGGGATGTCAATGTCATTTTATTGTAAAGATTATGGTTCAAGATCCCAACATAGCAGTAATAACATACAATCAGTATGATCATGAAGATGGGAAAGGATGGCCTTGTCATGGTAAAGAAAACACTTTAAGTGATGATGTTACTCAGAGAAAGCCAAGACTTTCGAAGGACATGATTTCTTATTTAGAAAGCTGTTATTTTCTTCAACTGCCAATTGAATCTGTTTGTAAAATACATATAAAGAAATATCTTGGCATAGATGCTACAACCAGAGATAGGGATTTCTTCTTATGCAGAAAAGACGTAAACATTTATAATCGTCTGATGAAATAAAGTTATCAATTGCATTGCAAAGATGAAATGAGTGTGAATCTTTGGTATCAAATAAAACAGGATGATTTCTTCTTCTACCAGAAGCCCAATGGTGCAGACATCCCTTTTATAGCTGGAATACAAACAAAATGGATGTTGGAAACTATGGTCAAGTTATCCCACAACAGTTTGATAGCCATGGACTCAACATTCAGTACAAACAAATATGGGGTGAGTTTTTTTTCCAATGATTGCTTCAATAAAATCATTTATGTTAAAATTAACTTCATTTAATTTAAAATGACAGTATCAGTTATACACACTTGCGGTCTTTAATGAGCAACAAAGTGGGGTACCAGTTGCTTGGGTGGTGATGTCACGTAATACATCACAAGATATACAAGTATGGCTGGAGAGCCTCATGCTTAGGTGTTTTCGGACTCGTCTCAATTGGAGGGTCAATGCCTTCATGGTTGATGATGCCATGGTTGAAATCATTGCTTTGAGGTAACATCAATATTCTTATTTGACATTTTGAATTGCATTCGTTTTAAGAATTTCTCAAAATGAATTAAATGTCGCAGGAGAATCACAAAATGTGAAGTGATTTTGTGTATTTGGCACATAAGGAGGGCATGGCTCAAGAATGTTAATTGGTTGGTTAGCAGCTCAGAGAAAGCAAATGATATGTTAAATGAACTTGGCCATATTATGAAATATTGTTGTACTGATGAAGTGGATGATGCAATCAATGCTTTTTTCATCAAATATGCAACTGAGCAAAAGTTTTTGGACCATTTCTACAAGACTTGGATTTCCGGTGACAAGATTCATAAGTTTGCATAATATTCCTTCTGTGTCGTATGTTTGTCATTTATGTTGGACAACGTATATTTACTAATTGAGTCTTTCCATGTAGGCATGTGGGTTAAAGGCTGCAGAGATTTTCCTCACGCAAACTAGGAGACAAATAATGCTATGGAATCATACCACGATTACCTGAAGTCAACATTTCTATGTGATAAGCAAAAGAAATGTTCTCGTAGAATGGATTGGCTATTCTACACTCTCCTAAAAAATGTTGAGCCATGTTATTGATTCAAGGCAATTTTGAAAAAAGAAGGATATTATAACAACCACAAGAAAGAGATGCAGCTTGAATCATCAATGGAAAATGATAGAAGAATTCCAGACAGTGATTGCATGCCTCATGAGAGCATATCTCATGCTTATTGGGTAAGGAGTCAAAGCAAAGCCGATAAGGAATATCTTATCATTTTTCATCGCAGAAATTTTATCACTTGCGATTGTCCATGGTCTATTCGGGGCAACATTTGCAAGCATTTTATAAAGGTAGATTGGTTTCATTCCTCCTTGATGGATTTAGACCCTTTATTGGATCTTCATACTACACCTAATCAGTTGAATGCCCCTTTTGAAATAAGTACAGAGGCGCCAAACCTTCCTACAGATACTATCCCAACCAATATTGAAGATGAAAATGTTGAAGAACTTGGTGTGTTGAGAGAGGAGTTGTTTGGTTATCTAGACCTGATTCAGAATAGTCCTCCTTCTACTGTGAGCAAGAAAAAACAGTTGATTGATCTGGCTAAAAAATTTGTGGATGATGCTAATAATCTTAATATTATGGATTATGACTTCGCCCGTGTTTTGGGTGCTTATGAGTCATCCTTGAAGAGGAAGAAGAGTTTCCTTAGTCCAAAAAATAAAATAAAAGGAAAATGAATGTCACTTTGAATATTGATTTGAATGTCTCTGCATCCGAAGATGAACCATTTCAGTTTTCACACCTCAACAGGTGTGGTCGTCCTCCCTCCAACAATGCTTCCTCTACTGTTCCAAGTAAGTTCTATAGGGAGACGATATTAGTTTGTTTAGATCAAATTCATGATCTTCCAAGTTTGTTGCTATGTTTAGATCGCTTTGTTGATTTTTCAAGTTTGTTGCAATGTCTTTGATCTTTGCTATTTCTTTTAGCTTAATGTAGTGTTGTAACGTTTGCAGGGCCGCGACATCCGATTAATGTGATTACATATGAAGGATGTACACAGACCCACAATCAACCTTTTGATCACATGAGTCAAGGTACATTTGACGAGATTGTTGATTGATCTGCTCTGTATTCTGATGCATCTATTATTTGACATGTCATTTTTTTCTCTGATGGAAATTGTGTTGTCATCTTACAAACACAGCTGGTTTGTCATTGGGCCCATTGGGCCCCCCTCGACCAGAACAAGATTGGGCCACTGACATCACGGAAATTGCTGAATTTCCATGTTTGTTTGCATTGTCTTCACTCCTTATGTTTAGCACTAGTTGTTGTTCATGTTGTTAATGTAGTGCTGGAATGTTTGCAGGGCTGGAACGTCCAATTAATGTGATTTCAGATGAAGGATGTTCAAAGACACACTATAACTATTTTTATCAGATGAGTCAAGGTGCTTAGGACGAGACTTTTAATTGATCTTCTCTGTTTTCTGATGCATTTATTACTTGACATCTTATTATCTTCTCTGATGAAAAATGCATTATCATGTTACAGACACAAGAACTTCTTCAATGGGTCCCCCTCTATCCGAAGATGATTGGGTCATTGACATCACAGAACTTGGAGACAACACAAAAATTGGCTTCAGAAAAAAGTTGTGATAAAAACAGCTTTTTTTTGTTTATTGTCCGACATACCGATTCATGGTGGAGTGGCCAGCTTTGGTAACACGTGATTCCTAGTGTGGAGAACTTTGTTGTTATGGTTATATTGATTTCCCTAACTAGGGTTAGGAGAGCTTAAAATTATTCCAGCTTCTGATAAGCTGCAAGTGTGTACATGTACTTCATTTTTTCTATATAAATGATAAGAGAACATCAGGAATTCGATGATGCAGTTAATGGATATTTGTGGTTTACTTTTAAATGTTATGTTGGAAAACAATAAATTTTCTTGATAGTACTGTAATACATAGGCACATTTTCATTCAGTAGCAGAATTGGCGTGCTTTCTACAAATGCCTCAAACTGTTTTGTGATTTCAAATTTCACTGCAACATTTTTATCTCCATCCTTTGGTCAAATGTGTTTGAGGAGAATGAAACGTTAGATGGTGGAGAAGATTAATTTGAAATCTGTTGGAAACTTAAAGACGACTCATTTTTTAAAATGTAAATTGGTTTTTTCTAATTGGTTATATAAAAATTATATTAAAAAAAAAAATCTAATAGTGTCATAAGCCTTTGCACAACACAATGCCATGTGAATAACTGTCTCATATTTTTTGCCATAATTTTTTTATGCAGTTATAATATTTATGCCACGATTTTTAGATACTTTTGGAGTTTTCATTGTTAAGCTTCATAGGAAACTACCAAAAAATAAAATCCTTTAAAATAGTTCATATTCATGTAAATAACATATTTACTATCAATTACTACTCATCATATTTTAAGCAAATATTTGCATAACACTTACCATAGTTGTTACTACCCACCATTATTTATGTTTTCTTCAGCACTTTATTAAGTAGGAGCAAAAAATATAAATGCGCTGACTTTTTAGTAGTTACTATCCATCAAAATTTATTAAAGTCTTTGCCCCTTAGTAAGCAATTAATTTTTTTCTTTTGGTCAACATATTTGATAAATAAAACACAATCCTTTAAAACTAAATATATTAACAAAAATCAATATTTCAATTAATATTTTTGAAATCATAAATAAAATTGTTTCACTCTATCTCAATATATGTATGATAAATTAAATCAATAATTCATATAACAAAAGTTGAAATTTTAAAAATATATATAAATTAATCAATTTATTATCCCATCAAAAAATGAGAGCTTAAAACGTATAATGATTCAAATCCAACCTTAGTTCTTTCATATAGTTTCAATTATTTGAATAGCCATATTTGAATAATGATTTAATAAAGAAAATATTTCCATCTTATAAGCAGATATTGAATAAATGAAAATAAATGTTAAGAGGATCAAGCCAATGCAAAGGAGAATGATTGAATGTGGTGCACTGTCCAAAATGTTTCACTTTTTGGAACACATATTCCCTCTAACATTGCCAAGCTTCATCATCTATTGAACAAAATTGGAGAAAAATTCCTTGAAAAAGGGGCATTTATCATTTCCAAGTGTTTCTTCTCACTATTCAAAAGTTTCTCTCCGGTATCATATTTACTTTCATTGTTGGTAAACCTCCCACCTTATCCATTGTTAAAAGCATTTGTCTATACCACAAGACCAAAATGTTTGTTGCAAAATTTATTTCCAAATGCATCAAAAGCTATTACATTCTTTGGTCTAAATGCAATTGTCTTATTGTTGTAAGATGAGATTTATGTAATTTTAGCTCTTTACTATTTTTAGTTTAGCTATCAAATACTTCTTGCAAAAGCAATTACTTCTTGTAAAAGCAAGTACTAAGAGTGACCATGCATATTACACTTGTTATTATAAACTTGATGTTAATTCTAATACAAGTGTAAATATTTAAAAGTATTTACATTGTTTAGTGTATAGATATTGATAACATTTTTATGAATATGGTATTTAGAGATACTTACGTTTTTATGATATATATGTGTTCATCAAAATCTATGTGTCCAGTCAATAATTTAAACAAGGTAATGCCATTCCCTTATCATGGTTCAATTCTCTTAAATGACTTGTTCCCCTTATATACCCTTTATTTCTTCATTATAGTTCAATTCTTCTTAAGTGACATATTCTCCTTATATACCAATGGGTTATTGTTAATTAAAAGTCTTTCAAAGAACTTGTAAGGTTGATGAATGTGTGATATTAATATTTTCTTTGTCATAATTTGATGTCTAATAATAACATATTCCCTCATAAGTTAATGTGCTTAAATAAAACAAAAAATAAATAAATAAATAAAATGCCATCAATACCTAAATAAAACAAATAAACAAAAAATATCATATCATTAGTTCTAATGAAGATGTTTCCAAATAACCCCTTACCAAATTATAGGTGTTCAATTTTTTACAAATTATAGATGTTCAACCCTTTTTAAAATTGCCAAATGAAATATGTTGCCAAAAACAATAAATGCTTACACAACATTTTACTCATATAGTCTAATTTACAAGCATTTCCATTAATCATCCTCCTCTTACAATGTTGACTCAAAATTTAAAACCAATTATCCGGAATGCCTGTCATTATAAAATATTTTCAGAATGAGAAATATGAAGTCTCAAACACCACATTGTACTATGATTACTTCCTTTTATTTAAGCCTCTCTTCCATTGCATTTTACAAACCCTAATTAATATAAGCTTCAATATTATCATTCCAAAGTGATCCAAACTTTCTCACTTAACTTTTGTAACTTTAACACTTTCCTAATATTTAACCTATTAAAAACAAACCCCATTGTTCTAGTTGTGATTTAAACATGATGAAAAAAAAATCACAATATTTAACTTATATATTGTTTTAAGGTTGTAGTCAAGCCAATTTGGTGCACGAGACCCCTCTGTTTGTGGGAGAAGAGACCTACCTCCACCCAACGATTTTATTTTCTCTTTCATTTATAATATTTAATATTGTCTTTTTTGTTTATAATATTTAGAGCAGTATTGTTAACTAATATTTTTTTTGAAAATTATAAAAATTTTGGCAAGAATATTTGTAAATTTTGATTATTAAACTTCAAGATTTTGAGTGTTTTAGAGGTTTTTGATGGTACTGAATCTTTTTCTACCATAAAAAAACATGATTTAAATATTGTTACGGATAGATTTTTTGAGATTTTTTTGCCCATATTCCTACTACTTTTGACCGTCCTAGCAATTCCTCTACCTCTATAGACTTTATCCATATTTAAATAGTAGGTAAACAGGTTTTAAAGAATTTTCCAAATAACAATAACTTAAAATGTAAGTGAAACATATTTAATAAATTTGAAAAGAAAATATTTAAAATATAGAAATAAAATAAAATATTTTTTAAATTTTTATAATAAAATAATATCAAAAAAATTATTGATTTCATATTTTTTAAATATCGAATGGATCAAAGTTCTAACCTTAATCATCAATAAACCTTTCATGTATAAAAACCTATTTTCAAGTCAATATTGAAATTTATGTAAGACTGAGGACATTTTGTGAAATCAAATTTCATTATTTGGTGGGAAATGTAAGAATTTTGCTTTAAATCATATGTAGCCTTGTTTATGGAACAATGTTAAAAGTTAAATTAAATTGGAATTTAATAGGTGAGAAGATTTGTCTTTTAAATACAGGTGAGTAAAATATCAAACCTTGCAGAAGAAATAACATGAAATATCAAACCTTGCAAAAGAAATAACATGTTTAATTTATGGAAAAGAGAAAAAAAAACTGTCAGAAAATAAGAACAGAGTATGTAATTGATTAGTTAACATGAGAAGGTCAACTCCCCCATTGGGACACTCTGGCTTTGTTGGAAAATAGTCTCTTTCAATACTTCACGAAGCTGAATGCCAAATAGAGTTAAAATGGGGATATTATTTAGTCACTGGCATGATTGAGGCGAATAAGCAACACTGTTTGGAAGATGTTTTCGTGAATGGAAATTCAAAAAAAGTTCAGAGTTTAATACCGTATGGTTGTTAGAGAAGAACTCCTCTTTTTTTAAATGGGTAAATGGGTCAATGTCCCTTGTATGAGAGAGGGGAGAAGCATAAATATGCTTTGAATAATAGAAACCTGGGTCAGGGGAGATAAACTCCCACTGTTTTATTTCTTTACCACGGCCAAGCACACAGTTTGGCATTGACCTCCATAAGTGTATATGTAAAAACACTATACCCTTGCATAAATATTACTATTAAACACAATACAAGTATATTTTAGCCCAAATTTTAATTCCTCATATGAGGATGACCATTCCTTTTAACAAGTTCGTTTTGGAAAGACCCTCTTCTAGCTCACACTGTAATGAAGACATTATGACTACAAAGGAGAATGCTTAGTCCCAAGTTTCTTAAAACACGGAAGGGCACTCCTATATAAAAGAAGTACCCTTACAAAAAGCTTTCATAAGGCTCTCTGAACAAAGAAAGTCACACTCCCAAGGGACTTCTAACCACTCTTAGTCCCCACTAGACATTTGATCATGATAGCAACCAGCAGGGTTTGATACTCCATCTCTTTAAATAAACGGATCTTCATAATCTATATAAAAAAAAATTACAACAATTAAAAAAAAAAACCCAAAACAACAGGGGTATAAATTATAATGGACTAAGATAATGTAAAGTTGAAAGCCTCGTCCATCAATGTCTTTAACCAGATATAACTCACAGTGATATTATGTTAAGATACAAGGTGTTTGAGACCCTGTTTGCTATATTATTATTCTTCTCCTTCACATCTCGTTCCATTTTAAAAGTATTCAAATAAGAATGGGATTGTTGGATGGCTGGAATTTAATTGATCATAATTAATTAACAAATGGCATACATGTCACGAAGTAAATTTGATTTGAATTGAAAAGGATATACATGGGTTACAAAGCAGCATTTGAATATATATCACAAAACAAGATTTGAATTTGAAAAGAGCATGCATGTCACACAGCAGAATTTGAATTCTATAAAGAAAATAACAAGTTATCCTCTCAACTACTGGAAAATGACTTAATTAACAAACTCTGTACTACATAATGTATACATTAAATAAAATTAAATATACATTGCAAAATAGGGAATACAGCTGTTAGTCCCCAGTACTCATTTTATTGTTACAGAAAGCAGCAGGGTGCGACAGTTCGTCTCCTTAAATGAACGTCCCTTTACAATACATTTTTTTTTAAATACCAAACAAGGGAAATTACAAGAATGCATCGCAAAACAGGGAATACAATAAAATGGGCACATGATTTTATCAAATAGAAATCATGAAGATCCTAAGTAGTCCCAAGTCTCAATAAATCGCCAATGTTGCTAAAAGCATTTTTCTTGATACTACAATGGACATGTACCTCCAAAAGTTCCAAAATATTTGACAATATAAGACTTACAAATTTTAAACAAAGTTACACTGTCTTCAAATGAAGGCCTATACTTGAGCGGTACAGTAAATAAAAATTTCCAGACCTTGGAATGAACCCATTTGATTGAATGTATTGGTTTTTAATCAGTCTGCTAAAAATCCAAAAATGCATATTTGTCTCCTTTATGTTTTTAAATAATGTATGCATCTTTGAGTCTATTGATGTTTAACAAAGATCCTCAAATGCAAATTGCTATTGTCTCTGAAAAATGGTATTTCATTGGCATTGCCGAATTTGTAAGGATATTTTCTTTATTGTGTAGATGTTAAACAACGTTTGAATGCTCTGCGTGGAAAAGGCATGTCCAACGCGTTCTCCTGGTCATCCAAGAGGTGGGCAGTGTTGGATATGAATTAATGGCAAGAGTGATACGTTGCAGCCAAAGCTCAAGTTTTTGATATGTTACTAATTTGAATGAGTCATGGTCAGGTACAGAAACACACATAAATACAGACAGTTCCTCCCAAAATAACCGGAGGTTTCAGGAAATGGGCAGATCTATATCTGTGAGATTATAAAGAAAAGGTGGATTCAAAAGCCTTATCAGTTATCCGAAATATACATGCACTCCCACCGCTATCAGAAAGATGGCATACAGGCCGAAGAATATGAAAGAGTGAAGGAAGAATCGAAGCGGGAGAAGGACGAGTGTTTTGTTAGACATTGATTGCGATAGGTGGCTCCTGGTCATGGCATCGTGGGTGGCGGAGGGGAGAGGAGCGGCGCCAGGGAGAGGTGGCGGAGGATGCCATGCGGGGTCCACCATCTGGTTGCTGCCGTCGCCGTTTGCCCGGAGGAGGGTTCCATCGCGGCGAGCCTTATTTCCGCTGCCATAGGCCCATTAATGCAGCCAGGCGGCTGATGCCCGCCATCGGATTAAAGGTGTAGATCATTGTGCGGCGGGCATCAGCTGCCTGACCGCATTAATGGGCCTTTAATTCGACGGCGGGCATCAGCTGCGCCGCATTAATGGGCCTATGGCTGCTGAAATAAGGCTCGCCTTCTATCGCTGTCTGCAAGGTTCACCATCAGGCGGAGAAGGGAGGGGTCGCTGGAGGGACTGATCGGGAGCTGTCACATCAGCGCCCGATTCGTCGAACGAAAGACTCCTCCATTCAAATCGATGCCCGGCAATGTTGTGGTGCATTTAATTTACATTTTTTTGTTCAATTAATATTAAATTATATATTGATATTTAGTTTATAAAATATAAAGTTTTTTAATAGTTGTAAATTTTTTTATAAAAATTGAGTATAATCATTTAATAAAAATTATGGAGGTTGCAAGTTATTTTTAAAAAATAATTATTTTAGAAATAATTTATGTTATTGAATTGATTGAAAATAATTGAACTTGTATTATATACCATTAATTATAAATACTTAATTTATATCTAATTTTATTTAAAATTTAATTTTACATCTGTTAAATTATTTTCTTATTCCATTTTTTAAATTAATAATATATATGGTAAGAGGTTAATTTTTTAAATAAAATTAATTATTAAATAAGATAATATTTTATTATAGAAATCCATTAAAAATACATTAAAAACAAAAGGTATATAAATATAAAAAGGTAATTTATAAATTATTTTGAATATAGATTAATTAATTTATGTAAAGTTAATCTCTATTTTATAAATTTATAATAAAAAATTGAGGAAAAAGTTACTAATAAATTTATCTTATAAATTTATAATAAAGAATTTGGGTGAAACTTGCCCAGGTGAAAAATTAACTATTTTATAAATTATAAATAAAAGTTGTTTAAAATTATATTTTAAATAAATAAACAAATTTAAAATAAATAGATAAAAAACATTTAAAATAAATTGAAAAACATATATTATTTTGTTTTAATTTCATTTTTAGAAAATCATATTATCTATTGTTCAATCTAGGATTTCGATTATATATATGATTCCATATATGAAGTCAAAAAACCAGTTAAAAACTGATATGACTGTTAAGTTTAACAAAGTATGCATACTTTAATTCCTCTTAGTTTGAACTTATAACTTCTTAAGGAAAAAAGAGGTACTCTTAACCATTAAACCCATTCAAGTTGTATATATTAATGTAAACAATATGATGACATTCAATAGTATCATATTTTATTAGTTGTTTTATTTTTGTGATGAAATTTTTAACTTTATTATATTTTATTTTAATTAAACTATATATAAACTAAGTCTAAGATACTAACTACTATATAACCTTAATTATAATTTAATATATTTTAAATTTTATAAAAAATATATATTAACCTTTTTCCTTTTTCTATTCTTTAAACAATTAAAAAAAATTGTTTAAATGAAAATTTAGATTAATCGAAATTTTAAAAAATCCATTTTCTCCGGAAGGGAGCGAGTCAACTTCTAGACATAATGTTATCTCCACCCTTTTCCCAATATTATCCCAATATGTAACATATTTTATTGAGATATACATCATCCATAAACTCTCGCATAAAATTGTCCAACTCATAATTTTTGAGGTAAGTTAAATAGTCTAACTCTACAATGAAGAGGAAATCTTGTGATATAATATTAAATTATTTAAAAATAATAATAATATATTAATGTTATATGTGTGGGGGTTAGTTGACGATGTGACAAATGAGATTGGGGTGCTCGTCACTCCATTGACTCTCAATGTCATTAAGAGGGAGATGGTGTGGCTTGTGTCTATACAAGAGGCGTGTGAAAGTCACTTCATTGTTTAAAGAATAAGCATATTTTGGATCATTTTATTGTTTTTCATTTATTTCAATGTTTTGAATGCGGAAAAAATGAAGGAATTAACTCACGGGACCATTTTTACTGGCGGGACTCAGTTTGAAAAATTGGGGTCTGAAGCCTTCCAGGAGCATTTTTAAGGCATCAAATGACACTTTTTTGGGGCAAAAAATGATCTCTTTAGTGGGAAATATTATTCCATACTCTACACACAAAGGCCTTTCCAACGACACAATAATCACCTCAATTAGAGTCATTATGCAAAAGTTATGCCACTAGGAAATTGACCTTCCTATTTTCACCACCATAATTCAAGAGGATGCCACATCAGTCCCCATAACTCATGGAAAAGGGGCTAGACACATTATTATGATGAAGAATACTCTATAAGAGTCCATATTGTAACTCTGGTTAAGAGTCGAGGAAGTCAAACCTAACCACCAGTATGCTATCAGGTTGAGTTATAACTGGGTCACTAGGAGGAAAAGGGGTTCCATTATTTTTTTGTCCATTTTTTCCATAGATGAGCAAAGTAGCCGAGAAAGATAGGTATAGAGCACATAGAGAGGATTTTTGCAGTGTAGTAGCCCATGGGCCACAAGCCTAACTTCTTTGTACTCACAACCAATTTCTATTTAGAGAAAAATAACATATACGCTTCACCTTCCAGTTTGGTTTTATCCCGAAAGGGTTTCTTAGGTTATATATTGGGTCAAATCATGGTTTAAGAGTTTTTATTTCTCTATTCTCTATTTTTGGCATGATTTTAATTTTCATGCATACACAATAACTAATAAACTACATATCCGAAAATCTAAAGAGAAATAAACTCTCATAGTTTAGATTTCAAATTTTAAGTATAATTTATGAGATCTATTGTGACAAACTGTCCACTAGAATATCCGTGGTAGTTTACAGAGCATAGGGGGGCCTACCTTCTTATATGAGGCAATATTTAAATGAACAACAATGTACTAGCCAATATATTGCAAAAATTAAATTATAGTTATTGTGTTGTTGAACCTCTCCATATTTTGAATGATTATTTATGTTCATCTCTTGTTGTTCTATTCATACAAATTTATAACTAAATTCAGAATTCAATGGAAAATCATGATAATTTTATTGTTCCATCTAGTTAAAACAAATTCTTCAAAAAATAAAAAATTGTGTAAATGTTGACTCGATTAACTATGTGACAAATGACAATTGAAGCTTTCATTGTGGATTAACCAATTTCCCTTGTCACTTTCCTTTGTTCAAATATTAGTTAGTTGACTAATCTAGTTAATCTTTTGGAAACAATTGTGTGGCTGAGATGACACACTGTACCAACTGTCCAGAGTTGCAACTCCTTTCTCGAGCAGTCAACACACTGAGAATTGCAATGATGGGTTATGGAGTGAATTTCAACAACAACATTAAGGAAAGTTACAACAACAAGGAGTCACAATACAAGTATCAACACCTAATATGTGCAGCATGAGTGACAACACCTTGGAGTCACAAAACAAATGTTAGTACCTCATAGTTTCAACACAAGTGTCAGCACCTCGGCTTCATAGCACTACACTGGAACAATGAGTCACGGTAATTAGCAACAGGGAGTTGCGGCACTTGGAAACTAGGAGTTGTAGCACTTAGTAACTGGGAGTTGCAACACCTAGAAATAGGGAGTTGTAGCACCTAGAATAGGGATTTGTAACAACTATCCATGGTGAGTTGCAACACATATGTCTTGCTCTTGCTTGAAGGTACTTAAGAAACTCTACCTATTGAATACCACTATTTAACATAGAAAGGTAATTATCTCCTTAAACACATAAGAAAAAGCATTAAAATCATATATTAAGAAGATAATTGTACCATGACCAAAATGAATTTATGTGGAAAAATGTTGTTGGGATGAGGTGAAAATGGGAAAAAGATGTGCAAAAAGGTTTTAGACAGGAGCTAGAAAGATGCCAAATTGGTTGCCCATCATCTCCCTCAAGCCAAAACGGTTGGATTTCCTTATGAAACCAATGTCTAATCTGAGTTTGAGTGACTGTAGTGTCCATGGAGGTTACTGATACTATATTCCACCTCCCCTGACTCACGTGCATGTAATAGACTTTCCTTTCCTTATCTCACCTCCAGTGGAAAAGTTCCTTTTTGGACATATTATAGTATATTTGATACTTTGTAGAAGGTATCCAAATCATTGGATCATGAAAGTTGAGGCCTACCCAATGGTGTTCATAACTCTTTATATAATTCATGTATCACTATAATATCTTTAGATCCATTGCAAATATGTTGGGGTTGAAGGGATCTCTTCTACGCATGTATTTTATGGCTTATTTCCAGTGTTTAGTACACCCCTTTATAATGATTTTGACTATATTTCAATCTATGTCTTACAATGTTCAATGTCCTCTTGCCTATTTCGAGCCATAAATTCTACATGTGAAGGGGTTTTTACACAACTATAATATACAAGGAGTACATGCTTGGATCTACAGTACTCCTGTTTACTACACAAATTGCACCTTAAAGTTGTTTTCAACCACATGATGAGATATTGTTCAATCGATGTGATTCTTCAAGAAATATGTAAAAGCTCACAAGTGAGAATCCCCTACAAAATTATTAGGTTTTCAAATGGTGTCATGATGCACTGATCCGGATTTATGCAGGAACGCAATAGAATACAGATATAACCATAAACACAGAGATGCGATGGAAATAATGCTTCATTTTATTAATAAGAAATGAATAAAATATGCTTACAGACATAATGTAAATAAACAAATAGGGCGCTGGTAGGCTTATCTTTGAGGAGAGATGTGGTGGCTACAAGCCTTTGAACTGTGTTACAAAACAAATGACTGAAACATGCTTACAAGAATAATGGAAATGAGCAGGCGAGGGCACTAGTAGCGTATCCTTGAGAAGAGATGGGATGGATATAGGCCTCTCCACTCTATTACAATGAGGCTCGAAGGCCTATTTATTGTTGAGAAACAATGTAAAACCCGAAACGTAAAAAATCCTAACCCTAGGAGATGAAGCGCCAAAACTGTGGGTCTTGTTTGGGTAAATTGGTGTTTCAACTTCTCGAGGACGTAACTTTGGCATCTGATCTCCATTTGACATGTTCAATAGCTTGTTAGAAAGATATGTTCGATGGCTAAAACTTATGGTGTGAGCAACATCGGTCCATGGACCCATGTTGCTCCCAGTTTCCCCAAAAAACATCGTTTAGGGCCTCAAAACAACTCTGGAAGTTGAGGACCTGAAAAATGCTAAAAATAGTAAGTTTTGCTTAAACTTAAAAACGGGAAGAATTGATGGCGGGGGTTCAAATGGAATAGGTGGGTGGCCACCAATATCCACCTGGATCATTAAGGCCCCAAAACAGCTCTGAGAGTGCATTACTCGAAAACATACTAAAAATAGTAAGATGCTGGAAGTGAAAAGCTGAAAGAATTGATGGTGCGGGTCCAAATGAAATAGGTGGGTGGCCACCAATATCCACCTGGACCATTCCTCCCTCCTTAGGAAGCAATGGTACCCATTGTGTTAAGTTCCTCCATGGGGTGGAAAATTCTACTGAACTTGGTATTGGATTTGTCCAGGATGTCGTGGACCTGTTGGTGGACGTGCTGGAAGTAGATGTGTCGTTGGTGGGTAGCCGTTGAAGGATCTGGGTAGAGTTATCCATCATTGTGTTCCTCTATTTCTCGAGGGCCTCCTCGAGCAAGATTTTGATAGGATCTCCTGCTCCCTCGTCTTTCTTTCCTTCGGCCTTGGGGGGTCGTCGGGGTTTGCGAGGCTGATCTCGTGACAGGTCAACCAGATCAAGCCCAAACTCCTTATACCCTGACCGCGATGGGGACATGCAAAGAAAAACAGGGAAATATCAGACCCACTATGATACCACTGATCCAGATTTATGTAGGAACAAAACAGAATACAGATATAACCATAAACACAGAGATGCAACAGAAATAATGCTTCCTTTTATTAATAACAAATGAATAAAATATGCTTATAGCCATAATTTAAATAAAAAGCTAGGGCGCTAGTAGGCTTATCTCTAAGGAGAGATGAGGTGGCTACAAGCCTCTGAACTATGTTACAAAACAAATGACTAAAACATGCTTACAAGAATAATGGAAATGAGTGGGTGAGGGCACTAGCAGCGTATCCCTGAGAACAACTACAAGCCACTCCACTATGGTTTTTTTTTTTCACAAAGGAAAAATTCGTAATTTTGTTAGTAAAAACAAAATTACATGTTACACTTTGTAGTATTTCAAGTATCAGCAATAAGTTGCATCTAGAAGCTATAATACAATGGGGAGTATTTAAATTTTTCTCCCTTTTTCCTTTTCAACCTTTCGCCATGGACCTGGTGATGGTGAGGTGGTAATAAGTGCAAGCTGGTTCTCAATTATAATTGTTCCATTGTCCTTATCCGAATCTGAAGTGTCTGAGTTATGCTGTCTTTTGTGTCCTCCACTTTCTTGGGCCCCTTGTTCCAATGACGCCTGAGCCGTGTTGGAGGGCTCTTGCATCTCTTGTTCTTGTGTCTCAGCTTTGGTTGTTGTCTGATTCTTTTTTTTTGGGATGGGTTCCTCCTCATCTTCTTCCATCTCCTGTTTTGGTTCATCTGATGGAAATTGCCAGCCCTTGTTGGTTTTTCCTGTCTTTTTCTTTTTTTTTTGTTATCACTTTTAGCTTCTGGACATGTGTTTTGTAAATGCCCTATATTCTTGCATATTCTGCATCTGAATGCAGTGTTTTCATAATCAAGATGTTGCGTCCATTTTTGCTGTTTATGAGACAGTAGGATGCACTCAGGAAGCCCCTTGCTGAGGTCCACTTCCAAACAAATGTGTGAAAAGGTAAATACTCTCTCCTCCATGCATTTGGTATGAGTTTTTATGTAGCTCCCAATGATGTTGCCAATGCCAATGAGTACCTCTTCATTCCATAAATGAAGTGGGAGGTTGTAAAGCCGCACCCAGACCAGAATTTTGGTGACCTCCATTGTATTTGCATCAAATTTTGGAAACAATGGTGTGGTGAATAGTCCAGTAGTCCCCCAAAACCATGGTCCAGCCTTGAGAATGTTTTCTCGAGCTTTCGAGGATAAGAAAGTGACAATGAAGAACCCCTTTGAACAGAGATGTATTTCACATTCCGTCGTCCATTTTGTGAAAATTTAATGAAATAGCTCCATTGGTTTTGGCCAAAAGCAGTTAAATCTGCAGATAAGTGCTTGTGATTCAAAGACGGAACGATGTTCATCAATCTCAGGAATTTCGATCTGCAGTTCTGGAATCTGATTAAGTTGTTACACAATGTACGATTTTGGGGCATTTTCTGCCTGTGCTATTGGAGCAACATGTATGTTTTCCCCCTTTAGTATGTTCTTGTAGGATGGTCCTTTGGGGTGTTCATTGCAGGTTGTGTTAGGTCCTTGAGTCCCCTGTGTTCTGTTCTATCTAGTAGCACCACCTCTCAATCGTAGATTGAGATAAATGGTGGAAGCAGGGTAAATGCCATAATCTTTGAGTGTGCAAGAATTCTGTAGAGATCTCCCACAATGGATGAGAGACTGTTCATGGATAGGATAGCCAGTGGTATCCAAAATGGTTTGCTTCAGGTCTGCAACCCGATCAGAATCTTGTATCCAAATCAATAAACTGTTGCCCACAGGAGTTTTAAGAAAAATATGGAAACAATTTGTACTTACCCATTTTTCCTTCGCTATGGTGTAGTTATCGGCCTCTGGCTTTTGTTTATTTGTCTGCTTTAGTGGTGGCCTAACAGAAAACTGGTTCCCGTTCTCGCTGGCGTTGATGGCGTGTATCTCTTGTGCAACCCATCTGTAAGGAACCTCGAGCGCTTGGTACTCTGCCTTCATAATGTTGCGCAATGGGCACAGTGGAGTGAGGGGCGCAGCTAAAATTCTTTCCCATCAGCCGTCAACCTCCGCCCCATCCCCCAGACCATGGAAAGCGGGCACTGTTTTGGTAGCGACACACAATAACCGGTAGTAAATTGAGAGGAAATCTCCTGAAACCCATTCTTTGGTCTATGCAGAAACAGGGGACCCGATATACAACCGCCGTGGGTATAGAGCATCTCCAATCCTGTGGTAACTTCACCCCTATCTCAAAGTCACGAATGGTGGAGGTGCAGAGCCGACGCCCAGCAGATGCGTCACCATGGGAGGTATCAGTCGATGTTCTGTGTCCAAATCCGTAAACCCTAACATTGTTGTTTGCTGCCATCGCTCCTTCTTGTTTATGCTCCCATGTCTCCTCCATTGTGTTACAATGAGGCTCAAAGGCCTATTTATTGTTGAGCAATAATGTAAAACTTGAAACGTCCAAAAACCTAACCCTAGGAGATGAAGTGCCAAAACTGTGGGTCCTGTTTGGGTAAATTGGTGTTTCAACTTCTCGGGGACGTAACTTTGGCATCCGATCTCCGTTTGACGCACTCAATAGCTCATTAGAAAGATATGTTCGAGGACTACAATTTTTTGTGTGAGAAACATCGGCCCGTGGACCCATGTTGCTCCTGGTTTCCCCAAAAAAATTCGTTTAGGGCCTCAAAACGACTTTGGAAGTTCAAGACCTGAAAAACTGCTAAAAATAGTAAGTTTTCCTGAAACTTAAAAACGGGAAGAAATGATGGCGGGGATTCAAATGGAATAGGTGGGTGGCCACCAATATCCACCTGGATCATTAAGGCCCCAAAACGGCTCTAGGAGTGTAGGACCCAAAAACCTGCTAAAAAATAGTAAGGTGCTGGATTTGAAAAGTTGAAAGAAATGATAGTGCAAGTCCAAATGGAATAGGTGGGTGGCCACTGATATCCACCTGGATCATGCACTACAATGTTGTGTTGATAACATTAACACAATAGATTCTTCTCTTAGGGCATGAAAAATAAGCCTCCAAGAATTTACTTTGATAGGTGATATCATATGGATTGGAGGTCATGAGAGCCTTTCTTTGGAACATTAATTTCCTACAAGTACATGCTATATATGGGTGAAGGAGCTATGCAACTAAGTGTATATTCCACTAATAATCCAAGATGGGTCGTGTCAACTTCTAGCTTATACACCCATTTCTATAGGTTGGTATTATTTTGAACCTCTTCATCCATTCCCTTCTTCCATTGATCCCATCTGGTTCTATGGATTTCTTATTGAAAATGTAGCAAGAAAATATAGTTTTGACTTTTCCTTGGTCAAACTAGATTAAGATTTGAATTTGAATTTCAACAGAATACTTTGAGGTAGTTAATTGAGGTGAAATGTCTTTTTTCACTCATTTAACTCAGTTAATTCAACTTGGAGACACTTGAGTTCAATTCTACATAATTGATTGCTAATTTTTAGAAATCTAATTCAGTTAAGTTGAGTTATTGTCAATTAAACTAGTTCAAACTATTGGAGAAACTAGTGGAGGGTAAAGTTGTGCAGTGTAACTTTAGTCAAACACAATGTTCATCCATTTAACTGATCAATCTGCCCAAAATAACTGATGCATGTAGATAATTCAAGTTACCTAGTTGAGATTAGAGTTCAAGGGAAGTGTACTATCAGTTGTAAACTAATCCAAGTTGTACATGTGGTGCATGCAGTCATATAATTGACCTATGGTAATTGCACAATTCCTTAGTGAGATATTCCTAAAAAATAGGGGAAATTTCCCAAGGGAATAGTGCAAGGAAATAGGAGCTTGGAGGCTAAAAAAATTGGCTGAATATTGGTCAAGTTCAGTTAGTCAGGAAGAGGATAGAAGATATAGGTGCAAGTTGAGCTCAAGCTTCAACATAGCATATTGTATTCATCCAGATTCTTTGATTAATGCAATATAGATAGTAAGGGGTTTTGAACAATTGATTTCCCCTTGATAAATATTTGTGTATGTGTGTTTAACATTGATGCATGTTAATTATTTGTGTTCTCGATCATGCATTTGCTTCCGCGGAGTAGTAGAGTAGATTCTAGTCTTGTGATTTAGTAAATTTCAAGAACATTTTAGGATCTACACATTAATTTCTACATTGTATTAGAGTTATATTCACATTAGAGAAGAGATTTCGAAGTTGTATTTGTAGGAGATTCAAATTTGAAGATCAGTGTTATATATGTTCTCTAGGACTGAGAATACGACCCTCAATGGACTCGGGACCGAGTATGCTTTGGAAGGAACCACAATTTTTTTGGCATGGAAGATATGCATGGAGGCAGTATTGGATGACAATGGGCTACTAGAATACATCAAGACAGATGTAGCAAAACCCCAAGCATATGATTCCCAAAATATTTCTCAATGGAAGAAAGATGTGGCTAAAGCAAGGAGAATCATATTGGAGGGAGTACATGACCATATTGTCTCTAATCTCCATGGGAAAGAGACTTCGTTCGCGATGTGGAAAATACTGACGGATTTTTTCGAGAGCAATAGTGACCATAGGAAGCTAGCACTCAAGGAAAATCTTTAAAGCATCAAGATGCAAAAGAATGACACCATTTAGTAGTACCTAAGTAGGTTTACATAGTGTCATGATGAAATTGGAAGGGTCGGTGTTAATGTCCCTGAAGAAGACTTGGTAGCTCTGGCCCTTTTGGGCCTTCCCAAGAGCTGACATAGTTATCAAGATTCGGTAAATGGTAGTGAGAAACTACCAAGTTGGGAGAAGTTATGGTTTGATCTAGTGCATGGATAAATAGATATGGGACTTCATCCAAGGTCTAATATGAGGAGAATTGTGCCTTGGTTGTAAAGGAAAAGAAATGGAAAGGGAAGAAATCCTAATCCAAAGTAGAATCTAGTCAAGGGGGTAAGAAGAAAGACTTGTCTAGAATCAAGTTCTTTCACTGTCATGAATTCAAGCACTATACCAAGAAATTTCCATACAAGAATACAAGCAAGAAGATCTCAAAAGGAGAAGCAGGTGAAACTCTAGCTTCACAATTCGAGCGTGATTTTACTCTCATAATATGCATAACAAGTGCAGTGATGGGAAGCATGTGGTATCTTGACATCGATGCCTCAATCCATATAACAGGGAACAAATATTTTTTCAGTCACTTGGAGGAGAAAGAAATCCATATGCACATTGAGATGGGATATTATGGAAGGTACAATGCTATCCGGATTGACACCATCACCTTTCAGAGGGGGTCAATCTCACCCCTCAGGCTCAAGGATGTGATGTTTGTACCAGGTCTAAAGAAGAATTTGGGTTTTGTCACAGTGTTGGAAGATCGTGGGTACGATGTGATATTCAGAAAAGGCAAGACGTTCTTGAGACACATCACCATGGGACAAGTGAAGCAGATCAGGGTTTGAGTGAAGAACCTCTACAAGTTAGATGTGGAAGATTGTGCTTCTTTGAGCACAAAGGTGAAGAAGGTGTAAAGCCGAGATGTCAGCGAATTATGGCATAGAATAATTGGCCATTTGAATCATGGATATTTGAATATCATGCAATATATCAACACAGGCCTCCCTAAAGGATCATTAGAGCATAAAAATGCATGCAAGGGGTGTACCTTCGGGAAGTACACAAAATCCACCTTCAATGATCAGGATAGCAGGGCACATGCAATCCTTGAAAGGATCCACTTTGATGTCTTTGGGCCAAGCAAATGTATTATGTTATATCCGTAGATGATTTCTTACGTAAGTGTTGCATTTTCTTCATGCAGAAAAAATACCATACATTCTCCAAGTTTGTTGAATTTAAAGCACTTGTTGAGAAATAAATTGGCATGAAAGTGAAGGCTCTTATGAGTGATAATTGTGGTGAGTACGTGTCGAATGAGTTTAATTTTTTTTTTTCAAAGGAAGGAATTTTACATGAGTTCATAATACTCCACATCCCATAACAGAATGGGGTGTGTAAGAGGAAGAAAAAAAGTATTGTGGGAGAAACAATGGAGATGTTGCATGACTAAGGCCCACCTCTACACTTGTGGGTCGAAGCATGCAACATAATGGTCTATTTGCAGAACATGAGTCCTCATCGAATTCTTGGGATGAGTAAACCAGAAGAAGCTTTTTTAGGGAAGAAACCAAATGTATCACACTTCAATATCTTTGGCTCATTAGTATATTTCCATGTCTCCAAGGAAGCAAGGAAAAATCTAGAGTTGAAAATAGATTTGGGGATATTTGTGGGATACATTGATACACCTCAAACTATTGGGTGTGCCAGCCATCTCTCAGGATGAAAATTGTTCACAGAGATGTGAAGTTCCATGAGGAAAAGCAAATGAAGTGTTCTCTTGAGAGGGAGCTTCAATTGCATGTAGATCAAAAGCTTTTGACTCCAAAGGAAGAACCTAAATAAGTTCCGGGAGAAGCCAAAAGCATATGAGTAGAGAGTGGAGACAACCACTTAAGCAGAGACATCCACAAAAGGAAGGAAACGAACGAGGGAAGCTAAAATATTATTGCATGGTGCTAGAGAAAATGTGGGAGAACCCACATCTTAGCATAGGCAGAGGAGGTCATTGGATCAATACACTAGCTACATGGATCTAATAAAGATAGAACCAATCTCATTTGAGGAAGCAGTAGAGAAGCTTGTATGGGTTGATGCAATGTTAGATGAATATGATTCCATTGTCAAAAACAGTGTTTGGGAAGTGGTCCCAAGACCATCAGGAAAATCAGTGATAGGTTCGATATGGATTTACAAGGTAGAAATCATGCAGCTGATGGAAGAATTAAGAAGCACAAGGCCAGATTTTGTAGAAATTAGTATACACTAAGCATGAATACATCCATATTACCCTGATCTCACAATATTTAACTTCTTGCAAAATACAGAATCATTCCACTGATATTTTGCAGAAAATTAATTGCAAACACATGTGAAGCATAAATAAAAACAATCGTACATAACTCAATTGTTTAACGGGAAATCCTGAAGTTGAAAACCCCAACTATCATATATTATGTATCATGGAGATCATTTAACAATATCATATAAATCTTAGTACATAAAGCTCTCAGTACAATCAATCGTCACACACTAACATAGAAGAAATATACAAATACATGCACCGATCTTTGCCCTCCTGCTGGCCTACCTCCACTGCGCAATCCCTGCTGAAGAATAGCTCTAAATGATTGGAAACTACAATGTGTGTGTGGTGCAATCAATGCATCACTATAGTCACAACAGATAGTCCATCTTGCCCTTTCACCTATCTCTCCACTGGAACTGATATGCACTGTAGTTAACTGTTGTATTGTTCAGTTGATTAATGAGTTATTATTTGTGAATTAATTAACTAATTAATTCACTCCACTCTCACTAGTGTATCATTCAGTTAGACTATATACAACTAGCTCAACTGAGTCTAACTGAGTTAAACTAAATACAACTCCATGAACTACTCTTCCAACTCTGTCATAACTTTGCCACTTCAATTCTAACTGAGTCCTCCATGCATGAACCACCAGTAAACCTTAGGAATTGTGTAATTCCTTCAGCCCACTGATTTTCCAAATCTGTGCACTGAAATTAAGTGCTCTAAGAGAATAAGTTGTTGTTTATTGTCAGATTATTATTAAGAGCTAATAATAATCGACACTTCTATTTTTAGATCGATGATCTATAAATAGACTTCGCCCAATATTCTAAAAAAAGAATTTCATCTATTTTTCCAACTTGACCAACCATCCACAAATAGCATCCTGCAACTTCTGAAGTATGATCACCATGTCTAAAAATAGACATAGTCTAAAAATAGACTTGCGCCAAAAATAGCCTGCGGGCCCACTTAGTGAAGGCGACTCTTTTCACTAAGCTCATCATCTTGTTGAATCTCAACACTCCCTCTCAACAAGATAGGGATTATCTTTCTCCCCGATCCTGCCTCTATGATATTCGAATTTGCTCCTGGTGAGCACCTTCGTTAGAATATCTGCATCCTGATCCTTCGTAGGAATGTACTGAAGCAACATGATCTTCCACTGCACACAATCTCTGAAATGATGATACCGGATATCAATATGTTTATATCTATCATGAAACACATGATTAACCGAGATTTTAATGCAACTTTGATTATCACAATGTATCACTGTAGGATCTAAATGTGAACCGAACAAACCAACCAGGATCTTCCTCATCCAGATAGCCTCACATGCAGCTTGACTTGCTGCCATGTATTCTGCTTCTGCTGAACTAAGTGCCATAGATCTTTGTTTTCTGCTGTACCAAGAAAATAATGTAGATCTGATACTGAAAACCCCTCCTGATGTGCTCTTTTTGTCTGTTGGGCTGCCTGCCCAATTTGCATCCGTGAAGCCATGAAAATTCACCTCATCCATCTATCTATACCATAAAACATACTCAGATGTGCCCCTGAGATATCTCAGGACATTCTTGCATGCCTTCCAAAAGAGCTCGGTAGGCTTAACCATCACTTGTGAAAGATGGTTCACCGCATAGCATATGTCCGGTCTTTTATTAACTAGATACATGAGTGAACCCACCAACTGTCGATAAACAATGACATCCACTACCTCTTCCGATGTAGCATCCTCTTTCCTCCGATTTTCGGGAAGAGGAGTGTCGATAGGATTGCACCCTTGCATGTGAAACTTCTCCAGTATCTCCTAGGAATATTTGCCTTGAGACACAAACAGTTCACCTTCCTGCCGCCATATTTCCAATCCAACGAAATAATGAAGGAGGCCCAAATCCTTCATCTCAAACTCCTTTGAAAGATTTGCCTTGCATGAGTGTATCAACTGCTCATCACCTGTTAGTATTAAATCATCAACATAAAGAAAAATGATTAAAAGCTTAACCTCCACCACAATTTGGTATAGGTTTGCATCCGCCTCACTCTTGGTGAAGCCAAGTCCAGTGAAATAACTATCGATCCAAGTGTACCAAGCATGTGGTGCTTGCTTCAGCCCATACAATGCTCTTTTGAGCCTACACACATGTGACTCGCTGCTAAAGATCTCAAATCCTTCAGGCTGATCAATGTACACCTCTTCCTCAGTGATCCCATTATGGAATGCAGTATTCACATCCATCTGATGAATGTGCCAACCCATTTGCGCTGAGAGAGAAATGATGGTCCTTATGGAAGAATACCGTGCGACAGGTGCAAAGGTTTCTTCATAATAAATCCCCTCGATCTATGAGAAGCCCCGGGCAACAAATATTGCCTTATACTTCTTGACGCTCCCATCAACAACTTTCTTTACCTTGTAGATCCATCTTGATCCTACAACTGATTTACCCACTGGCCTTGGAACAATCTCCCAAGAACTGTTTCTGACAATGGAGTCATACTCCTCCACCATGGCATCTACCCATGTGGGCTCCTGGACTGCTTCTTCAAAAGAAGATGTCTCTATCACGATATACTTGCTCATAAGAGCCATGTATCCATTAAATCGGTCAGGTGACTTTCTCTGCCTGCGCTGTGATTTAGGGACTCCTACATTCTGTGCCGCATCAAGCTTTAGTCTCTCAGCTTCTGTGGTATGCTTTCTACCTTGTATGATGTTTGGTTTTGCATGAGTGGACTCCTCCACTCCATGAATCTCCTCCTGTGGCTGATCCACATCTAGAGGCTCAACTTTGGGAACAAGAAGTTCCTCCTCTGCATGTAAGTGTAGCTCCCTCTCAAGTGACAACTTCATGGATTTCACCTCATTGAATTTTATATCTCGTCGCACCACAGTGATCCGACTATCTGGCAAATACACACGATAATTATGGGGTGTTTCTATGTACCCCACAAATATCCCAACTTCTGCAGTCAGCTCCAGCTTCTTCCTAGCGTCCTTTTTCACATGAATGTAAACAATGTAGAAATTATATGCACTAATCATGCATATGTCCTAGATCCACCTAATCTCACACTATTTAACTTTATGCAAGATACTGAATCTATTCCACTTGTTAATCTTTTGCGGAAAAATTAATTGCACACACATGTGAAGCATAAAAAAAAATATTCAATTGCACATAACACAGTTTTTAACTAGGAAAGCCTGAAGCTGAAAACCCCAAATATATATTATGTAACATGGAGATCATATGACAATCTCATACAAGCATACAAAGCTTATCACAAGCTCTCAATACAGTACAATCTCCATACACTAATCAGGTCTAATCTTGCAAATCCATGCACTGATCTATGCCACCTGCTAGCCTGCCTCCACTGCGCAATCTCTGCTGAAGAATAGCTCTAAATGAATTTGAATTACTCTTGGATTGACCGCGCAATCCTCATTGGCATCTCCACTATGTGTTTGATGCAATCAATGCATCGCTAATAGTCACAACAGATAGTCTATCTTGCCCTTTCACCTATCTCTCCACTGGTCTCCACTGAAACTTCCATGCACTGTAGTTGACTGTTGTATTCTTCAGTTGATTAATGAGTTATTACTTATGAATTAATTAACTAATTAATTCACTCCACTCTCACTAGTGTATCAATCAGTTAGACTAGATACAACTAGCTCAACTGAGTCTAATTGAGTTAAACTAAATACAACTCCATAACTACTTCTTCCAACTGTGTCATAACTCTACCACTTGAGTTCTAACTAAGTCCTCCATGAAATAGCTCCAGTAAACCCTCAGGAATAGCGTAATTCCTTCTGTCAGCTGTTGTGCCATATCTGTGCACTGAGCTGAAGTGCTCCAAGAGAATAAGTTGCTGTTTAGAGTCTGATTATTATTAAGAGCTAATAATAATCGACATGCATCTATTTTTAGATTGACAATCTATAAATAGACTTCACCCAATATTCTAAAAATAGAATTTCATCTATTTTTCCAACTTGATCAACCATCCACAAATAACATCCTGCAACTTCTGAAATATGATCAACATGTCTAAAAATAGACTTGCGCCAAAATAGCTTGCGGGCCCACTTAGTGAAGGCGACTCTTTTCACTAAGCTCATCATCTTGTTGAATCTCAACACTTCCTCTCAACAAGATAGGGATTATCCTTCACCCCGATCCTGCCTCTATGGTATTTGAATTTGCTCCTGGTGAGTGCCTTCGTCAGAATATTTGCATCCTGATCCTCCATGGGAATGTACTGAAGCAACATGATCTTCCACTGCACACAATCTCTGATATGATGATATCAGATATCAATATGTTTAGATCTATCATGAAACACAAGATTAACCAAGAGTTTAATGCAACTCTGATTATCACAATGAATCAACGTGGGATATAAATGTGAACCGAACAAATCAACCAGGATCTTCCTCATCTAGATAGCCTCACATGTAGCTAAACTTGCTGCCATGTATTCTGCTTCCGCTGAACTGAGTGCCACAGATCTTTGTTTCCTGCTGTACCAAGAAACTGCCATAGATCCGATGCTGAAAATCCCTCCTGATGTCATCTTTCTGTCTGTTGGGCTTCCTACCCAATCTGCATTCGTGAAGCCATGCAACTTCACCTCAACCTTTTGTCTGTACCATAAACCATACTTAGATGTGCCCCTGAGATATCTTAGGACATGCTTTCTTGCCTTCCAAAAGAGCTTGGTAGGCTTAACATTCGCTTGTTAAAGCTAGTTCACTGCATAGCATATGTCCGGTCTTGTATTGACTAAATACATGAGCGAACACACCAACTATTGATAAACAATGGCATCCACTACCTCTACCGATGTAGGATCCTCTTTCTTCCAATTTCCTGGAAGAGTAGTGTCGATAGGCTTGCAGCCTTGCATGTGAAACTTCTCTAGTATCTCCTGGGCATACTTGCCTTGAGACACAAAGAGTTCACCTTCTCGCTACCATATTTCCAATCCAAGGAAATAATGAAGGAGGCCTAAATCCTTCATCTCAAACTCCTTTGTAAGATCTGCCTTGCATGAGTGTATCAACTGCTCATCACCTGTTAGTATCAAATCATCAACATAAAGTACAATGATCAAAAGCTTACCCTCAACCACAATCTGGTACAGGTTTGCATCCACCTCACTCTTGGTGAAGCCAAGTCCAATGAAATAGTTGTCGATCCAAGTGTACCAAGCACGGGGTGCTTGTTTCAGCCCATACAACGCTCTTTTGAGTCTGCACACATGGGACTCGCTGCTGAAGATCTCAAATCCTTCAGGCTGTTCAATGTACACCTCTTCCTCAATGATCCTATTAAGGAACACAGTCTTCACATCAATTTGATGAATGTGCCAACCCATCTGCGCTGAGAGAGCAAGGATGGTCCGTATGGAAGAATACCGTGCGACAGGTGCAAAGGTTTCTTCATAGTCAATCCCCTCAATCTGTGAGAAGCCCCGGGCAACAAATATTTCCTTATACTTCTCGACGCTCCCATCAACAACTCACTTTACCTTGTAGATCCATCTTGATCCTACAACTAATTTTCCCACCAGCCTTGGAACAATCTCCCAAGCATTGTTTCTGACAATGGAGGCATACTCCTCCACCATGGCATCTACCCATGTGGGCTCCTGTGCTGCTTCTTCAAAAGAAGATGGCTCTGTTAAAATACACTTGATCATAAGAACCATGTATCCAGTATATCAGTCAGGTGACTATCTCTATCTGCGTTGTGATGTAGGAACTCCTACGTTCTATGTCGCATCCACCTTCAGTCTCTCAGCTTCTGTGGTACGCTTCTTGCCTTGTCTGATGTTTGGTTCTACATGAGTGGACTCCTCCACTCCATGAATCTACTCCTGTGGCTGATCCACATCCATAGGCTCATCTTTGGGAACAAGAAGTTCCTCTTCCGCATGCAAGTGCAGCTCCCTCTCAAGCGACAACTGCATGGCTTTCACCTCATTGAATTTTATATCCCGTCGCATAACAGTCATCCGACTGTTTGGAAAATACACACCATAGTTATGGGGTGTTTCTGTGTAACCCACAAATATCCCAACTTCTGCAGTTGGCTCCAACTTCTTCCTGGAATCCTTCGTCACATGAATGTAAACAAGTGAGCCAAAAATCTTCAAATGAGAAATATCAGGCTTCTTACCAGTAAAAGCTTCCTCGGGTGTACTCATGCTAAGTACTCTACGAGGACAACAGTTTTGCACATAAACTGCAGTGTTGCATGATTCTGCCCACAAGTGCATCGGTAGGCCCTGATCATGCAACATCGCTTGTGTAGCACCCACGATCGTTCTGTTCTTTCTCTCCGTGACCCCATTCTGCTGTGGATTATGAGGCGCTGTGAGTTCTCTTCGAATTCCTTCTTTGCTACAGAAGTATTTGAATTCGCCCGAGATGTATTCACCACCATTATTGCTCCTTAGAGCTTTCACCTGCTTCCGCGACTCCTTCTTCACCAATGCCTTGAACTCACAGAACTTTGAGAACATTTCACTCTTCTTCTACATGAAGAAGATCCAACATCTACGAGAAAAGTCATAAAAAAATATCACATAATACCTCTGTTTCACTATTGAAGCAACTGAGAATGGTCCACACAAGTCAGTGTGAATTCTCTCTAGGATCACCAAAGCACGATTCTCCTTCTCATGAAAGGTGGTCTTCACAAACTTACCCATTGTACATCCTTTGCAGTGATCTGACTGCGCAAGAGTACCCTTGGGAAGTCCAGTAGAAATTTTATGCAAAATTTTCGAAGCGCCATGGTGAAGATGGCCCAATCTCCTGTGCCATAACTCGCCCTCATCCCAGCTCACCACTTCTTCTGCTTTGCCTACCATTGCAGCGTAGCCATCTACCTCCAACTTGTAGAGATTCTTAATTTGAACCCCTATCTTCTTGGTTTGACCCGTTGTTTTATGTCGAAGGAAAGCTTTTCCCTCATTGAAAACAACATCATAACCCCTGTCTTCTAGCATTGCGACTGAGACCAAGTTCTTTTTCAGACCTGGAACATGCATGACATTCTTCAACAAGAATGGATTACTGGAATCCCTCTCAAAGGTAATGGTCCCAATGCCAGTCGCATTGCACCAACCATCATCGCCCATCTCTATATGCATCTGGAGGTCCTTCTCCTCCAAGTCACTAAACAACTCTTTGTCTCCTGTCATATGGAAAGACGCACCACTATCAAGATACTGCACCGATCCCATGCATCTTGAAAACAAGCATGCGATCAAGGAAAAATCTAGCTCAAATTGCGAGGCTAAGGCCTCTCCAACTGCAGATCCAACAACTTGCTTATTCTTCTTCTTTTGTGGACAGTGGCGAAATGTCCATGCTCGTGATAGTGAAAACTTTTCACTTTGGACAAATCCTGCTTCTTGCCTTTAGCATCGGATTTTGAAGAAGATTTCTTCCCCTTCCCTTTCCTTTCTTTGGCAGCCAAAGCACAATTCTCTTCATCTTCATTCTTCGATGAAGAGCCATCCATGGTACCCCGCCTTATCTCCTCCTGCACAAGATCCGACCAAAGTCGCTCCCATCCCAACAGTTTCTCCCGTCCATTTATAGAGTCTTCGTATCTATGCCAACTCTTCGGAAGCCCAAGGAGAGCCAATCTCACCAAGTCTTCTTCATCAACAGTAATCCCCACACTTACCAACTCATCCTTGCAGTGGACAAACTTCGTGAGTTATTTTGGAATACTGTCGCCTTTCTTCATTTTTATTTTTTTGAACTTGTCTTTAAGCGCCAACTTCCTCTAGTCACTTCTACTTTGGAACAAGCCTATCAAAGCCTTCCACATTAAGAATGGAGTGGATTTCCCATGAAGGCTGGACACAATGTGGTCCTTCACACCTTCTAGCAGAATCCTCCTCATCTTTGCAGTCTTCTTTTTCCATGCATCAAGTAATGCAGCATCGCTAGATCCCGGCTTAGGAACATCACTATCTATGAACTCCTTCAACCCATTATCCTCCAGCACTGCCTCCATCCTGTCTTTCTAGGCTATGTAATTCGAGCTCCCATCAAGCGCATACTCCAATCTCAACCCGTTGAAAGACATTTCAATGTATACTCGATTTCTGCACCAAGAATCTTCTGTAGCAAATTCGAATTGTACACTAGCACAAACTCACTTCACAATTGCAATCTTCAATAAAAAATGCTCTAATACCATGTAGAAATTATATGCACTAAGCATGCATATGTCCTAAATCCACCTAGTCTCACACTATTTAACTTTATGCAAGATACTGAATCTATTCCACTTGTTAATCTTTTGCGAAAAAATTAATTGCACACACATGTGAAGTATAAACAAAAATATTCAATCACACATAACACAGTTTTTAACCGGGAAAGCCTGAAGCATACAAGCATACAAGCATACAAAGCTTACATGGATAGTTTTTAACCCCGACTATATATTATGTAACATGGAGATCGTATGAAAATCTCATACAAGCATACAAAGCTTATCACAAGCTCTCAGTACAGTACAATTGTCATACACTAATCAGGCCTAATCTTGCAAATCCATGCACCGATCTATGCCACCTGCTAGCCTGCCTCCATTGCGCAATCTCTACTGAAGAATAGCTCTGAATGAATTCGAATTACTCTTGGATTGACTGCGCAATCCTCATTGGCATCTCCACTGTGTGTTTGATGCAATCAATGCATCACTAATAGTCACAACAGATAGTCTATCTTGCCCTTTCACCTATCTCTCCACTGGTCTCCACTAAAACTGCCATGAACTGTAGTTAACTGCTGTATTCTTCAGTTGATTAATGAGTTATTATTTATGAATTAATTAACTAATTAATTCACTCCACTCTCACTAGTGTATCAATCAGTTAGACTAGATACAACTAGCTCAACTGAGTCTAACTGAGTTAAACTAAATACAACTCCATAACTACTTCTTCCAACCGTGTCATAACTCTGCCACTTGAGTTCTAACTGAGTCCTCCATGCAATAGCTCTAGTAAACGCTCAGGAATAGTGTAATTCCTTCTATTAGATGTTGTGCCACATCTGTGCACTGAACTAAAGTGCTCTAAGAGAATAAGTTGCTGTTTAGAGTCTGATTATTATTAAGAGCTAATAATAATAGACATGAATCTATTTTTAGGTTGACGATCTATAAATAGACTTCGCCCAATTTTATAAAAATAGAATTTCATCTATTTTTCCAACTTGATCAACCATCCAAAAATAGCATCCTGCAACCTCTGAAATATGATCGACATGTATAAAAATAGACATAGTCTAAAAATAGACTTGTGCCAAAAATAGCCTGCGGGCCCACTTAGTGAAGGTGACTCTTTTCACTAAGCTCATCATCTTGTTGAATCTCAATAAATCAGCCAAAAACCTTCAAATGAGAAATATCAGGCTTCTTACCAGTAAAGGCTTCTTCAGGTGTACTCATGCCAAGTACTCTATGAGGACAACGGTTTTGCACATAAACCGCAGTGTTGCATGCTTCTGCCCACAAGTGCATCGATAGGCCCTGGTCATGCAGCATCGGTCGTGCAGCACCCACGATCATTTTGTTCTTCCTCTCCGTGACCCCATTCTGCTATGGGTTATGAGGCACTATGAGTTCTCTTTGAATTCCTTCTTTGCTACAGAAGTCTTTTAATTCACCCGAGATGTATTCACCACCATTATCGCTCCGTAGAGCTTTCACTTGCTTTCCAGACTCCTTCTCTACCAATGCTTTGAACTCACACAACTTTGAGAACGTTTTGCTCTTCTTCTGCATGAAGAAGATCCAACATCTACGAGAATAGTCATAAAAAAATATAACATAATACCTGTGTTTTGCTGTTGAAGCAACCGAGAAATATCCACACGTCTGTGTGAATTCTCTCTAGGATCACTGAAGCACGGTTCTCCTTCTCATGAAAGGTGGTCTTCACAAACTTACCCATAGTACATCCCTTGCACTGATCTGACTGTGCAAGGGTACCCTTGGGAAGTCCAGTAGAAATCTGCAGCAAAATCTTCAAACCACCATGGTGAAGATGGCCCAATCTCCTGTGCCATAATTCGCCATCATCCCAGCTCACCACTTCTTCTGCTTTGCCCACCATTGCAGCGCAACCATCTACCTCTAGATTGTAGATATTCTTAACTCGAATCCATATCTTCTTGGTTTGAACCATTGTTTTATGTCGAAGGAAGGCTTTTCCCTCACTGAAAAAAACATCATAACCTTTGTCTTCCAACATTGCGACCGAGACCAAGTTCTTCTTCAAACCTAGAACATGCATAACATCCTTCAACAAGAATGGATTACCAGATTCCCTCTCAAAGGTAATGGTCCCAAACCAGTTGCACTGTATCGACCATCGTCACCCATCTCTATATGCATTTGGAGGTCCTTCTCCTCCAAGTCACTAAACAACTCCTTGTCTCCCGTCATATGGAAAGATGCACCACTATCAAGATACCACACCGATCCCATATAGCTTGAAACCAAGCATGCGATCAAAGAGAAATCAAGTTCAAATTGTGAGGCTAAGGCCTCTCCAGCTGCAACTCCAAAAACCTTCTTGTTCTTCTTCTTCTGTGGGAAATTAGTGGAAAAATGCCCATGTTCGTGACAATGAAAACACTTCATCTTGGACAAATCCTGTTTCTTGCATTTAGCATCGGATTTTGAAGGAAATTTCTTCCCCTTCCCTTTCCTTGCTTTGGCAGCCAAAGCACAATTCTCTTCATCTTCATTCTTCGATGAAGAGCCATCCATGGTACCCCGCCTTATCTCCTCCTGCACAAGATCAGACCAAAGTCGCTCCCATCCCAACAGTTTCTCCCATCCATTGACAGAGTCTTCGTAGCTATGCCAAATCTTCGGAAGCCCAAGGAGATCCAAGCTCACCAAGTCTTCATCATCAATAGTAACTCCCACACTTCCCAGTTCATCCATGTAGTGGACAAACTTTGTGAGATATTTTCAAATATTGTCGCCCTTCTCCATTTTTATTTTTCTGAGCTTGTCTTTAAGCACCAACTTCCTATGGTCGCTTTTGATTTGGAAAAAATCTGTCAAAGCCTTCCACATTAAGAATGGAGTGGCTTTCCTATGAAGGTTGGACACAATATGGTCCTTCACACCTTCCAACAGAATTCTTCTTATCTTTGTTGTCTTCTTTTGCCATGCATCAAGTAATGTAACATCGCTAGATCCCGGCTTAGGAACATCGCTATCGATGAACTCCTTCAGTCCATTATCCTCCAACACCACCTCCATCATATCCTTCCAGGCTATGTAATTCGAGCTCCCATCAAGGGCATACTCCAATCACAACCCATTAAAAGACATTTCAATGTATACTCAACTTCTGCACCAAGAATCTTCTGTAGCAAATTTGAATTTTCCACCAGCACAAACCTAGCAATTCTTCACAATTGCAATCTTCAAGAATTAACATTGCTCCGATACCATGTAGAAATTAGTATACACTAAGCATGCATACATCCAGATTCTCCTCATCTCACAATATTTAACTTCTTGCAAAATACAGAATCATTCCACTATTAATATTTTGTGGAAAATTAATTGCAAACACATGTGAAGCATAAATAAAAACAATCGCACATAACATAGTTGTTTAACGGGAAAGCCTGAAGCTAAAAACCCAAACTATCATATATTATGTATCATGGATATCATGTAACAATTTCATATAAAGCTTATTACATCAAGTTCTCAGTACAATCAATCGTCACACACTAACATAGAAGAAATCTGCAAATCCATGCACCGATCTCTGCCCTCCTACTAGCCTACCTCCATTGCGCAATCCCTGCTGAAGAATAGCTTTGAATGAATTCAAATTACCCTTGCCTTGACTGCACAATCCTTATTGGAAACTCCAATGTGTGTGTGGTGCAATCAATGCATCACTATAGTCACAACAGATAGTCCATCTTGCCCTTTCACCTATCTCTCCACTGGTCTCCATTGGAACTGACATGCACTGTAGTTAACTGCAGTATTGTTCAGTTGATTAATGAGTTATTATTTGTGAATTAATTAAATAATTAATTCACTCCACTCTCACTAGTGTATCATTCAGTTAGACTAGATACAACTAGCTCAACCGAGTCTAACTGAGTTAAATTGAATACAACTCCATGAACTACTCTTCCAACTCTGTCATAACTTTTCCACTTCAGTTCTAACTGAGTCCTCCATGCCTAAACCACCAGTAAACCCTAGGAATTGCGTAATTCCTTCAGCCCACTGATTTTCCAAATCTGTGCACCGAAATTAAGTGCTCCAAGAGAATAAGTTGTTTTTTATTGTCGGATTATTATTAAGAGCTAATAATGTTAAGTCCCTATATTAATAGTGTAGCCCCTTATTATGTTAGTGTAGCCCCCCTGATTGTTATTATTGTACCCGTGTAACCCCCATATTGTTATTATTGTGCCCTTAAATTATTATTTTTAGGTCGGCTAGGATTACATTGTGGCCACTAAGATTACATTATGGCCCCATGGACTCCTATATATAGAAAGGAGGTTTTATAAATTGTATCATCCAAGAATTGTTCATTTATGTAATGTATTGGAGGTTTCCCCCTCGAAGTGGCTTATTTCTAAGGTGTTGATATCTCTTTTCTTCTATTTTTGGAGCTGGTTACACAACATTTGGTAATTTGTTTTGGATTCTAGGTTTCACAAGCCCAAATAGGTCATCGGGATTCTTTGCAATTTTTTTCTCGGTTTCGTGTTTAAAATTTTATAAGTGCTTAAGCTGAAATCCTTAGGAAGATTGTCTAAAAATTTCAGAGCTTGGTTCGCAATATTTTCGGAGATATCATCTGTGGAAGTTAGGTCTTGTTTCAAGCTCCTAAACAGGTCATCGTTGAATTTGCGCTACAAATTTTTTTCTACGAAGTTTCAGAAGCTGAAATTTTTAGGGTACGAAGCTGAAATCTTGAGGAAGATTGTCTAAAAATTTTAGAGCTTGGTTCGCAATATTTTCGGAGATATCATCTGTGGAAGTTAGGTCTTTTTTCAAGTGCCTAAACAGGTCATCGTGGAATTTTCACTATAAATTTTTTTCTACGAAGGTTTATATTCTGAAATTTGTATGGTGCGAAGCTAAAATCCTGAGGAAATTTTTCAAAAAATTTCAGAGCTTGGTTTGCAATATTTTTGGAGATATGATCTGTGGAAGGAAGTGCTTTTTCAGGCTCCTGAATTTCATCTCAAAGAGGTGATCGTGGGAAAAGTTCAATAACTCTCTCTCTGGGAAGTGGATTTGAGTGTCATAAAAAGTGGTCGCAAGTACATAGACTATAGTTTCTTGGCTATCAATTTCAGAGACAAAGGACGAAACAGTGACACGTGGCAAGTCGTACAAGTTCGCTCTACTAAACCAGTCCATAATTAGGTTATTGTGGGAGATTGGACACAACTTTGTCTTGGAGAATCCAAATCAAGTCAGACCTGTGGCATTCAAAAGAGAATTTAGAGTGCTACTTCAGTGCTGAATTTCAGATATTTAAGAGCTGCAATCATAGAGATAATCCAATTTCAATATCGAGCTCCTCGAAAGAAAGTAAAAGGTGTGTATTTGTTTTTCTGAATTGCATAAGTCTTGAAGAATCAAGTTGAATTGATTGCAAGGGCATATTGTATAATAGATATGAGTATTGGATTATAAAATGGTCCCTAAAAATAATTCCATACCCATTAATCCCTCAAAAATCTATACTATGATGCATGAAGAGGAAGTGTTGCAGTATGAGATATCAAAATTACGGTACCAAGTGCAACAAGTTTCGATCTTACGAAGAGCAACTGAAGATGAAATAGATGGTTTAAAAGCAGAAATGGAGGCTAAGTTGGATGGTTTGAAGGATCAAATAATAGCAAATGTCGATGATAAATTAGTGGAAGATCACATCGAGCATCAACAACAAGTTCTCCAACTCTCAAAGGATAAACCAACTTTGGTGCAGAATCTAATGAAACAACAGGAAGATCAACATCACATCAAAAGAAGTTATGAAGCAGTCATAGAAACAATAACTCGACAAGTACGATCAATTTCAGAGTGGAAGAACTTTCCTGTAGAATATTTCACATGGGAGGATGAGAATTTTATACAAAAGCATTAAGAAATAATCAAGCGTTGAGGACAACACTTGTTTGAAGGAGAGGGGCATGTTAAGTCCCTATATTAATAGTGTAGCCCCCCTGATTGTTATTATTGTACCCCTGTAACCCCCATATTGTTATTATTGTGCCCTTAAATTATTATTGTTAGGTCAGCTAGGATTACATTATGGCCACTAAGATTACATTATGGCCCCATGGACTCCTATATATAGAAAGGAGGTTTTGTAAATTGTATCATCCAAGAATTGTTCATTTATGTAATGTATTGGAGGTTGTCCCCTCGAAGTGGCTTATTTCTAAGGCGTTGATATCTCTTTTCTTCTATTTTTGGAGCTGGTTACACAACAAATAATAATCAACACTTCTATTTTTAGATCGAAGATCTATAAATAGACTTCACCCAATATTCTAAAAATATAATTTCATCTGTTTTTCCAACTTGACCAACCATCCAAAAATAGCATCCTGCAACTTCTGAAATATGATCACCATGTCTAAAAATAGACATAGTCTAAAAATAGACTTGAGCCAAAAATAGCCTGCGGGCCCACTTGGTGAAGGCGACTTTTTTCACTAAGCTCATCATCTTGTTGAATCTCAATAGATTTTTGGCCAAGGGGTACTCTTAGGCAGAATGGATTGACTATGAAAATACCTTTTCTCCTGTAGCAAGGTACTCTTCCATCAAATCAATTATTTCTCTAGCTACACAGATGGGGTACAAGATCCACCAGATGGATGTGAAGACATCATTCCTCAATAGAGTTATTGAGGAAGAGGCGTACATTGAACAAACTAAATTTTTTGAGACCTTCGACGAAGATTCACATGTGTGTAAACTCAAGCAAGCGTTGTATGGGTTGAGGCAAACACCATGTGCTTGGTACACTAGGATCGATAGGTACCTCACCAGTTTGGGATTCACCAAAAGTGAAACAGATGAAAAACTTTACCACATTTTGGTAGAAGGTAAATTTTTTATTATAGTCTTATATGTTGATGACTTGATTTTTATATGTGATGAAAAACTTATTGGGTCTTGCAAGGAGTACCTTGCAAGATAATTCGAAATGAAGGACATGGGTTTGATGCACTATTTACTTGGTTTCAAAGTATTGCAAGGAGAAGGGTAATTGTTTGTCTCTCAGGGAAAATATGCCAATGAGATACTTCATAAGTTCCACATGGACTAATGCAAACCGATAGAGACTCCTCTAGTGACCAACTGGATGAAGGAGGATGCCACTTCAGGTGAGGAAGTGGATGCTACCATGTACAAGAAGTTGGTGGGCTCACTTATGTACCTTGTGAAACATGACTAGACTGGTGTTATGTAGTCAACTAGTTGAGCCAAGCCATGGTTCGACCGACCAAATTATTTTGGATAGTTTCCAAACATTTACTGTGGTACCTCGGAGGCACCACTCAGTTTGGAATTTGGTACAAACAGACAGAGGGAGTGAAGATGCAAGGCTTCAAAAATGCAGATTGGGCGGGAAGTCCAAGTTACACATCAATTTTTCACCGTCCCTGCCATTCCCCATCCCACACATTGGAGGGCTCATTCCGTGATGTAGAAATTTGAATAATAGCTGAGTTATTCACCGAGATTATCCTGATTACACACTATTTAAGCTTCATGCTTAATACATAACCTCTTCTACAATTGATCATCAATATGCAGAAATAGAAGCAGTCGCATGCGCACATTAAAACATAATCAAGCACACATATAACACAATATGTAATGGGGAAAGCATACAGCTGAAAACCCCCAACTATCTGTATATTATAATGATAGAGAACATGTAACAATACATAGCACAAAGCTCCTCATAGCTCTCAGCACTATCTCACATGCTACACACAAACTAGCACGGAAGATGAACAAGTCACAGGTTCAAATCTCCTCCACAAGTCTGCCTGCCTCTACTGCGCAATCCAAGATGAATAATGGTGAGATCCAAGTTCAAATCCCACTAGCTTGTACTGCGCAATCCTCATTGGCAATCTCAATCAATGTGTGTACAAATCTCATGCACAACCATAGTCACAACTGATAGTAGACTCACCCTTTCACCCACCTCTAACACTGGTCTCCACTGAACTGTCCATGCATTGTAGTTAACTGATGTGTTCTTTAGTTGATTTATGAGTTAATAATTAGTGAATTAATTAATAATTAATTCACACCACTCACCACTAGTGTATTTATCAGTTAGACTAAATACAACTAGTTCAACTAAGTTAAACCGAACACAACTCCACCAACTGTCTCATCAACTCCACCAAACTCTGCCACATGAGTTCTAACTGAAGTCAACCATGAAATAGCTCAACTAACCCTTAGTAAAAGCGTATTTCCTTCTGTCAGCTGCATGTGCCACATCCAAGCATCAAACTGAAGTGCTCCAAGAGGATAAGATAATGTTTATAGTCTAAATATTATTAAGGGTTAATAATATTTGACTGTTCTATTTTTAGCCCGGTAGTCTAAAAATAGAATCCGCCCAATGTCTAAAAATAGAGGTCCATCTATTTTTACCAACTTGACCAATCATCCATAAATAGCATCCTGCAACTCATAGACCATGATCCATATGTCTAAAATAGACATAGTCTAAAAATAGACTTTGCGCCAAAAATAGCCTGCGGGCCCACTTAGTGAAGGCGACTTCATTTCACTAAGCTCCATCATCTTGTTGCATTTTAAACACTCCCTCTCAACAAGATATGGATTATTTGCAACCCCTATCCTGCCTCTGTGGAATTCGAACTTGCTCCTGGTGAGCGCCTTCGTCAAGATGTCAGCATCCTGATCCTCCGTGGGAACATATGAAAGTAACATGATTCTCCGCTGCACACAATCTCTGATATGATGGTACTTGATGTCGATGTGTTTGGATCTATCATGAAATACTGGATTAGCCGAGAGTTTAATGCAACTTTTGTTATCACAATAAATCATAGTAGGCTCCAAGTGCGACCCGAACAATCCGACCAGGATCTTCCTCATCCATATGGCCTCGCATGCAGCCAAGCTTGCTACCATATACTCAGCCTCTGCTGAAATGAGTGCCACGGATCTATGCTTCCTGCTGTACCAAGAAACTGCTGTCGACCCGATACTGAAGATTCCTCCAGATGTGCTCTTTCGGTCCGTTGGGCTCCCTGCCCAATCTGCATCCGTGAAGCCACATAGCTTCACCTCATCCTCCTGTCTGTACCAAAAGCCATATCCCGATGTGCCTCTAAGATAATGCAATACATGCTTGCCTGCCTTCCAGAAGATCTTGGTAGGCTTAACCATAGCTTGTGAAAGCTGGTTAACAGCATAGCATATATCGGGTCGTGTATTGACCAGATACATAAGCGACCCCACCAACTGTCGATAAACAGTGGCATCCACTACCTCCGCTAAAGTAGCATCCTCCTTCCTCCAACCTCTAGGAAGAGGAGTATCAACAGGCTTGTAGTCATGCATGTTGAAATTCTCCAGTATCTCACGGGCATACTTACCCTGAGAAACAAATAGTCCATCACTGCGCTATCAAATTTCCAATCCCAGGAAATAATGAAGGAGGCCCAAGTCCTTCATCTCGAATTCTCTTGCAAGATCCTCCTTGCATGAAAGTATCAAGAGCTCATCACCCGTCAAAATCAGATCATCCACATACAGTATAATGATCAGCAACTTCCCCTCCACCACAATCTGGTACAGGTTGGGATCCGCCTCACTCTTGGAGAATCCAAGTCCGGTGAAATAACTGTCTATCCGTGTGTACCAAGCACGAGGTGCTTGCTTCAACCCGTATAGTGCTCTCTTGAGTCTGCACACATGTGACTCACTGCTGAAGATCTCGAAACCTTCGGGCTACTCTATGTACACCTCCTCCTCAATGGCTCCATTGAGGAACGCAGTCTTCACATCCATCTGATGGATGTGCCACCCCATCTGCATTGAGAGAGCTAGGATCGTCCGTATGGAAGAGTACCTTGTGACAGGTGTAAAGGTCTCCTCATAATCGATCCCCTCTATCTGTGAGAAGCCTCGGGCAACAAATCTTGCCTTGTACTTCTCCACACTCCCGTCAGCCGCTTGATTCACTTTGTAGATCCATCGCGAACCCACCACTGATTTCCCCTCCGGTTGCGGGACAATCTCCCATGCACTGTTTCTGAAAATCGAATCATACTCTTCCACCATGGCATCTACCCATGCGGGGTCCTCCACAGCTTCCTCGAAAGAGGATGGCTCTGTCACGACACATTTTCTCACAAGAGCCATGTATCCAGTGTACCGGTCCGGTGACTGTCTCTGTCTGCGCTGTGCTGTAGGTGCTCCTACAACATTCTCTGCATCTTGAGCCAGTCGCTCAGCTTCTGTAGTGCGCTTGCGCCCTCTCATGGTTGGCGCTGCATGAGTGGTCTCTTCCACTCCATGAACTTCCTCATGTGGCTGATCCACATCCTGAAGCTCATCCTTAGGAACTAAAAGCTCCTCATCTACATGCAAGTGTGGCTCCCTCTCAAGCGAACACTGCATGGCTTTCTCCTCCTGAAATTTGATATCCCGTCGCACAACAAGCCTTTGCGACTATCTCGGAAAATACACATGATAGTCAGGGGGCGTATCGCTGTACCCCACAAATATCCCAACCTCTCATTGACCGTGTTAGCCTATGAAATTTTTTGACAAGCAAATAGGGGGCTAAATCATTGTTGAGTCTTCAAGGAATGCCTTTCCCCTGGAAATCCATCCTCCTTGAAGTCTCCCGATTGCTGTGCCTAATACAAATCCCCTTCTGCTAGTGAACTGCTAAAAAGGGCCTATCATTCCTTCCTTTACCCCTGCAACATGCATCAATTCCCCCCCTTTTCTTTCCCTTTGTCCAAATTCCCTTTCTGTTGCTCTCATTTAGCCTCTTTTAATCCCCCTTGGCTCCCCTTCTATTTCCCCTTTTTTACCCCTCAAATCCCCCTAAAATCCCCTTTAATTTCCCCCTCTTACCCTTTGTTTAACTTTTTTCCCCTTTCTCCCCTTATCGTTTCCCTTTAAAATCCCTTAAACCCATTAAAATGGGCTAAAAAACCCTTTTCCGACCTTAATATAGGGCTTAGCCCCTTACCACAGGTCCCTTAACCACTTCCCCACACGTGACCCTTCCCCAAGACCAAGTGCTTAAGCCTTGGGGGCCAATCGCAATCGAAACAACCGGCGGGTGCATTTCTTTTGTAATACTCAAAAGACCCGATGCGATTGTTTTATTTCGATAAGTCCCGCGGTGCGTTCCACACCGTTGATCTACCCTGATGATCCAACGGCTATCGCTCTCCCCTGTCGATCGTAATCGAAAGCTTGTGAGTGTCTCATTTTTTTTCCCTTCCGATTGCATCTCTTCCGATTGCATCTCCTCCAATTGCATCTCCTCCGATTGCATCTCCGCCGTCCGTCTCCTCTCGGATATGACGGCTCAGATTTAATCGCCCTCTGCCTCCGCTGGGTCCCACTTCTCACATACATTTCATTGCATTTTTTTGCATTTCCATACATTTTCGCCAAAGTCTAAAGTTTCATATGTATTTCGCCAAGTCCATAAGTCAGCCCGCAGATCAATCTCCACCGTTGATCTCCATCTCTAGGCCTGAATCCAACGGTCTGCGCTGCATGATCATACCAAACCCTATTATCCATGCACTCCACCACTTCACTGCATTTTCATCGTTTGTTTACATAATACCGTTGTTTCCGCCACCACCGCACCACCATTTAGTTCACCCTGCGTCCATTGCTCCGTCCACCGTTTCTTCACAGATTTGTCGTGTTGCAGAGTTTCTAGAGGAAGAGGACCGCCTCTGTTCAATGTACTACCTTAATGGTAAGCGGTGCAGTCAGGATCAAATCCAATGAACCAGTACCATCAGGAAAATCAAGGAATGGGGCTATCGGGACTTACATTAAAGGAAAGCGGAGTTCAAACGCCGAAAACCTTGCCGGCACCATTAAAGTTCGAGCTAACCCGACAGAGGCAGTCATGAAGCAGCAGGGATTTTCAGTACAGAGCAGAGGGATTAATGCACATCAACAAAGATCTTAAGCCCTGAAACAAGGGTTTTAAGAGGCAAAGCATCATTTTGAAGATCCCGAGGATTGATTCTGGAGATCCTGAACATCAATAAGAGGTAATATCAAGGTTTTCTTATCAGCAGAATGTTTTTCCATAAAGGAAAGATCTCCCATTCAGTATTTATTATGCGCCGTGTCCCTGAAGGAGTTTTCCATCCCAGCTATAGTTCAAAGCAATCTAACATCCATGAGGCAGACCTCCCAGCAAGTTCTTTCATTTTGTTCAAATCACCTGAAGTACTACAGCCCGAAGGTCAAATTGTATCCGGAGCAGATCTTTCTTTCACGAGGAAGGTGACAAAGATTAGATATACAGAGTATCAAGCAGAATGGGCCTCGGCCCTGCATTCATTGTTGTGCTTAAATGTAACATTTAAAGATTCACCTACCTCCTCAGTCGGTCCTCTGTGTCTCTTCTGCTATAAATCACAGAGGGATATCATTGTAATGGTTGTTGTCGGATTATTAGTGAATTGCAAGCATTTTTGTCCCGAGCCAAGTTTCCTGTGTAACAGTTGTATGATAGGCTGAGAAATATGATGTATTCAGGCTGAATGCAAAAGCTTTGGGTAGTGAGGTACCTGATTGGTGTTGTGTTTAACATGATAAGCAGTTTTCATTGGATCCTGATCTACAGCAGTTGGTGATGTTTTTCTTATCGCTGTGTTTATTTCCATTTCATTTCATGTTCTTCGGACTGACATCTGAATGCATGATATAAGATTTACCCTTGCTAGGTACCTTATATCCCAGCTCTCTCAGTCTTTAATGTTTTCTGCTCATATGTGTGTCTGAATGTCGTTTTTAATCGACTAAACCAGTGTAGTGGATGATTATTGCCTACTCTCTGATGTGCAAGTTGATAGAATCAGTGTTCAGATGTCTTTGTTAAGATTTAATTGAAAGAGGTTAGGAACATTGGGAGGTGTAAAGCCTGTCGCTGCCTCTTCATAACCTGCCCTTCCAATACAAACATTTTCAAGACCCCTTGTGTTGCCTATGGTTTTGTCCAAGCAGGCCTGGAGTTAAATGACCTCTGGCCTGATCTATAGACGGAATCAAATGGTTTTCCATCCTTCATTCTCATCCCTTAGTGTTCTATCCCACCAATCAGTCTTTGAGATCCAAAAGCTCTAGATGACTAGCCCAGTTGAAGCTTACACATTGAACATAAGTAAATCCTTTCTTGACTCCATTGCCCAATGGGCTTGATGTTCCCTGAGTTATCTATTCTTGCCTAGCTTCCTTCTTTACTCATCCTTGTCTTATGGTGAAACCTTCCTCCCTGATTCTCAACAACCAAACTCAAACAATCAAACAAACAACCTTGAGCCTATAACTAGCCTAAAATCACAATTGAGAATTTCAAAGACGTATATCCTTTGATAATAAAGAGAGATCCCTCTCTGGACCTAGGAGGGCTAGATCCTAAGGTCTGAAAGTGGTTCTATGTTGTCTCATCTTTTGGTCTCTGTCAACCTGGCCAAAACATGGGAACCCCAACATAATGGCGACCATACTGGGGAATTCTGAGCACATTTCGTCTTAAACACACTTTAAACCTCAGAAACTTAGAACTCTGGTTAGGTTGGCGGTAAGTCACACCTTTGACGGTGAGCACTGTGGTGGACAGTGTACCCTAGAATCATCCTAAACCCTCCACCTGGCGATTCCATTGTTCCTAAACGTTAAAGACTCCACTGGTGATCAGTAGGCCTGCTGATTATCTTGGTTTCACATCAGACTCCACTGGGAGACCAGTCCCAAAGCATAATGAAGACTCCACTGGGAGACCAGTTCCCAAGACAACATTAACCACAGTAGAAATAACAAGTAGGGCTAAGCTGCTTGGCTTATAAACAACACTCTGGCTCACAGAACCATTCATACAAGAGCTTTCCCTGATCCAAACCCACCTGAAATAGTTGATAATCCTGAGAAAATCCTTAAAAGAACACCTGTGAGTAGGAGATCAACTATTTCCAGCAAAATTCATAGAGCCAATTCTGCACCAGAAAATCTTGCAGCTCTATTAGACCCTTTCTCCGACCTAGACCTCCAAAACAGATTACCTAGAACTAGGTCATTCAGTGTTTCAGCCCAGCCAGACACTAGGGACAGCGAAACCCCTCCTTCCACACCACCTGATCTCCACTTTCTCCAAAACTCGGGGCTTTCTCACCCTAGATCTGCTCAACAGACCTCTGGTGGTCCTACCATCCCTGTCATCCAACTACCAGCTGCTCAAGCCAACCCTATACCTCATCAGAACATCATCATGGCAGCCTGGTATGCACCTCTAGTTTTACCTCAGCCTCTACTTCCCTTACCAAAGGATTATCAATCAAAAATCCCACACTTCCCTGCTAAAGAGCCTACAGCTGCACAACAACATGTAGATAAAATGGAGGACTCTTTCGATTATATGGAAGTTGACGATGAAACAATCAAAATGAGAATTTTTGCGCAGAGCCTGGGGGGAGAGGTTAAAAAGTGGTTTAAAAACCTACCTGCTGGTAGTATCCAAGATCTCCCTGCTTTATACCAGACTTTCATCCACAAATGGGAAACTAGAGAAAACCCTCGCCAGCTCCTAGCAGAATACATGTCCCTTAAGAGGAACGTAGGGGAAAGTGTTCATGATTACACTACTAGATTCAACAGTATTTACAACGCTCTTCCCCCACACATGAAACCTCCACAAGGTATGGCCCTGGCCAAATATCCTGATGGATTTGATGCTGACATGGCCTATGAGCTTAGAGATAAAGAGTACACCACTTTGGAAGACATGCAGAAAGGGGCCGTGAACATAGAGGCAAACTTAATTGAAAAAAGGGCCAAACTAAGAGCTGAGAAGAGAGTAACATACAAGGATGACACTATAGCCTCCACTTCAGATCCTAATATTGACAGATTGTCTAAGAATCTGGATAAGCTATGCCAAGTGGTCGAAAAGATGGCCATCACTCAGAACAGGAACCAAAATCAAAACCAAAACCAAAACTTTAGAAGAAACAACAACACCCCCAACAGACAGAAAGAGTCAGATCAGCAAGTCATTCCCGCTTTCCAAAAATTTCTTGATGAGGATGAGGGAATCATAGAATATTCTGAAGGGAATGGGATAAACATGTTCGAAATAGAAGATTCGATCCTAAACTGTGATTCAGAAGAGGACCAACCCTCAACCTCTTATGGGGAGGAGGAATGGTTTGAATCTGAGGATTATAGGTTGGGATTCGAAAATGCCATGTTACAGGTCAGAGAACAATATGAGCTCAGGAGTAAAAAGAACCAAGACACTTCCAAACCGAAAACTCCTGAGGTAACCATCAAAAAGAGGCCTGAGAAATCTTCTAAAGTAACTGCTGTGAACAATAAATCAACAGCTGAGAGTTCTGAGAAAAACCAACAGAAAGGCAACCAAAACAATGAAAAACAAAGTCAACCAACCAGTAGCACTAGCACCTCAGTTAGTGCTCCTGATAAAACTGTGTCTACACATGTACATAATGAGAAAACACAAACCGATTCAGCTACTAAGGTGGTTGCAAATAAAACAGAGTTGAACACTTCCAAGAGTCAATCCACTTTCAGTTTAGAAAGTGAGATTGCAAAAATCAAAATCTCTGTACCATTATCTGAGCTGGCCTCTCAGGATGTATATAAGGGCCAGATTTTGAAAGCATTGAATCTGAGTATAAATAATGACACTGTAAATTTGAGCGATGATCAGCCTGCCCTCTTGTTTGGTCCTAAGATTGAGGGGAAGTTTCAGGAAGGGGTAGTTCCACCTTTTTATATCAGTCTTAACATTCATGACAAGATCCTCCATAATGCCATGCATGACTCCGGTGCATCTCACAATCTAATGCCTAAGGTAGTCATGGAGAAGCTAGGCCTAGAAATTACCAGACCTTACAAAGACTTATACTCTTTTGACTCTAGTAGAGTAAAATGCCTAGGCCTAATCAAAGACTTATGTGTGAGTTTAACTCAGATTCCTACGAAATGTATGGTCATGGATGTAGTGGTGGCAGACGTGCCACCCAAGTATGGCATGTTATTATCTAGATCATGGGGGGCCAAGCTGCAAGGCACCATGCAGATGGATGGCTCATATGCCACTATCCCTATATTTGGACAATCAAGAAGACTATATAGAGAATCCCAAATGAAATTCTTAGTCAGCAGCCCCGAGAAACCTGAAAATTCACCATTATATTCTGTACATACCGACCTTGACTCCTTCATCTTTTGTAATGATGAATCCTCAGAAGAGACAGAATCCCAGAATAGGAATACAAATGAGAACACTGAGCCTATGGACCTCCATATAATGGCCACTCTGGAAGAATATGATCAGGAAGACCATGGGCAGCACACTGAAAATGAAGAGGAAATCAGAAACGAAGCTTGTAGGATCTGTGGTGGACCTCTCACTCCAAGTGAAACAGAAACAGAACAAGAACAGCCAGCCAACCGCCTCCCTGACATTCGTGGCCTCTACGAACAACACGATAGTTCACAACCTAGTACAGACCTCTCAACTCAACCTAATGGCGAACCCAGCTGTAGAGGAGAAAGTGAAGTGGAAGTAAACAAAGAGCCCCTGTGGGAAATGAACTTTGATGGGTCCTGTACCAGACAAAGCGCTGGAGCAGGAGTGTGGTTGCGTAACACCGAAAATGACCATGCAGAGAGCCACGCTGTCAATCTGCATTTCAAATGCATGAACAACATTGCAGAATATGAGGCTCTAATCTTGGGTTTAAATCTGTTGAAAAAATTAGGAGCCCGTAGGATAGTCGTGAGAGGAGACTCTGAGTTAGTAATCAAACAGATGAATGGTGAGTATTCGGAAAAACACCCCAGGCTTAGGGCATATAGGAATGATACTCTAGATTTGCTGAAAACGTTCATTGAATATGATTTAGTATCCATTCCTAGGGGTCAAAACGCTATTGCAAATGGACTAGCCTGCCTAGCCAGCTCATATCCTAAGGCCCCAGTCGACCAATAAATCATCATTCAGACTAAATTCAGGCCTACAGTGCCAGACAATGAAAAATATTGGCAGGTCTTTGAAGGAGACAAGCAGATTGAAGATTTCCTGATGGGCAGAAATGAGTTTGAATTTTCTGATTCACACTCAAAATCTGATGACAACTGCCCAAGTGAGGATTCCCCAGATGAACTAGAAACACCTTGTAGTATAGAAATAAATTCTTTTTCTGAGGAAACTGGAGATTCAGCCATAAAACGAGAAAACACAGATAGAGAAGAAATGGAGGTGCTGCAAGCCAAAGACAAGAACATACCAAGAGGCCTAGCACCCTTAAAGGATCTCTTTGATTTTGATGATGTTGCAAAGAAGCCCACAATAGAACATGCAGAATCAGATGTAGAAGAGTGCAACATAGGCACTGAAGACAAACCCAGAATGATAAAACTGGCTAAGTCTATACCTGCAGACATGAAGAAGAAATACATTGACCTGTTTAAGGAATTCATTGATGTGTTTGCATGGAGCTATGAAGACTTAAAGGCCTATGACACCAACATCATACAACACAAGATACCACTGAAGGAAAATCAGAAACCTTTCAGACAAAAACTTCATAGGATTAATCCAAAACAATTGCCTGCAGTAGAAAAGGAAATTAAGAAGATGTATGATGCAGGCATTATAGTCCCTGTAAAGTTTTCTGGTTGGGTGTCGAACCTAGTGGCTGTAAGGAAGAAAACAGGGGAGATTAGACTGTGCATAGACTTCAGAAACCTTAATAGAGCCTCCCTGAAAGATAACTACCCCTTGCCTAGAGTGGAACATATCTTACAGAAGGTAGTGGGCTCTAAAAGAATCTCCTTGCTTGATGGTTTTTCAGGATACAACCAGGTTCTGGTACTCCCAGAAGATCAACTCAAAACAGCTTTTACCACTCCATGGGGCACCTTCATGTACGTAAAAATGCCTTTTGGATTGATGAATGCTGGAGCTACCTTCCAGAGAGCAATGGATATTGCTTTCTCAGATGAGATTGGACACTTTAGAGTTATCTACCTTGATGACTTAACTGTTTTCTCTAAAACAGAAGAAGAACACTTAAAACATCTGAGGAAAGTTTTTGAAAAATGTAGAAGGTACGGTCTGTCCCTAAATCCTAGGAAGACTGTTTTTGGGCTGCAAGAAGGTAAGCTTCTGGGCCACTTCATATCTGAGAAAGGGATTAGGATAGACCCCCAGAGAGTTGAGGGAATACTTCAAATTACACATCCAAGAAACATCAAAGAACTACAGTCCTTCATTGGGAAGATCAATTTCCTTAGAAGATTTATCCCCAACCTTGCTGAGCATCTTAGGAAGATGACTGAAATGCTGAAGAAATATGCTGGAATTAAGTGGACTGTCAAAGCAAAGAGATCTTTTGAGTCAGTAAAGCTTGCACTCACCCAGGCCCCTGTCCTTATCAGCCCTGACTTTTCAAAAGATTTTCTGATATTTTCATTTGCTTCCCCACACACAATAGCTGCAGTTTTGCTGCAAAAAAATTCAGAGGGTAATGAACAGCCTATAGCCTTCTTCAGTAAAGCCTTAAGAGATGCACCCTTAAAGTACAACATCATGGAAAAGCAGGCCTATGCCCTGATTAAGGCCTTAAAAGACTTTAGGGTGTACATTCTGCATTCTCACACCATTGCCTATGTGCCAAATATAGTGGTCAAAGATATCCTGTCCCAAGACCCAGATGGGAAAAGGGGCAAATGGATTGCTACAATTTTAGAATATGACATTGAAATCAAACCCACTAAGCTGATCAAAGGTCAAGGCCTAGCCCAATTGATGGCTGAATCTAATCTACAGGCTCTTGATATTAACATGATGAATTCCCTGGATGAGCAGGAAGGATTACCCCATCCAACTGTAGAGGAGAAGTTTCAGAACTCTCCTTGGTACACTAATATCCTTTACGTGCTCACACACCTCAATGCCCCTCCAGAATTGTCCAAAACAAAGGCCAGATTCGTAAAACTCAAAGCTAGAAATTACTGCATTATGAATGAGAGTCTATATTGGAAAAATCAAAATGGCCTTTTACTGAAATGTTTGCATGAAACCGAAGCTGAAAGAATCAAACAAGAATTCCATGCTGGGGAGTGTGGAGGCCACCTGAGCTGGAAGGCCACTGCGAATAAGATACTCAGGGCTGGGTACTATTGGCCTACACTCTTTAGTGATGTTCATAAAATGGTCCTTACCTGCCACAAATGCCAAATTTTTTAGGGCAAAAGAAAGCTCCTTCCCCTCCCTCTGCAACCTATCACCATAGAAGGTCCATTCATGCAATGGGGCTTAGAATTCATTGGAGAAATCCACCCCTCTTCTTCTGGGCAACACAAATGGATCCTGACTGCTACTGATTACTTCACTAAGTGGATTGAAGCCACACCCACTAGGAATGCCACTGATTCTGTCATCATTAGGTTCCTAGAAGACTTTATCTTATCTCGGTTTGGCTGCCCAAGGAAAATAATCACTGACAATGCTGCTGCTTTCGGTTCCAAAAGAATGATTGATTTCTGTCACAGGTATAGAATTGCACTTGGACATTCAACTGCCTATTACCCCCAGGGTAATGGCTTAGCTGAATCATCAAATAAAAGCCTGGTTACAATCATTAAGAAGCTGCTGGAAGAGAACAAAAGGTCCTGGCATAAAAAGTTGATACATGCCTTGTGGGCAGACAGGCTCACTACAAAGAAATCTACTGGCACATCACCCTTCCAACTGGTTTATGGGACAGAAGCAGTTTTTCCTACTAGCCTTGGGATACCAGTGGTAAAGCTTATTCAAGAAATCCAATCAGAAGAAGACAACATGATAAGGAGAATCAATGAAACAATCCATCTTCAGCAAACAAGGGAGCAAGTTTATGACAGAGCTGTCAGAGTGCAGGAAAACATGAAGAGACAGTTTGACAAAAGAACCAAAGCATCAAATTTCAAAGTTGGGGACAAGGTCCTGAAATGGGATTCAAGAAGAGAGGATAAAGGCAAACATGGCAAATTCGACAGCTTGTGGCAAGGTCCGTTCATCATTCAAGCCACGGTGGGCCCTAATGCGTTTTTCTTGCAAGGGCTTGATGGTTTCGAGTTGTTTGGGGGTCCTCTCAATGGCAGGATGCTCAAACATTACTTTTATTGATTTTCCATTTCAAATTTCACCTCCATTGTATATACCGTTGCAAGTTTTCATTTTCAGCAAAAAGAGAGAGATTTTTCCAAGAAACAGAATGAAAAGAGAGGTTCAGACATGCTCAAAACATGAACCTCTAAGGCAGAAAGATTGGCTCTAACAAACTCAAAATCTGAGCCAAAAGGAACAAGATTAGCTGGTCCTAACAAGCTCAAAATCTGGATCAGCAGTGAAAGAAGATCCAACTCTAATATGCCCAAAATCAGAGCTGGAGCAAAGAAAGGAAGTGACTCAAATATGCTCAAAACCTGAGTCACGAGGAAAAAAGAGGGATGTTTCACAGTTGCAGAATTCCATGCCTTCTCAGTTTTGTTTTCTTCAAGTTTCCGCCCAGCAAGTCAGACATTCTAATCCTAGCTTGGCTGTGTTTAAATTTCCTGTCTTAGAATATAGGTGAAGAAACCTGCTGGACAGTTTAATCCCAACAGGTAGTAGATTAGGTAGAGGAATAGATGAGGCCAACAGTCTAATCTGGCCTCATGGAGCAATAAGGGTATAATTAGAATAGGTTTGTTTTTGTTTTGCAAAATAAAATGTAAAGGGTCTGCTAGTTCAAATGCACCCAAGGGAAAATTGTTAGAGTTCTAGTTTGGGTAGGTAGATTGGTTGGGAAAATGTTTCTGCTGATTTGTGTATCTAATATATTGTGGCAGCTAATCTAAAGAAAGAAGAAAGATGGCTTACAGCAGCAGGCACCTGGCCTACACCAAGAGATCATTTTCTGAATTCTTGACTCCTTCAAGAAGAAGCCATCCCCATGTGGAGCCACTGTTAGCCCCCCTATGAAATTTTTTGACAAGCAAATAGGGGGCTAAATCATTGTTGAGTCTTCAAGGAATGCCTTTCCCCTGGAAATCCATCCTCCTTGAAGTCTCCCGATTGCTGTGCCTAATACAAATCCCCTTCTGCTAGTGAACTGCTAAAAAGGGCCTATCATTCCTTCCTTTACCCCTGCAACATGCATCAATTCCCCCCTTTTTCTTTCACTTTGTCCAAATTCCCCTTCTGTTGCTCTCATTTAGCCTCTTTTATTCCCCCTTGGCTCCCCTTCTATTTCCCCTTTTTTACCCCTCAAATCCCCCTAAAATCCCCTTTAATTTCCCCCTCTTACCCTTTGTTTAACTTTTTTCCCCTTTCTCCCCTTATCGTTTCCCTTTAAAATCCCTTGAACCCATTAAAATGGGCTAAAAAACCATTTTCCGACCTTAATATAGGGCTTAGCCCCTTACCACAGGTCCCTTAACCACTTCCCCACACGTGACCCTTCCCCAAGACCAAGCGCTTAAGCCTTGGGGGCCAATCGCAATCGAAACAACCGGCGGGTGCATTTCTTTTGTAATACTCAAAAGACCCGATGCGATTGTTTTATTTCGGTAAGTCCCGCGGTGCGTTCCGCACCATTGATCTACCCTGATGATCCAACGGCTATCGCTCTCCCTGTCGATCGCAATCGAAAGCTTGTGAGTGTCTCATTTTTGTGCCCTTCCGATTGCATCTCTTCCGATTGCATCTCCTCCAATTGCATCTCCGCCGTCCGTCTCCTCCCAGATCTGACGGCTCAGATTTAATCGCCCTCCACCTCTGCTGGGTCCCACTTCTCACATACATTTCGTTGCATTTGTTTGCATTTCCATACATTTTCGCCAAAGTCTAAAGTTTCATATGTATTTCGCCAAGTCCATAAGTCAGCCCGCAGATCAATCTCCACCGTTGATCTCCATCTCCAGGCCTGAATCCAACGGTCTGCGCTGCATGATCATACCAAACCCTATTATCCGTGCACTCCACCACTTCACTACATTTTCATCGTTTGTTTACATAATACCGCTGTTTCCGCCACCGCCGCACCACCATTTAGTTCACCCTGCGTCCATTGCTCCGTCCACCGTTTCTTCACAGATTTGCCGTGTTGCAGAGTTTCTAGAGGAAGAGGACCGCCTTTGTTCAATGTACTGCCTTAATGGTAAGCGGCGCAGTCAGGATAAAATCCAATGAACCAGTACCATCAGGAAAATCAAGGAATGGGGCTGTCAGGACTTACATTAAAGGAAAGTGGAGTTCAAACGCCGAAAACCTTGCCGGCGCCATTAAAGTTCGAGCTAACCCGACAGAGGCAGTCATGAAGCAGCAGGGATTTTCAGTACAGAGCAGAGGGATTAATGCGCATCAACAAAGATCTTAAGCCCTGAAACAGGGGTTTTAAGAGGCAAAGCATCATTTTGAAGATCCCGAGAATCAATTCTGGAGATCCTGAACATCAATAAGAGGTAATATCAAGGTTTTCTTATCAGCAGAATGTTTTTCCATAAAGGACAGATCTCCCATTCAGTATTTATTATGCGCCGTGTCCCTGAAGGATTTTTCCGTCCCAGCTATAGTTCAAAGCAATCTAACATCCATGAGGCAGACCTCCCAGCAAGTTCTTTCATTTTTTTCAAATCACCTGAAGTACTACAGCCCGAAGGTCAAATCGTATCCGGAGCAGATCTTTCTTTCACGAGGAAGGTGACAAAGATTAGATATACAAAGTATCAAGCAGAATGGGCCTCGGCCCTGCATTCATTGTTGTGCTTAAATGTAACATTTAAAGATTCACCTATCTCCTCAGTCGGTCCTCTGTGTCTCTTCTGCTATAAAGCAAAGAGGGATATCATTGTAATGGTTGTTGTCGGATTATTAGTGAATTGCAAGAATTTTTGTCCCGAGCCAAGTTTCCTGTGTAACAGTTGTATGATAGGCTGAGAAATATGATGTATTCAGGCTGAATGCAAAAGCTTTGGGCAGTGAGGTACCTGATTGGTGTTGTGTTTAACATGATAAGCAGTTTTCATTGGATCTTGATCTACAATAGTTGGTGATGTTTTTCTTATCGCTGTGTTTATTTCCATTTCATTTCATGTTCTTCTGACTGACATCTTAATGCATGATATAAGATTTACCCTTGTTAGGTACCTTATATCCCAGCTCTCTTAGTATTTAATGTTTTCTGCTCATATGTGTGTCTGAATGTCATTTTTAATCGACTAAACCAGTGTAGTGGATGATTATTGCCTACTCTCTGATGTGCAAGTTGATAGAATCAGTGTTCAGATGTCTTTGTTAAGATTTAATTGAAAGAGGTTAGGAACATTGGGAGGTGTAAAGCCTGTCGCTGCCTCTTCATAACCTTCCCTTCCAATACAAACCTTTTCAAGACCCCTTGTGTTGCCTATGGTTTTGTCCAAGCAGGCCTGGAGTTAAATGACCTCTGGCCTGATCTATAGACGGAATCAGATCTTTCTCATCCAAGATCTTTAGACAGGTCCAAAGATCACTCCATTTGAGAAAGATCTTCTGATTCCGAAGGCATGCAATACTGCAGTATATGTGCAGAACCGTTCTCCTCACAAGATAATTGGCATGAGTACACTGGAGGAGGCATTTTCTGGCAAGAGGCCTGATATTTCCCATTTGAGGATCTTTGGTTCACCTATAGATCACTCCAAGATCTTTCTCATCCAAATCTGAAAACAAATCCCGATCTCCGGTCATGTGAAAAGATGCACCAATGTCCAAGAACCATACTGATCCCATCACACTTGATACCAAGCATGTGATCAGCGAAAAATCCAGCTCAAACTGGGAGGCTAAAGCCTCTCCCGCTGCAGATCTAGCAGCCTTCTTATTTTTCTTCTTCTACGGACAATTTGTGGCATAATGTCCGTGTTGGTGATAGTGAAAGCACTTCACCTTGGACATGTCCTTCTTCTTGCCTTTTGCACCGGAATGAGAAGCTTTCTTGCTCTTCCCCTTCTTTGCTTTGGCATCCAAAGCGCAATTTTCTTCATCAGATGCCTTTGAAGAAGATCCGTCCCTGGTGCTCCGCCTTATCTCCTCTTGCATGAGATCCGACCAAAGTCGCTCCCATCCCGGCAATTTCTCCCGACCATTGACAGAGTCCTGATATGAATGCCAACTCTTTGGAAGACCAAGGAGAGCCAGGTCCACCAAGTCCTCATCATCGACAGTCACCCCCACACTTCCCAGCTCATCCCTGCATTGGGTGAACTTCGTGAGGTACTTGGCGATACTGTTGCCTTTCTCCATCTTAATGTTTCTGAGTTTATCTTTGAGCGCCAAATTCCTCTAGTCACTCTTGCTTTCGAATAGATCTGTCAACACTTTCCACATCAAGTATGGAGAAGCTTTTCCATGCAGACTGGATACAATGTGACCCTTCACGCCCTCCAATAGAATCCTTCGACATTTCGCCATCTTCTTTTGCCAAGCCTCAACTTGAGTAGCATCAGTAGGCTTTGGGACCTCAGCATCTATGAACTCCTTCAGCCCGTTATCATCTAATACCGCCTCCATCCTGTCCTTCCATGCAACATAATTCGAGCTGCCCTCAAGGGCATACTCCAGTCGCAATCTATTGAAAGACATTTCAACTCCGGCACCAAGAAAACAAATTTCTGCAAAATTCGAATTCCACCAGCTCAAACTCAACCGCTTCTGGATCTGTGAGAACAAGGTATTTCTAAAACAAAGATTGACTGTAGGGGCGTTTACTAGATATATCACCTTTCAAAGGAAAGGATGGATCTAGAGGCTACCTGGCCCGCTTACAGACTCTGTCTACCGAAATAAATTGTAATCACTGTAATAGATCCGATGATCAATTCTCGCTCTGATACCATGTAGAAATTTGAATAATAGCTGAATTATTCACCGAGATTATCCTGATTACACACTATTTAAGCTTCATGCGTAATACATAACCTCTTCTACAATTGATCATCAATATGCGGAAATAGAAACAGTCGCATGCGCACATTAAAACATAATCAAGCACACATATAACACAGTATGTAATGGGGAAAGCATACAACTGAAAACCCCCAACTATCTATATATTATAATGATAGAGAACATGTAACAATACATAGCACAAAGCTCCTCACAGCTCTCAGCACTATCTCACATGCTACACACAAACTAGCACGAAAGTTGAACAAGTCACATGTTCAAATCTCCTCCACAAGTATGCCTGCCTCTACTGCGCAATCCAAGATGAATAATGGTGAGATCCAAGTTCAAATCCCACTGGCTTGTACTACGCAATCCTCATTGGCAATCTCAATCAATGTGTGTGCAAATCTCATACACAGCCATAGTCACAACTGATAGTAGACTCACCCTTTCACCCACCTCTAACACTGGTCTCCACTGAACTGTCCATGCATTGCAGTTAACTGATGTGTTCTTTAGTTGATTTATGAGTTAATAATTAGTGAATTAATTAATAATTAATTCACACCACTCATCACTAGTGTATTTGTCAGCTAGACTAAATACAACTAGTTCAACTAAGTTAAACCAAACACAACTCCACCAACTGTCTCATCAACTCCACCAAACTCTGCCACATGAGTTCTAACTGAAGTCAACCATGCAATAGCTCAACTAACCCCTAGGAATAGCGTAATTCCTTCTGTCAGCTGCATGTGCCACATCCAAGCATCAAAATGAAGTGCTCCAAGAGGATAAGATAATGTTTATAGTCTAAATATTATTAAGGGTTAATAATATTTGACTGTTCTATTCTTAGCCCGGCAGTCTAAAAATAGAATCTGCCCAATGTCTAAAAATAGAGGTCCATATATTTTACCAATTTGACCAATCATCCATAAATAGCATCCTGCAACTCATAGACCATGATCCATATGTCTAAAAATAGACTTTGCACCAAAAATAGCTTGTGGGCCCACTTAGTGAAGGCGACTTCATTTCACTAAGCTCCATCATCTTGTTGCATTTTCAACACGTGACCTGTGAGCAGAGACAAGACTTGAAAACACTTTCATGACATCCCTCTGTATATGAGCTTTCATTGCCCTGAAGACATCTCTTTGCAAAAAACCCTAAAAACACCTCTTTTTACATTGGCGCGGGCAGCTGGTTCAGTACCCGCGCCAGTGGGGGAAATCCTTCAAAGAGGGCGCACCAATTGGCACTCTATCCCATAGTCGCACTCGCGCCAGCCATTTAAAGGAGTGTTTTTAAAAAATAAATGGCGGAAGTTTCATCCTAACAAATTCCTGGACTGCTATCTATCTTGAGTTGGGAGGTTTGGCTACGGATTTCCATAGAGAGGAAGTGGTTTGCCACCTCTCATGGAAGCTTCCTTGATGATAGGGCCAATCCCATTATTATAGGGATCCCAACTCCCCTTCCTCCATCTATAAAAGCTTGCTCATCTCCTTTGCATGCTAGTCTTCAAGTTCCCAAATTCATAAGAGCCTTATGCTGCAAGAGCCTCCATAATTCCCTTAAGGCCAAATTCAGGCAAGGAGACTATTGTCAAGATCTGAAGAGAGAGGTTTGTCCCATCCTTGACAGGATTTTCGAGACGTGTTCTGCTGGCGACCCTTCGAAGGAGAATTCAGCGTCAGAACTTGGTTGTAATTTTCCTTTGATTGATTAATAATAAGTGACTATTGGTTATGGTTCCACTCTTGTTATTGTTTATGATGAAGAGTTATGTCCTTTCTGACTGACATATAGTTGCATCTACTGGATTTTACGCTTGCGTTTGTTTTGTTTCTTGCATGTGCAGGTGTCCATCACGGAGATCGTGGGGATCGTGATCTGCCAGAGCTAAGGAACGGGAGCGCTACCTCTTCTACAAGCAACAACGTTGGATTCCAGGTAGGCCTTCATCGCTAGTTGGTTTATTTGCAATTAGGAACCTGCACTATAGCGTGAACGATTGTTGCTAGACCCGGTATGGGCTAGTAGGGATTGCCTCCGTCCGTAGAGGGGATTTACCTCCACTACAAATTGGCGACTCCGCTGGGGATCGTTAGCTTGTTGTTGTTCATTTTATAAGCTATAGACGGAGCCTGAAGTTGGCCAGATAGCCTTCGAAACGCTTTTTCTCTGAAATTGCGAAGTAGATCAAAGCTGCTTCAGTCAATCTCTAGTTTAGTTTGTAAACTGAACACTTGGAGCATTGTCTTGTCTTTTCGGTCGATTCTTGATCCTCCTTGCTTGATTAGCTCTTTTGGGCTGGTTCTTTCTGTGAATTCTGGTTTTTGATAGCTTGGTCATCACTGGTCTGCTTGTTGGATTGCTTTTCTTTATTTTTGACTGGGAAACTCGACTGGCGCGCTTTTTAGCTTGACAGTCGCGCCCATTGGCGTAGGTTGCTTGTGTATTACCCACGCCAGTTCGTCTCTGGCGCTAGCTTCAGCCTCACAGTCGCGCCAATCCTGTGAGGTAATAGGTTTTTCTCAGGCCTAAGCTTCCTGAGCCTGATCTTTGTGTTTGGCCTTGATTTTTCCACTGCTTGAGTGTTTTGGAGCCTTGTTTGACTGATTTTCACCTATATCCTTTGGTTGTTTGCCCATTTCCATCGATTTTACACTCTAGCCCTAGGTCATCTAGGTGTTATTGTGTGTCGAGCCTCCCTTGGGAGTTTTTGGTCTCTATCGGTTCAATCAACCTTATGATCGCTTCTTTGCATTCGTTTGGTGGTTTTCTATTGTCTCATTGCATTGTTTGAGTGATTGTTTCCTTCTTCATTCGAATTCCGCCTTGTCTCGTTTTGGGCCTAGATTACACGGCTCATTTGGAGTCTTTGGGATTCTTTCCGTTTTGAGGGAATTTTGGTTGATTTGAGGTATGATTGTACGTTTGCATTGAGTGAAATTTGCTTGTTTTTGCTCTCTTGTCATCATTTCTCAAATTTCTCTTGCATTAGTTTTCATTTTTTAGCGCATTTTGCTTTGAAATATTGAAAAAAAAAAAAAAAATCTCTTTTGCTCTTCATTAGTTAATGTGAATTATATCTTTTCGGTGTTATTAGTGATTGGTAACTTTGAACGAAAAGCTTTTTAGTTTTCATTAGCTGCATTAGAGACATCATTGGTTGTTTTCTGTTCATTTCGTTATTGTGTGAAAAGCTCTCAACTCTCTCATAAATAGCTTTCATCGAATGAAATGATATACTGTGGCATATAGAGTGCATTTAGGAGATTTCGAGACATTACATTCGCTAGGGCCTGAAAACTGAAACGTAATTGAAGATAAACCTTAAAATTTACTCAATTTACACTAAGGCAGCATTGAAATCTAACGAAACACATTTAGAGGTCTAGGCTAGAGACGTGTTCCGGCGTCTTAAAACCTAGTAGCTATCGTTCGCCTATTGGCTTTAGATAGCACTAGTATGGACTTGTGCTCCCCGTACCGTCGAGTATATAAAGGGAGACCCCACTAGGTTTCTATCCTTTATCCATAGGAAGCCGAGTTTGCCGCCCTATACTCGTGATACACCGGACACAACATTCGGGGAGATTGCCTGCACGTACGTTAAGTCCTTGGTTGATTTATCTTTCATTTTGAAACCAAGGTGTATATTGCAGTTCACGGTTATTTGGTACACCCTTTGCCTAGTATTCCTGAGTAGTCATTTGATCTTTTCTGACTCTTTAAATTTGAAAGGATCACCAAGCACTTGTCCTTTCACGCTTGCTTCAAAACTGAAAGAGATAGAGTCACCTTTTAGCCGTTTCTCGACTCTTAAAACATGAAACGGTAAAATTTCTAAGTTTCAATGTGGTAAAACAAAACACCCGCGATCACATGCCCTGTTAGATTTTGCTTGTTGGCCATTTGATTGTGTGTCTTGACTCTTTTTCAGCCCGTTTTTGTGTTTGATCTTTTTCTCTTGTCATTACTACCACAGTGGCGGAACCTTATGTTTCGTCTACTGGTAGTCCATATACAGACAATTCATCAGAGGCTTCCCAACCCTCTGTTGAACCTCAGCAGCCCATTTTTTCCGAGTTTCCTAACGGGGGACCGGTTCTTTCTAAGCAACCCTTTGGGGGACCAGTTGAGTTCAATTTGCCCTTTTCCGACCCTTGGTCTGAATTAAGCGTAGGGGAAGATTTCCTTTCTCTTACATCGGGTTCCCCTTTTATAGCTGTTGTTTTTCCTCCTAGTCCTCGCCGTCTATTACGAGATCTAGCAGTAGGCTCCAACATGAGTGAATCCAGCGAGGAAATCCCCACGTCTGGTGAATATTACCAGTTATTTCCTCGGAGATTATTTCCAGGAGACAACCCTGAACCAGCTGTTATATCATCATCCGGTCCCTCATTACCAACAGGGTATAGATCCTTGGGTCAGATTATTGCCGCCGTAGCCTCTATGGGGGTATCAGCTCCTTCTACGAGGCCAGTGGTTCCTTCATTGGGGATGTCTCCTCAGACATCCATCATGTCATCCCCTCAAGTCACTTCTGTACCCATTCGGCCCACTATCTGTGTAGTCACATCTGCACCCACTGTCATGGCACACTCCACGAGGGCTGTGCCGCCTCCTGAAGACGTCTACATAGCGACTGCTATGCCGGAGAAAAATTCTCCGGAGGAGTATCGGTTGTCCCTACAACAGCCGAACCACGAGGTTGGACAAACCTCTCAAGATCCCAACCGCCCGTATTTTTCGCATTATGCACAAGATGGTACGCTCGTGTATGCTTTTCCATATTAGTATGATGAGCATGGGGACGTTTTACATTTACCCGCTCCAGAGGCTCACCTTCATGCTCAAGGTTTACCGAATAACCAGGCTGGACATCCTTATAACTCGCAAGGGAAACCTTTTCAAGGCCAACCTTCGGGCCAGTCTGGCTATTCTTATGACCTGCAAGGGCAACCTTTACAAGGCTATCCTGCAGGCCAGCAAGGGCCATCGTACGGTCCACAAGGACAGTATTACAACCCTTCCGGTCAACCTGTGCAGCCTTAGTCGGGGTACCAACCGGGGCCGGTATATGGTCCTAGGGGGCAAGTCCAACCTTCCCAACCCATGCAACCTTAGTATCCTGTTAATCCAAATGTTGCTCACTATCCTGGACCATCCTATGGTCTTACTGCAGGTCAAACCGGTTACCAGCCACCACCTAACTCCATTCCTCCATCGGGACAACCGGTCTATCCGGCACAACCTGGTGTACCTCCACCAGGCCAACTGGTCTATCCGGCACAACCTGGTGTACCACCTCCAGGCCAACCGGTTCATCCGGTACAACCTGGTGCTTCTCGACAGCCAGGTCAATCTGCGCAACCGACACAACTTTTTCACCCGGGTCAACCTGTTAACCCAGGGCAGCCCGCTCAGCCAGGTCAGCCTACTCAACCAGGCCAGCCTGCACATCCTATTAACCCTGCACAACAACCGACTTATTCGATGCCATAGCCAAATCAACCACTGCACCCCAATTATCAGGCTCAGCAGGGCCCCACCTATCAGCAACCCACTCAACCTCAAGGCGGCTACTATTCTCATGGTCAATACCGACCGAATTATAGCCAGCCCCAAGGTTCTAACTATCATCCTCAACAACCTGGCTATACCTATACTTAGCAGCCAAATCAAATTTCTGCTTACACAGGGCCGAATCATAATCAGGGTCCATACTCTGGTTACCAACCCCCGTACGCTGGTTACCAGCAACCGAATCAGGCTGGTTATACCACCTATACCCCCTATGGTCAGAATCCTTCTGGACAGAACCCATGGGGGCAAGGATATTCCCAACCAGCATGGAGTACAGGTACTGGTCCTTATCCAGGGCCAGGCATGCCGTCCAATCCGCCATTGCCGTTTCTAGCTACCTGGGAGTTACTGGATGTTTCGAAATTAACCAATGATCCGATTTTGCACAATCCTTATTGGCCTCCGGTTCCTACCAAGGTGCCCCGTGATTGCCCCAAGTTTGAGGGAAAAGCTAGAGAGGACCCCCAAGCTCATGTGATGACTTACCATCTTTGGTGTTCATCCAACTCTTGGGTGGATGATTCAACCCGTCTGTGCCTCTTCCAGCGCACTTTGACTGGTGCTGCTGCTAAGTGGTATATCGAATTATCCCGTGGCATCTTTCAAGATTTCAATACATTAGCCATGGCTTTTCTGACTCACTTTCAGTTACCGGTTTGCTACGAAGCTGGGACGCACCTCCTGACTTCTTTGAAGCAGGACAAAGCCACCCACATTTCTGATCACATTCATGAGTGGCGATGTCATCGTATACTGATCAAGTTTCATATACCTGATCAGATACTAACACATTGGTTCACCACCTCCTTCGTTAAAAAAATCGCCCAAGATATTGCTATGGGAGCGTGTGTGACTGAAGAACAAGCCATAGCGCGTGCTCAATATCTGGATCTGGTATATTCACAATCCGGCACGCTGTATGATATTTTTCCTGATGCTCCACGGTCTGGAACCTCTAAAGCTCCACCTACCCCAACGGTGGATGGTGTTATTGGTTTCGTGTCTGAGAATTCGAAGAAATCTTCGAACGGGAAGCAGAAGTCCAAGGTCTCAGCAGACCCAGATGGTTGAACAGCCTTCACCATCTGCACCATTTGGGTCCCAGGTCTTACAACAAATCGCGTTAGGCACCGGGGAAGGAAGTTGCGGATGGTCCACCTCCCCCACCTGTCTTCGGTTCGTTGGAAATTGAGAAGCCTACTACTGAACCTGTTGTGAGACCACCTTCTAAAGGTGTTTTACGAAAATCTTCCTATAATCCGAATGCCCACGCCGCTCAACACTAAAATATTGTTGAGGATCTGGCTCAGGCGCCTTCTGCCATGTCTGCATTGGAAGTTCTTCAAAGTTATCCTTCGCAACGGAAAGCTTTATTATCTGCAATCGGTGGAATCGATCCCGCCGATTCTAGTATTCTCACCTTTGACTTAGAAAATTTCACCCCCCGACTTCCACATCAGATTGCTCTTGTTATTCAAGTCGGGATCAACGGTCTTAACATCCATAGGGCCGTTGTGGATGAAGGTGCTTCTACCTGTGTCATGTCGTCCACTTGCTGGAAGGCCATTGGCTCTCCAACCCTTTCATTGTCTCCCAATGCCCTAGAGGCATTCGATGGTCAGGAATCCAAACCCCTGGGTGTTCTCGAGAGTCTAGCGATTACTTTATAGGGGAAGACAGTCAACGTAGAAGTATAAGTGGTTGACGCCAAGCTTAACTACAATATACTTCTCGGCTGCAGCTGGAATCATGCCATGCTATGCGTGCCATCCACCCTCTTTCGACTTCTTAAGTTCCCTCATGAGGGAAAAATCGTTATGGTGGATCAGTTGTCTTTCTTCACCTCCACCTCTGAGAACAATGTTCCATACATGGATCAGATTCCAAATCCCCCTGACAGTGTGGGACTCGGTCTCTTCAAAGACCCCATCCTCATGGGTATTTTTCCCGCACCGCCACCGCACACCGCTCAAGTTAATATGATCTCTAGGTCTGACGACCCATGGCTCATACCTGTTGAGTCCCGAATTTGCATCTTTTCCATACACTTTTCCATACCTTTTTCACTCACCTAAACCTCCCAAATTGTCAATATCATGTGCAAAAGGGTATCTAACATGGTTTTTAATTATATTTTTGTGTTTTCTATTTGATCTAGATTTTGTTCATTCAACTGCGGAATCTTGCCACTTTCCGCAGCTGCTGCAACTTTCCGCAGCTATTTTGTGGAACTCTATGCTACAGGTGTCTACAAGGGAAACGAGCCACATGGGCATGCTAGGAATGACGTGGACATGGTTCGTGTCCTATTGGTTCAAGCAAACTCGTCCAAAGAAGCCGCGGTCAAAGGCGTCCACGTGGAGGTCAACTATGGAGTTTCATGTCGGCCGGACTCTGTTTCGTGGCACATAAACATCCATACGGCTGTTTCTAAGCTTGCGGAGGTTAAATCGACATCTGTGCAGAGCTCTGGAGTTGAATTCAAGCATCCACCTTCCATAGATTCACTTTCCAACACGGCCATACTCCTATATCCGTGGACGTAGTGGTCTACGTGCTCTCTGCCATCATGAACTTTAGGAGACAATTACAGTTTATTGTTATATATAGAGCGTTTGCATACGCACATAAAGTTAGTTGATAGTTGATGTTCGTGAATGTACTCTGTTATCTGTTAGTCTGCTTTGTAGTGATTACGCTGCCCTTGAGCCGTAACACTATCATTCTGTAATGAACTGCTTTTTAATATGAGAAGACTCTGTTTTTCAACTTAATTCGTGTTTGAGGATCGTTACCAAGGCTGTGTAGAGGGCCCCTGCTCCGCTAAGGTTTTGTGTATTAGTGTATATTTCTCATTTCATTTCTTTAAAAAGTCATTGTATCATAATCCATCATATGTTCATACTTTGTAGTTGTTTCATTTCTGTTTATACATTTCCATAATTTCCATTTCCATTTCTGTCTTTCATGTTTTTATGATTGTTAATCACTGATCAGTTTTCTTGTGCAGGTTTTAGATAGACAACCCGGGCATTTTCATAGTATTTTGACTAATGACATGAAACTAACATTGTTCTGCTGCTAGTTTGCTTTTCATAGCTTTTGTTTAACTTCAGTCTTGCTTTGTACATTTCAGTTTTGCTTATCTGATTCAGTAGTTAAATTTAGATATATTAAGCTGCCCATAGCGTCTTCAGTTGCCTCCGAAAGCCACAGCTGGACTGATGGTGAGGGACTGCATTATGAAATGTGTAGTTTAGTATTAGTTTCTTTTCTGCAAATTTAGATATATTAAGCTGCTCATAGCATCTTCAGTTGCCTCCGAAAGCCACAGCTTGACTGATGGTGAGGGACTGCATTATGAAATGTGTAGTTTAGTATTAGTTTCTTTTCTGCAAATTTAGATATATTAAATCATGTATGACATCTTCAGTTGCCTCCGAAAGCCACAGCTGGATTGATGGCGAGGGATTGAATCATGAGTGTATGGTTTAGTATTAGTTTATTTTCTGCAAATTAAATATCAGTTACACAAGTTGTTTATGATTACTTCCGAAAGTCATAGCTGGTCTAATGATGAAGGGTCATAAAATGAATTGATGTAATCTGATTTAGATTTATTTTGTTGCAATTTTGAATTTCCTTAAGCATAGTTTCTTTTGTGTTTAGTTGGCAGCAAGAATAGTTTGGTTTTCATGTTCACTAGTTTACCGTTTTGATTCATTAGATTAGCAGCACCTTTTCATTTCAGCAGTACACTTTTACTTTCTTTCAAGTCTTGTCATTGTAATTTTCAATTTGTTTTTAAAGTTTCAAGTTGGTAAATCATTATAGGGGATATCACTTCCTTGAACAAATATAACCAAACTTGTTTTTCATTTTAGAATTTCCATTTCACCTTACAAAGACCAAAAACGACAAAAAGTTAAGAAAGAGGTTATCTTGCACATATAGTGCGCCGCACTTCATCAGCTTACGATTCCCGGATTGACAAATTAAATGCAGCAATTTAGGACACACTAAATTGACCAAACATTTTGGTGCCGTTGCCGGGGAAGTGTAACTAGGTAGCCAATTTCTAAAAAAAAAAAAAACATAAAATCATAAAAGAAGGGAAAACTTGATAACTTCTTGAAGTATGCTCTCCTCTTGCACCTAGTGTGATCTAGAGGATCAGAAAAGAGAGTTATTGGTTTAGTAATTTCTTAAGTATGCTCTCTTCTTGCACCTAGTGTGACCTGGAAGATCAGAAAAAGAATTATTAGCCCAAATTTTTAAAAATAAAAAAATGACATGCATAGAGCAAGAGATTCTAGGGGAAGGTTTATAGCTAAAGCCAAGAGTTCGATTTTCACAACTCCATCTTCTTCAAGGCATAGACCAGATTCACCACCATCTACCCCTAGCCTTAATATTTTTGGAAGTCAAGGAACAACTGAATTAGAGGATTCTCCTATACCACCTACTAAAACCCACTTAGAAAACAAAGAGACTTTCTCTCATCCTTCCTTGGTAGAAGAACTAGAGGACTATAAGGACTCTAAAGAAAATATCATGGCAGAGGAAGTAATAAATAGAGGTGGAGGTAGAAGAGGAGGAGATAATGGAGATAACAATGGTGAAGGAAATGATGGTAGAAATAGGGACAATTTGCTTGGATTTCCTATAGTTGATGAGGAAACTCATGCAACAATGAAAAATATCTCACCATCTGTTCTCCCTAACTTTTATGGATTGCGAAGTGAGGATCCTGAAACATTTCTATTTGAGTTTGAAGTTGTATGCCGAACTTATGACTATATGGAAGACTCTCAAAAACTCAAACTGTTTCCTTCAACATTGAAGGGATCTGCTTTGAAATGGTTCATGGGATTAGCCACTCAATCTATTAGGACTTGGAATGATATGAAACAAACATTTTTGGATAGATACTTGGACTATTGTATGCCCACCAATCACAAAGATGAGGTATTCAAAATGATGCAAAAAGAAGATGAAAATTTGGAAGACTTACTTGAAATATTTCAATACAACTTGAAAAGAGAAAAGATGAGCAACTTAGATGATGAAACCTTGAAAGCCCTCATATTAAAAGCCATTAGAGATGAATGGATAGACATTTTAAACATGATGGGGAAAGGAGACATTTCTCAACTTCCATTTCATGATATAACAGAACTATGTATCCATCTCTCAAGGGGAAAATCTAAAACAGGAAAAGGGCCTAGGGATTCTTCTCTTATTAGAGCTAACAAATCTGCAACTGGATCAGTAAGTAGGGCAGAGATTGGTAATATGCTTGATGAGTTCAAAACTGATATCTTAGGGAGCCTTAGTGAACAACTAGACACCCTTAAAATCCAAAACAAGCAAAAAGCAGAAACATATGCTTTAGCCATCTTTTGTCCGAAATGTAGAAAGAAACATGCTTTAAGGGAATGTCCCTTGGATGCAAAAGTTGTAGAAACATGTATGATTTGCTCAGAAAATCATGAGATCAAGGATTGTCCTTCAATCCCTGGACTCAAAGCCGTTTTTCAAGAAGATCCAAATTCAGTAGAATCTCTCTGTTTTGTCGCAAGGAGACCTTGGCAGGGACAACAATCTCAAGGGTTTAATAACCCTATGAATCTTCAAACCCCACCAAATTGGAATCCTTGGCAACAACCTTGGCCTCAACATCAAAATTCATATCAGCCATGGGTACAAGGGATGCAAAATCCTTATGGGAGATTTGCTCAATTTTATCAATATCCTCCATCTTTTCAAAATCAACAAGCTCCACAACTTCCAAGCCCAAATCCACAACTTTCATTGCCATTTTCACAACAACAACCTTCTCAACAAAATACAAATCCTCAACTCATGCTCCCATACCAACAGAAGACAAATCAACTTCCAGCTCAGCCATTGCCAAATCCTAACAATAAGAATCCTCAAACTACTTATATGGTAGAAGGACAACAATTTCCTACCTATATGATTGTTCCTCTCAACGATGTACAACTCAGATCTGGTAGAGTTTTAGAAAACCTTCTATAGACATTCAAGAGCAAGATACCTCTGAGGAGGACTCTCTTCAAGTCAATAAGGGTTCTGAGGAAGAATCTCTTCAAAATTCAAAAATTCAAAAAGAAAAAGAAAAGCTAGCATCCACAACTCCTATAGTTGAGCAACATGTATCTTCATCTACACCTCCTTTTCCGGAAAGACTACAAATTGATAAGGGGGTGGAAAAAAAAATTTTGTTGCCTAACTATGACTTTCTAGATGAATTGAAGAATGTTTGTATCAAGATTCCATTGCTACAAGCCATTCGAGAAATTCCTATTCTAGCAAAAACCATAAAGGAGTTGAGTTTCAAAAGACCAGAAAGGAAACTAAAAGACACAAGAAGAATCCACCTGGTAGGAAAGATTGCAGATATTATGATGGGAAAAATTACCATGCAGAAGTATGTAGATCCAGGAAGTCCAATTGTCAAAACACATATAAATGGGATAGAAATTCCAAACACATTGATTGACTTAGGGGCTGCTATCAACATTATGAGTAGACAGACTATGGAACAGTTAAAACTTCCTAACCTTCTTTTTACACCTACTTTATTGCAACTTGCAGATCGATCGGTTATTAAACCAGATGGTGTATTAGAAGATATTTCAATCTCCTTAGATTCTTGGGAATATCCAGTAGACTTTATGATTTTGACTCCCAAAAGTAATCTAGGAGGACATCCACTTATCTTAGGAAGACCTTGGCTAGCCACAGCTGATGCTTTTATTAGTTGTAGATCCGGAGACATGTACATTTCAAATGGTAATTCGACAAAGAAATTCAATTTGTATCCTCCAGCAAGAGCAATCACAGGAATAGGAGACAATGAATGGGTCGATGATGAGGACACTATACAACCTGTCTTTACCATTTTCGAAATTAGTGAGGATAGTCAAATTCTGAACACATTAGAAAATTTTGAGACATCTTCAGAATATGACCCCACACAATTTCAGTTGGAATCTGACATAGAATATTTATCATCAAGACAAATGTCTCTTTACTCTATGGAAGAATTTGGTAATTCTGCTTTTGAGATTTTTCCAGAAAAGACATTGAATATCAACAAACATCTCGAGAAGTCACAACAAGAAGAACTAACCAGAATCTTGCAAAAACATTCTACTGCATTTGCATGGGAGTATACTGACATGAAGGGTATTGATCCTAAGACTTGCATCCATCATATCTATATCGAGGAAAACAGTAGACCAATCAGACAACCTCAAAGAAGAATGAATCCAAATCTTAGGGAGATAGTGAAAGAAGAGCTCCAAAAACTTCTCAATGTAAACTTCATTTATCCAATTTCAGATAGCCGATGGGTTTCTCCTTTGGTTATAGTACCTAAAAAGAATGGTAAATGGAGAGTATGCATTGATTACAGGGAATTGAACAAAGCAATTTTGAAGGATCACTTTCCTTTGCCTTTTATTGATTAGGTATTAGATACATTAGCAGGTAAAAAGTACTTTTCATTTTTGGATGGTTTTAGTGGCTATAATCAAATTCAGGTAGCACCTGAAGATCAAGATAAGACCACATTTACTTGTCCATGGGGAAATTTTGCCTACCGAGTGCTTCCTTTTGGGTTATGTAATGCACCTGCAACATTCCAAAGAGCAGTACTAGGAATTTTTCCTGATCTAATCCATGATTGTGTAGAGGTTTATATGGATGATTTTACAGTTTATGGTAATTCATTTGAAGAGGCATTAGAAAATTTGGAAAAAGTTCTTATAAGATGTAAAGAAACAAACCTTTCATTAAGCCATGAAAAATGCTTTATGATGTTTACCGAAGGGATTGTTTTAGGACATCATATTTCAGGAGATGGGATTAAGGTTGATAGATCAAAAGTTGAAGTCATCTCCAAGTTACCTATTCCAAATTGTCAAAGAGATGTTAGAAGTTTTCTAGGATTTACTGGTTACTATAGAAGATTTATAAAAAACTTCACTAAAATAGCATATCCACTCTTCAAATTTCTTACAAAAGACTGTGAATTTAAATGGGATCCTGATTGTCAATCAGCCTTTGAAACTTTGAAAACAAGAATATCCGAAGCACCTATCTTGAGAGGACCAAATTGGAAACTCCCTTTCCATATTTCTACGGATGCTTCAGATACAGCTCTAGGAGCTGTGTTGGGTCAAAAATATTTAATTCCTTATGCCATTTATTACACCAGTAAAAATTTGACTCCCACAGAGTTGAACTATACTGTGACTGAAAAAGAGTTTTTAGCTGTTGTTCATGCAATTAATAAGTTTAGACATTACATAACAGGCTATGAAACTTTTATTCATACCGACCATTCTGCAATTAGATATTTAATGAACAAACCTGTTACTAATGGCAGAGTGACAAGATGGCTTTTACTTTTGCAAGAATTCAATATTACCGTGTTGGATAGACCAGGAAAACAGAATACAGTAGCTGATTTCTTGTCTAGGATTCAGAATACTAAAGAAGATTCTCCTGTAGAAGATAAGTTTCCCGATGAATACTTGTTTGCAGTAACTATTAAGACCCCTTGGTATGCAGATATTGCTAACTATTTGGTTACAGGGAAACTACCTTCACATTTATTTCCAAGAGAAAAACGAAAGATTATTCAAGAGAGTTCAAAATATTCATGGATTTCTAACGAATTGTTTAAAACAGGGCCAGATCTTGTGATCAGAAGATGTGTCAGGGAAGATGAAATGCCTGATATTCTTAAGGCATGTCATGATGAACCATGCGGCTGACACTTTGCGGACAAAAGGACGGCCTATAAAATCCTTTCCTTGGGATATTATTGGCCTTCCCTCTTCAAAGATGCAAAACAATATGTCAAAAGGTGTGATAGTTGCCAAAGAGTAGGGAAACCTACCCTTTCAAATGAAATGCCATTGCAAACACAGGTACTCATTGAACCCTTTGAAAAATGGGCTTTAGATTTCATTGGACCTATTAATCCACCATCTAAGCAAAAAAAGTATATATTGGTTTGTACTGATTATGTTACTAAATGGGTAGAAGCTAAAGCATTAGTATCTGCTACTGAAAATTCAGTTGTTCATTTTCTTTATGAGGATATTTTTACTCGCTTTGGTGTTCCAAGAGAAATTGTGACAGATCAGGGGAGCCAATTCACATCAAATTTGGTGGATAAGTTGATGGAAGAATACAAAATCAAGCATAGAAGATCTACTCCTTACCATCCACAAGCAAATGGTCAAGTGGAGTCCACAAACAAAGTTCTTGAAAGTATCATCACCAAAACTGTTCATCTACATAGAAGAGATTGGGCAGAAAGGCTTCCTGAAGCCTTATGGGCCTACAGAACTACATGGAGAAATACAACAAGACATTCTCCCTATGAACTTGTTTATGGGAAAGAAGTCTTGCTCCCCATTGAGTTCCAAGTCAAGACCTTCAAGATAGCAGTTCAGTTGGGGATGGACTTATCAGAAGCCCAAAAGCATAGAATGGAGCAGTTGAATGAGCTAGATGAGATCAGACAAGAAGAAATTCTAAGAACTGATCTAATTCAATATCAAAGAACTAAATGGCATGACAAATATATCAAAGAAAAGAAGTTTCAAGAAGGAGATTGGGCATTGTTATTTGACTCCAAGTTTAAAGATTTTCAAGGGAAATTTCAGACTCATTGGCTTGGGCCATATGAGATTGACAAGATCTTTAGCAATGGAGCTGTAAGAATCAAGACCATTGATGAGTTTCAAAATCCTCTTATTGTGAATGGCCATAGATTGAAAGTTTATCATAAGCCACTCTCAAAAGAGGATTTTGTCAAGATGTTTCAAGAAAGTTCTGCAATCAGGCTGGTACAGAAGAATTTTTCTTCTCCACCAGCCTAGCTTTTGTTTTTCACTTAAAAAAAAAAAAAAAAAAAAAAGAGAGAAAAAAAATGGTATAAGCCTGAAAACCAATCATTGATTGGCAGTCTTATGCAGAAAATATGGGGTGAAAATCAGGGACACCTGACACTCTATATTTTCCAAAAAAAAAATCTCTATTTCATTTCATTTCATTTCACCACCCACTCCATTTCATTCCACTTCATTTCATTTCATTTCATTTCATTTCACTTCATTCCACTTCATTTCATCCATTCCATCAATAAAAATCTTTTTCATGACCATTTCCATCTGGTCATTTGTCATTTGTTCATTTATACTCAACCAAGTAATAGCTGTGTCAGTTTCCGCAGCTGACATCTGTTTCCGCAGCTGACTCCAGTTTCCGCAGCCAGAAGCAGGTTCCGCAGCTACTACTCTGTTTTCAAAGAGAATGTACAGTCAGTTGTTATTTCCATAATTATGAAATAAAATGCAGGAGAGAGGATCAATGGAACATTCAAGACACCAATGGAGATCAATCAGTTGAAGACCAAGGGCAAAAGCAAGGATTCCAAAGGTATGAATAAAGTTTATTTCAAATAGTATCGAAAAACACATTTTTATATAATTTTAAACTATGAGCTCTACCCATAACGCGCAATGATTATATTGACAGTCCCGTAACCTTCCACGATCTCCATGTTATCCTCTTGCATTTATTCACAAACGGTTTCATCATTAAACCCCGATTTTCACTTATGATCCAATATCCCACCGGTGATAATGAAGCGTATTTGATTTGACTTAGGACTCTTGCAAGCCGCATAAACTCATAACCGTTCATTGAAACGTGTTCATATTTAATTGCGCAGCCACCAAAATTCAAAACGCGACTGAATGCATTATACTTTGTTAACCTCTTTGTCGTGTCTCTGTCGTGTTTATGAAACCCCACTCTACTCATTCTCACTCCCTGTTTCACTCCATTTCGTTCCTATTGCTCACTCTCACTCCCGTATATCTACCCACAGTCTTACTCCATTCCGTTTATGGTACTCATTCTCATTTTATGATACATCCTCACAGTCATTGTGTTCGATCCTGTGTATTTCATCGTTCCATTTCCACTTAAACCCTCACGAAAGAAAACTTGTGAAGCACAGAGAAGTGAAATGGGAAAATTATTAAGGGCAGAGCCGGAAGGACCAAAGTTTATAGAGGGATATCCGCAAGCAAAAGAGATGTTGAGGAAAGCTAAATGGCTGCGTTTTATTCAGAAATTCAGGGGTTACCACAAAGAAGTCACGAAAGCGTTTGCAAGGTCATTTGATGGCTCGGAAGCAGAAGTTGGAGACCTCAAGTTTTTGGTCAATGAAGCATCAATAGCAACAGCCACAGAGCTTCTTCAGGAAGGAGAACGTTGGTTCAAAAATAAAAGTATCAGTGATGAGGCATGGAGAACAATCCTACGAAATCAAGGTATGGATATCACTGTTTTTAAAAGAGGAATCCCCGTGCATGCAATAAAAGATGAATGGGCCACTTTACTACTAATTGTTCAGAAATTTATTACATGTGAGGGCCGTTTTGGGTCTATGTACATGTGCCATACTAGGCTATTGATGAATTTTCTTGAAAACCAAACTCTCAATCTCCCTTATTTTCTATTCAATAGCTTAAAGAAAATGGCTGTGACTGTTCAAAAACACTTGGGAGATGTAGAGCCTCATCTTTATCACCACGGCCTTATAAAAATTCTGATTGAAAAGGAGCTAAAGGAAAGAAAAGATACATGGGAACAATTCCTAGTTAGAAACTTCTTTGAAGAACCTCAGGATATTCCTGAAGGTAGTTCAATTAGAAGGAGTAGAAGAAAGAGAATGAATGTTGAAACTCAAATTGCTCCTACACAGGAAATTCCCGCAGCTAGCACAGCAAAAAGAAGTAGAAGGAAAAGAACAATAGATGAAATCCAAAATACTTCTACTACTACTATGAAAACAACTGATAGGGAAGAGAGATTGGTAAAAAGGAAGAAGAAGGAAATCAAAGCTAAGAAGCCAATAATACCAAAAGGGAAAGAAATTATTGAGGCTGTCCATAAAACTCCTTCTTCTGAAGAAGAAGATCACCAAATACTATCTGAAAGATTAGTTTTTCTTCAAAAACAGTCATCTATATCCAAGAAGGCAGAGACAGGAAAACAAGAACAATAGGGTAGTGTACCACAGCATGTGAGGAGAAGCAGCAGGCTTAAGGGAAAATTGAGAAAAACACAAATTAAGGGTCCTCATTTCATTGATTTGGGTGAGGAGACATCTGAACAGTCTCCAACTGACCATAGTCCATTTCAGTCAGTTAGTGAACCTGACTCCTTTCACTCCCAATCAGACAATGAGCATACTCCATCTTATTCTCAACAAAATATTGATGTAAGCCCTCCTCGACCAGATTTTGAACATAATTCTCCTTTGCAGCATTTTGGGGACAGCCCAATGAAAATGACACCGGAAGTAGATCCCAAGCAGCAGGAGGTATATGACTATATAGAATCCTTGGAAAAGGCAGCCACAGGTCCAAGTACCTCTTCCATTTAGCCTCATACATTGCAGGATGATTTAGTTCAGTCATTAAAACAGGAAATTTTTGAGCTGGAGCTTTTAAATCGGCACATCAAAAATGAAAATGAAACATTGAAAGAACAAGGAAAACTGGACAAGATCATCCATGATAATACTATGTTACATTTGGGAATTTGGCAAAAGAAGAATAAGAAATTAAAAAGGAAATGCCAGAAATTGAGCAGAGCACTTGTGAATATCAAATTTAGGTGCTTAATGAAGAAACCCAGAATGATGGCAGTATCAAAGAAGAAGAGAAGGGGGTTGGATGTGCTGGCTGAAGTATCAAGGCACATGAACTGAACAAAGAGTATCAAAATTTTGGTTGCATGAGGACATGCAACACCTTCACAGTGGGGGTATGTTGAGTCCCGAATTTGCATCTTTTCCATACACTTTTCCATACCTTTTTCACTCACCTTAACCTCCCAAATTGTCAATATCATGTGCAAAAGGGTATCTAACATGGTTTTTAATTATGTTTTTGTGTTTTCTATTTGATCTAGATTTTGTTCATTCAGCTGCGGAATCTTGCCACTTTTCGCAGCTGCTGCAACTTTCCGCAGCTATTTTGTGGAATTATATGCTACAGGTGTCTACAAGGGAAACGAGCCACATGGGCAGGCTAGGAATGACGTGGACATGGTTCGTGTCCTATTGGTTCAAGTAAACTCGTCCAAAGAAGCCGCGGTCAAAGGCGTCCACATGGAAGTCAACTATGGAGTTTCATGTCGGCCGGACTCTGTTTCGTGGCACATAAACATCCATACGGCCGTTTCTAAGCCTGCGGAGGTTAAATCGACATCTGTGCAGAGCTCTGGAGTCGAATTCAAGCATCCACCTTCTGTAGATTCACTTTCCAACACGGCCATACTCCTATATCCGTGGACGTAGTGGTCTACGTGCTCCCTGTCATCATGAACTTTAGGAGACAGTTACAGTTTATTGTTATATATAGAGCGTTTGCATACACACATAAAGTTAGTTGTTAGTTGATAGTTGATGTTCGTGAATGTACTCTGTTATCTGTTAGTTTGCTTTGTAGTGATTACGCTGCCCTTGAGCCGTAACACTACCATTCTGTAATGAAATGCTTTTTAATATGAGAAGACTCTGTTTTTCAACTTAATTCGTGTTTGAGGATCGTTACCAAGGCTGTGTAGAGGGCCCCTGCTCAGCTAAGGTTTTGTGTATTAGTGTACATTTTTCATTTCATTTCTTTAAAAAGTCATTGTATCATAATCCATCATATGTTCATACTTTGTAGTTGTTTCATTTCTGTTTATACATTTCCATAATTTCCATTTCATTTCTGTTTTTCATGTTTTTATGATTGTTAATCACTGATCAGTTTTCTTGTGCAGGTTTTAGGTAGACAGCCCGGGCATTTTCATAGTATTTTGACTAATGACATGAAACTAACATTGTTCTGCTGCTAGTTTTCTTTTCATAGCTTTTGTTTAACTTCAGTCTTGCTTTGTACATTTCAGTTTTGCTTATCTGATTCAGTAGTTAAATTTAGATATATTAAGCTGCTCATAGCATCTTCAGTTGCCTCCGAAAGCCACAGCTGGACTGATCGTGAGGGACTGCATTATGAAATGTGTAGTTTAGTATTAGTTTCTTTTCTGCAAATTTAGATATATTAAGCTGCTCATAGCATCTTCAGTTGCCTCCGAAAGCCACAGCTGGACTGATGGTGAGGGATTGCATTATGAAATGTGTAGTTTAGTATTAGTTTTTTTTCTGCAAATTTAGATATATTAAATCATGCATGACATCTTCAGTTGCCTCCGAAAGCCACAGCTGGACTGATGGTGAGGGATTGAATCATGAGTGTATGGTTTAGTATTAGTTTACTTTCTGCAAATTAAATATCAGTTACTCAAGTTGCTTATGATTACTTCCGAAAATCATAGCTGGACTAATGATGAAGGGTCAGAAGATAAATTGATGTAATCTGATTTAGATTTATTTTGTTGCAATTTTGAATTTCCTTAAGCATAGTTTCTTTTGTGTTTAGTTGGCAGCAAGAATAGTTTGGTTTTCATGATCACTAGTTTACTGTTTTGATTCATTAGATTAGCAGCACCTTTTCATTTCAGCAGTACACTTTTACTTTCTTTCAAGTCTTGTCATTGTAGTTTTCGATTTGCTTTTAAAGTTTCAAGTTGGTAAATCATTATAGGGGATATCACTTCCTTGAACAAATATAACCAAACTTGTTTTTCATTTTAGAATTTCCATTTCACCTTAGAAAGACCAAAAACGACAAAAGTTAAGAAATAGGTTATCTTGCACATATAGTGCGCCGCACTTCATCAGCTTACGATTCCCGGATTGACAAATTAAATGCAGCAATTTAGGACACACTAAATTGACCAAACAATACCTACGCCTGAGTAGGTGATTGAGTTTGGAGAATCGATGCCCTTAACTCTAGTAGAGATTAGCTACTATGAAATTGTTGCTGCATCTGATCCTCCACCGCCTCAGCATGCTCCTTCGAGCATGACTTTAGACATCTATTCTCAGTCCCCCTAGCTTGGTGAGGCCGACTCGCTGGATCCTCTTAAATATATTTTTCCTTCCGATGAAGCCATTATTGAAACAATGTCTCTTGAGGAGCTGCCTTGGAGCGATGGACATCATCGTTCCTCCTTCATGCCTAGCTTAGGGGCAATGTCAGATTGTCTAGAGCGTTTGGCATCTCAGGTTCCCACTCCACCTCTCTAGACACCCATATTGACACATGAGGTGCTTTCAGAGGGAAACCTGAGCAACATCACTCAAACCATTCTGATCGACATCTCCGTTAAACCAGGGATAGTTGAGAACATACACGTGGGAGTGAATTGTTCTCCTGATGAGATACGATTCTATACTAATCTTTTTCGAGAATTCAGAGACGTGTTCGCTTGGTCCTATGAGGAAATGCCCGGGATTGATCCCAGCATAGTAGTGCACGAGATTCCTACATATCCTGGTGCGAAACCCGTGCGCCAACACCTACGCTCGATGCATCCATGCAAAGCCGCTGCCATTAGAGCAGAAGTTGAAAAAATTCTGAACGCGGGCTTTATTTACCCGTTTCCCCTCACAGAATGGGTCTCCAACATTGTCCCTGTAGATAAGAAATAGGGTACTATCAGATTTTGTGTTGATTACCGAGATATTAATCGGGCCTATCCTAAGGACAACTATCCTACTCCCTTCATAGACAAATCATTGACGAATGTGCTGGGAGTGAGATCCATGATGGATGGCTTTCCGGGTACAATCAGATAAACATTCTACCTGCTGATCAACACAAGACTGCATTCATCTGTGCGTGGGGTACTTTTGCTTATAAAAAGCTCCCTTTCGGCTTGAAAAAAGCTGGAGCTACTTTTCAGCGCGCTATTTCTTATGCGTTCCATGACATACGTCATATCATTCAGCCTTATCTGGACGATTTGCTAGCTCACTCAGCTCGGCGAGAGGACCACCCAGAACAGCTCCGCAAGATTTTCCTTTGCTGTCGATGCTATAACATCCAGCTCAATCCTCATAAATGCGTCTTTTGCGTGGATTCTGGCCGTATATTGGGGTTCATAGTCTCCAAGGACGGGATTCGCCTCGATCCCTTAAAGGTCGAGGCCATTGTCAATCTCCCATCACCCTCTTCATTATATCAATTGCAGAGTCTGCAGGGAAAAGCTAATTTCCTACGACGCTTTATACCGAACTACGCGGAAGTGGCCAAAGGATTCACGCGTCTTCTAAAGCAGAACATTCCCTTCCATTGCGACGACATTGCTCAAGAATCCTTTGAGAAGCTTAAGACATTACTTGTTAATGCTCCGTTGCTTCGGCCCCCCAACTATCACCGTGATTTCACTTTATACTTGGCTGCCGCGTTTAACACGATAGCTATGGTTCTGGTGCAGGATGACAACGATGGCAATGAACATGTTGTTTACTATCTATCACAAAATCTTCTCGACACAAAAACTCATTACGCTCACGTCGAGAAGCTAGCTTTAGCAGCTGTACAAGTTGTGCAACGTTTCCGCCACTACATCCTGCTGCGTACGGTAACCGTGGTTTCAGATTGCAACCCCATGACATATATTCTCTCTCGACAATTACTGGGGGGAAAATACTCCAAATGGATCGTTATCCTGCAGGAGTTCGACCTAGAGTTTACTACTGCTAAGTTGACCAAATCACTAGTTTTCGCGGATCTCATCTGCTCCCTACCTACAGACTCCACTCCCTCTCATTCTGAAGAACATATTCCAGACAAATCCCTCTTCCTTATCAACACCCGTGACCCGTGGTATGGCGATATTATTGTGTATCTTCAGACGTCAAATTTACGGTTTGAGTTGAACAAGGATGCCCGACGTCGGATTGGGCATCAATCCCAACCCTACCGCATTGTAGGGGATACACTATACCAGGTTGGAGTAGATTCGGTGCTCCGTTGGTGTTTCACACTGGAAGAGGCTGAAAAAGTTTTGAATGAATGTCATAGTGGCGCCTATGGAGGTCACATGTCTGGATATGCCACCGCCCAGAAGATTCTGTGTGCGGGTTACTTCTGGCCGTCAATCTTCAAAGACTGTATTGTTGCAATCCACAAATGTCACGCGTGCCAAGTTTTTCAGCGCAAGATGCGCGCGCCACCTCTCCCTATGCATCATGTTATTACCGTCGGCCCTTTCGCGAAATGGGGTGTAGATTTCATGACGTGTAACCCTCATTCGCCCGGGGGGCATGCATATATAATCGTCATCGTAGACTACTTTACGAAGTGGGCCGAAGCGATGCCTACACTAGCTGCCGATGGTAAGACAACGGCTCAATTTATCTTCAACCACATTATTGCATGTTTCGGGGTCCCTAAGGCCATTATAACCGATCATGGTACTCACTTTCGAGATTATATGATGGCCGAGCTGACATCAAGATTGGGCTTACGACACGATAGCTCAACGCCATATTACCCCCAGGCAAATGGCCAGGTTGAGGCAGTGAACAAGGTTTTAGTCACAATGCTTCAACGAACAGTTGGAGTTCATAAGTCCAATTGGCACCTCCAATTGTTCTCAGCTCTATGGGCTTACCGGACGTCAGCAAAGAGTGCAACCGGATTCACACCATTCCAACTGGTGTATGGTCTGGAAGCAACTCTTCCGGTTGAGTGCGAAATTCCTTCATTGAAATTAGCTATGGAACTTTTACCGGACACTTCTCCTGAAGAATAACGTCTCTTATACTTGGAATGGTTGGATGAAAACCGTCGCTTGGCTGCTTTAGTCATTGAGGCACAAAAGAAGCGGGTCAAAGCTCACTTTGATCAATCTGTATCTCCGCGTTCCTTTGTCAAAGGAGACCTTGTCCTCCTATACGGCCAAGCGCACGATAAACTTGGAGCAGGGAAGTTCCAACCCATGTGGCATGGGCCCTACATAGTAAAATGAGTATTGAAAAATGGGGCTTATGAGCTCATTGATTATGAAGGAGTTCCGTTGGCGCAACCTAGAAATGGGCTGTACCTGAAAAAATACTATGCTTGAAGTTATTTTTGGTGTGGTGTGTGTACATAGGTGTGTTTTCATTTGTGTGCATGTTTGGTGTGTGTTGGGACTTAGAAATGTCGTATTTCCATCCACCTTTCCCTTCACTATTCCTTACATCTCATCATCCCATTAACCTTTCATTACATCATTTTCATAAATATATTTGGGTTTCACCTTCTTATTTTCCACTTTATTCATTTTGTATTATAAGTGAATTTATGATTAAATATTAGAAAATATACATGTTTATATATATATCTCAAGAATATGTGAGCTTTGTAATGTGTAGGAAATATGTGAAGAATTAATTCCAAGAGACTTCTCAAATATCTCCTCCACCATATTAAGGAGATAATTATTCAAGCCTATTCCTAAGGAGAAGATCATGGAGGATTTGGTTGGCATATCTTATTCAAGATATGTGAGAGATGTGTGGAGGATTCAAAGGGATCATGTCTTGTAATAATGGGAAAGTAGTTGAGAGTGGTTGAATGAGATGGTTAACTTCTTCATGTATATAAGAGAGTGCTCTCTCTTCATTTGGGGAGAATTCAGAATTCATTAGTTCATTAGATTAGTTTTGGAGTTTTCAAAGATAGTCTTGTAATTAGGAGAAGGGGATTCTTAACTGTGATTCATATTCTTTTATTGTATGCTTTCATGGTTTGTCATTTGATTCTTGTAATGTAATTTGAGATAGCTTTATTGTTGTGAGCTCACATATGTTGTTTGTCATTCAGCTCTTCACATGTTGTATTGCTTTTCCTTTATGCAATTTCTTGCTTTCCTAGATTAATTTGATTTCAGAAATTTAGATTAGATTAGTTCCACTTCGGTCCTGCATATATAGTGCATGTGCTTTGTAAGCTTACGAACCTCGGATTGACAAATTAAATGGTTGGGCAAGTAATACAATGGAATTAAACGACAATAGTTTCACCCAACATTTTTTTCGCCGTTGCCGGGGACATGCAACCAGTTTAGTTGGGGGGGATGTTGGGACTTAGAAATGTCGTATTTCCATCCACCTTTCCCTTCACTATTCCTTACATCTCATCATCCCATTAACCTTTCATTATTCCATTTTCATAGATACATTTGGGTTTCACCTTCTTATTTTCCACTTTATTCATTTTTGTATTATAAGTGAATTTATGATTAAATATTAGAAAATATACATGTTTTTATATATATCTCAAGAATGTGTGAGCTTTGTAATGTGTAGGAGAAATGTGAAGGATTAATTCTAAGAGACTTCTGGAATATCTTCTCCACCATATTAAGGAGATAATTATTCAAGCCTATTCCTAAGGAGAAGATCATGGAGGATTTGGTTGGCATATCCTATTCAAGAGATGTGAGAGATGTGTGGAGGATTCAAAGGGATCATGTCTTGTAATAATGGGAAAGTAGTTGAGAGTGGTTGAATGAGATGGTTATCTTCTTCATGTATATAAGAGAGTGCTCTCTCTTCATTTTGATTAGCTCAGGAGAATTCAGAATTCATTAGTTCATTAGATTAGTTTTGGAGTTTTCAGAGATAGTCTTGTAATTAGGAGAAGGGGATTCTTAACTGTGATCCATATTATTTTATTGTATGCTTTCATGGTTTGTCATTTGATTCTTGTAATGTAATTTGAGATAGCTTTATTGTTGTGAGCTCACATATGTTGTTTTTCATTCAGCTCTTCACATGTTGTATTTCTTTTCCTTTATGCAATTTCCTGCTTTCCTAGATTAATTTGATTTCAGCAATTTAGATTAGATTAGTTCCACTTCGGTCCTGCATATATAGTGCATGTGCTTTGTAAGCTTACGAACTTCGGATTGACAAATTAAATGGTTGGGCAAGTACTACAACGGAATTAAATGACAATAGTTTCACCCAACATTTTTGGCGCCGTTGCCGGGGACATGCAACCAGTTTAGTTGGGGGGGATGTTGGGACTTAGAAATGTCGTATTTCCATCCACCTTTCCCTTCACTATTCCTTACATCTCATCATCCCATTAACCTTTCATTATTACATTTTCATAGATACATTTGGGTTTCACCTTCTTATTTTCCACTTTATTCATTTTTGTATTATAAGTGAATTTATGATTAAATATTAGAAAATATACATGTTTTTATATATATCTCAAGAATGTGTGAGCTTTGTAATGTGTAGGAGAAATGTGAAGAATTAATTCTAAGAGACTTCTGGAATATCTCCTCCACCATATTAAGGAGATAATTATTCAAGCCTATTCCTAAGGAGAAGATCATGGAGGATTTGGTTGGCATATCTTATTTGAGATATGTGAGAAATGTGTGGAGGATTCAAAGGGATCATGTCTTGTAATAATGGGAAAGTAGTTGATAGTGGTTGAATGAGATGGTTACCTTCTTCATGTATATAAGAGAGTGCTCTCTCTTCATTTTCATTAGTTAAGAAGTTCAGAAGCTCAGGAGAATTCAAAATTCATTAGTTCATTAGATTAGTTTTGGAGTTTTCAGAGATAGTCTTGTAATTAGGAGAAGGGGATTCTTAACTGTGATCCATATTCTTTTATTGTATGCTTTCATGGTTTGTCATTTGATTCTTGTAATGTAATTTGAGATAGCTTTATTGTTGTGAGCTCACATATGTTGTTTGTCATTCAACTCTTCACATGTTTTATTGCTTTTCCTTTATGCAATTTCCTGCTTTCCTAGATTAATTTGATTTCAGCAATTTAGATTAGATTAGTTCCACTTCGGTCCTGCATATATAGTGCATGTGCTTCGTAAGCTTACAAACCTCGGATTGAAAAATTAAATGGTTGGGCAAGTACTACAACGGAATTAAATGACAATAGTTTCACCCAACAGTGTGGTGTGCATGTAAGCATCTTTCTGCTGATCAGGTCTCCCTGATTGTGCAGATGTCTATTACTCCATTTGTGGGTTTTGCAGATGGTGCCTCTCGCAGTACCAGGAATCTGTCTTCGGCAGCCTGGGTAATCTATGATCCTGCTGGTGAGTTGGTTAACTTGCAAGGTGTGTGTCTGGGTCCTGCTACAAATAATATCACAGAATATAGTGCTGTATTGGAATTATTAACCGAGGCTGTAGACCTCGACATTCATGAATTACTTGTGTATCTAGACTCACAACTTGTAGTTTTACAACTCAATGGTCACTATTCAGTAAGAAATCCATCCATTTTACGTCTGTATCTGCGTATTCGTTTACTAGAGAGAAATTTTGATTATATCACATATCAACACATACCTAGGCATATGAATACATTAACAGATGCAGTAGCTAATATGGTTTTATATAGACATTTGCGTAATTTATAAACAAAAAATCATCACATGTGAAGAGATCCATCCAGAAATAAGTATATATATATATATATCGAAATGTTTACATAGTGTGCATTACATTAATCAAAATATACGTGTTCGTCTTAATACAGCCGGAGACGACATGTCTCTCAAAAAATATGCATGAGAAAATCCCCAATGTCTAATCTGCATGGTGCTCGTTATAACAAGTCACAGCACGCACTAAGCGTCTCAACAGTCGGTGGAGGTGACTGGGCACCCCTACAGTGTGTCGCTGGTATGCTAGCGGAACATCTGCTAGCTGTGCATAGTTCGGGATCCCCTGGGCAATGCCCTCTAGGTTCCGAATCAGTTCACCTCCCTCGCCACCCTCCGCCTGAGGGTCATGTTCGACATGGGTTCTCCGCGCGATGGGCGACATGCCCGCGGGCCTTTCTGGGCCGACATTTGCATACGCATAACAAATGTCATTAGAACGAACATGTATTACCAAAAAAAATCATAAATACAAAAAATCAAAAAGAGAGTATCATACCCAACTCCTCATCCCACTCATCTCCTTCTGGGAGTGGAAGATCGGGATCTCCGATGAAATCGGTCCCAGCATAGGGCCAATCCTTGACCACAATCAACTGCCGTCATAACCAGACAAAAAACTCGGGTCTCCAGGACATTTGAGTGTTGCCTAGCGAGCCATCCTCGGCTCTCATGGTATCAGCTTAGCGACTATGGCCCCTTGGCCCTAGAAGATAGGTAGTCGTTCCAAGATGAACGACACCAGAATGGAACCGTAGCCGAATTGCTTTAGCTTGGATTGCTTGCATTTCGTCAGCTGCCTCTTGATGTTGACTGTTACTGCAATGGCCCAATCAAACAATGTGGGTCTCAAACACTCAGAAGCTAAAAGGAGTTGGGCTTTGGTGGCTTCATGCGGGGCCTGCGATCCTGCAGCCCGCGTAATGGTGTGTAGCACTACTCTGAGTGCTAGATCATCGATAGTGTGAATGTATACCTTTCTGCTTCCTGATCCAGTTCGTGCCCTTGGGCACACCCTCGCCATTACCTGCTCCATATTTTCACCAGATGGTCTGCTCCCTGTCAATATGGGCACTGGACCTCTGCGCGATAGTCTGGTTATAAAATATACGTCAGAAACCTCAAGTTCTAATACTTGGTCTCGAAGCTTGAATACTTCTTCATTTTCGTCCCAAATACTGACCAGGTACTGTAGAAGCTCGGGTTCAGCTCGTAAGCAAGGTGTCAGGAAGAATTTCTTAAGCCCACAATTCTTGAGGGCATTCATATAAGTTTCATTCTCCATGGCTAATTCATCCTCTTCCCCATGCTCCCTCTCTTTCCATTCGATCACAATTGTACTCGGTTGCCTGCATCAACAAGGTCACAAACCCTTGATTAGATCTCTGTCATGCTTGAAAATCCATTTGAGTCACCCACAAATCGGAAATTTAAAGTGGAAAACTAAATTGCGCCATTGGCGTGACTGTTTTCCTAACAGGTGCGCCAGTTGGCACAGGCCCTTTGTATGAAAAAGGCCATTGGCGTGGGTCCATGCCCAATACCTACGCCAATGGCGGAGCCCTAAAATTACAAAAATCTTCCACAGAAGTCTAATGTGCAATGGGAAACTTTAAAAAATAGTTTAAAATGGAGTACAGGGAAGCGCCTCTTACCTGGAACGAACGGGAATCTGAATAGTAGCCCGGATCAGTCGCAGTCGCCGTTAGAAGTTTGCACACAAATGGACCACTGTTGCTCTCCAATGAGGTAAATAGTAAAAGTAATTTTTTTTTTACCATTTGAGACTTATTTATAACTTTTTGAAATCCATTTAGGTTTTAAAAGTAATTTTTTATTAATATTTTAATATATTTTTTCGAAAATGGATTTTACACTTGCCTTTCTGTGCAGCAACAGGTTTTTTTACACAACTTAAACGTTGAAATGAGTTGTATTTTATACTTTTTTCGGACTTGGTAAAAACACGAAAAAGTCATTTTGGAGTCATCTTTCAGCTCTTTTCTGACTCTCTAAACATGAAAAGATTGTTGAGGCCCTTGTCGTTTCGATCTCATTAAAGTGGCCACGAAACAACATCTACCCAGTATACGTTTACCCCTTTTTCAGGTTGGGATGGATTATTTACGAAAAAGGAATACCCTAGTCTATCGCGACTAGGATGTTTTCTCAGATATTGTTTTCTACCTTTTCGGGTCTGAGAAACTATTTACAAAAAGGGACCGTTGGAGTTTACTTTTCCGCTGTATTTTCAAACTCTCTAAATATGAAAAGAAGCCAAGTTCTTCCTTTGTCAGACTCGTTAAACCATGATGACATCAGATTCAGTCGTAATGACGCTATTCGAGCCGCTCCTTCCTAGGGATCGTTAAATGTACTAGGATGGATCCTTCCGAAGGAAGGACTTATATTACAAGCATATGCTATCCCCTTCAAGCTTGTTATAAAAAATAATTGGGGTACTCGCTAGAAATGGTGGGGAAAAATGGAACCAGGATCATTGTTGTGTCGGCAGTATGTCACTCTTGAACATGGCACTTGTCTGCATTCGTGTTGGGTTGGGGACATCTCATCTCGTTTTTCACTTGCCTCCATGGGTTTGGGTAATCCCTTTTGACCTCTCATCTGCTCTTTGCCTCGTCGCCATGACCTTTGAACTATTGATGTCAAATACTTCCAAACTCACCATCGTGCCGCCATATGTTCAAGAGAAGTTGACCTCTGCAGGTACCAACCTTCCTCTGATTCTCATCTGATCGTGATTCACAAAGACATTATTTTCCTCTGTCTCGTGTCGATGATGTGGGAAACACTATGGCCCACCTTTGATCAAGGTCACTTCCTGTCGACTTCAGCTCATTATCCAGGAAGCTGATCTAGAGACTCCCTTCTGGTACCTTGGAGCCTGCATGCCTCAATGGCAGGTTCTTCGCATTTTACGTGAGGTTTTCATCATTGCCCTCCGATCGAGTGATTCTACAGGTGCTCGACGCCAACTCATTAATTCACATGCCGTAGATTGTACCTATAGTACCTTGAGGGCCATTGTCATTATTGGTGGTTCCTCTCGCGTCTGTTAACAACTTTCATCATTGGCTGGTAATCAGGCGATGTTCTTGCATGTTCGACTTCAGCTCACCTATTCGCATGCTTGAACTTGTACTTTGTTCGGGTCGAGATGGAGCGCAAGACCCTGGATTCCTGTCTGTTATAATCCAGGCTGCAATTTTGTGGATTATTATGATTAGTTACATGACTCACTGATTGGATGGCTGCGACCATACCTGAGTCTATTTATCGATCCTTACTAGATGGCTGCGTCCATGCCTTGGATCTGGATTATTGTATACTCTGTGATGGATGGCTGCGCCCATACCATGTATATATCATGTATTTTAGACATCAGTTGTACTTCTTCACGCAGGTTTTTCGACGACGGAGTTTTCAGTCGGACACGTTCTCGTAAAGCATTTCACCCCTCTCTCTCGTTCAGGCCTCATGATTTAGGAGGCATCTGTTACACATCAATTTGTCACCGTCCCTGCCATTCCCCATCCTTCACATTGGAGGGCTCATTCCGTGACCTGTGAGCAGAGACAAGACTTGAAAACACTTTCATGACATCCCTCTGAACATGAGCTTTCATTGCCCTGAAGACATCTCTTTGCAAAAAACCCTAAAAACACCTCTTTTTGCATTGGCGTGGGCAGCTGGTTCAGTACCCGCGCCAGTGGGGGAAATAATTCAAAGAGGGCGCGCCAATTGGAGATCTGTCCCAGAATCGCACTCGCGCCAGCCATTTTAAGGAGTGTTTTTAAAAAATAAATGGCGGAAGTTTCGTCCTAAAAAATTCCTGGACTGCTATCTATCTTGAGTTGGGAGGTTTGGCTACAGATTTCCATAGAGAGGAAGTGGTTTGCCACCTCTCATGGAAGCTTCCTTGATGATAGGGCCAATCCCATTATTATAGGGATCCAAACTCCCCTTCCTCCATCTATAAAAGCTTGCTCATATCCTTTGCAAGCTACCCTTCAAGTTCCCAAATTCCCAAGCCTTATGCTGCAAGAGCCTCCATAATTCCCTTAAGGCCAAATTCAAGCAAGGAGACTATTGTCAAGATCCGAAGAGAGAGGTTTGTCCCATCCTTGATAGGGTTTTCAAGACATGTTCTGTTGGCAACCCTCCGAAGGAGAATTCAACGTCAAAACTTGGCTGTAATTTTCCTTTGATTGATTAATAATAAGCGACTATTGGTTATGGTTCCACTCTTGTTATTGTTTATGATGATGAGTTATGTCCTTTTTGACTGACATATAGTTGCATCTACTGGATTTTATGCTTGCGTTTGTTTTGTTTCTTGCGTGTGCAGGTGTCCATCACGGAGATCGTGGGGATCATGATCTTCCAGAGCTAAGGAACGTGAGCGCTACCTCTTCTACAAGCAACAACGTTGGATTCCAGGTAGGCCTTCATCGCTAGTTGGTTTATTTGCAATTAGGAACCTGCACTATAGCATGAACGATTGTTGCTAGACCCGGTCTGGGCTAGTAGGGATCGCCTCTGTCCGTAGAGGGGATTTACCTCCACTACATTCCATTAGACCTAAATATCACATCAGGAGGAATTTTCAGTGTTGGGTCAGCAATAGTTTCTTGGTACAATAAGAAGCATAGATCTGTTGCACTTAGCTCAACAGAAGCAGAGTAAATGGATGCTAATTAAGAAACATGTGAGGCTATCTGGATGAAAAATATTATTGTTGCGTTATTTGGTCTGATGATGGATCCTACTGTGATTTATAGTGAAAATTTTAGTTTTATAAAACTATTTGAGAATACAGTTTTTCACGATTGATCCAAGCACATAGATATTTGGTACCACCGTCTACGAGATTGTGTGCAGAGGTGGATCATGTTGTTGCAGTACATTCTGACAAAGGAACATGATGCAAACATTTTGAAAAAATATTTTTCAAGAGGTAAATTCGAGTTCCATAGAAGCAGGATTGGGGTATATGATAATCCATTTCTTTTTGAGAGGGAGTGTTTAAAATACAACAAGAAAATCTAGTTTTAACTTTGCGTTGGTCAAACTAGATTAATATTTGAATTTCAATTTCAGCAGAATACTTGGAGGTAGTTAACTGAGGTGACATGGTTGTTGTAACTTAGTTAATTAAAGTTGAAGATACTTGAGTTCAGATATACATGATTTATTGTTAATTTGTAGCAATCTAATTCAGTTAGGTTGAGTTATTATTAGTTAATCTAGTTCCAATTGTTGGAGAAACTAGTGGAGGGTCAATTTGTGCAATGTAACTTTAGTCACACTCAATGGTCATCCAGTTAATTGATCAATACATCCAAAATAACTTATGCATGAAGAGAATTCGAGTTACCCAGTTGAGAGTGGATTTCAAGGGCAGTGTACTATCAATTGTAAGCTTATCCAAGTTGTGGTGCATGCAGTTAGAGAATTGACCAATGGTAATTACGCAATTTCTTGGTGATAAATTCCTAAAAAATAGGGGAAATTTTCCAAAGGAACAATGCAAAGAAATAGGAGCTCGGGGCTAAAAATTTGGCTAATTATTGGCCAGGTTCAGTCCATCAGGCAAAGGATAGAAGATACAAGTGTAGGTTGAGCTCAATCTTGAGTAGAGCATATTGTATTCATCCAGATTCTTTGATTAATGCAATACATATAGTAAGGGGTTTTGAATATTTTCTTTCCCCTAGATAAATTTGTGTGTATGTGCGTTGAATATTGATGCATGTTAATGATTTGTGTTCTCGATCGTGAATTTTATTCCACAGATCAGTAGAGTATATTCTAGTCTTGTGATTTAGTAAATTTCATGTGCAGTTTAGGATCTACATTAATTTCTACATTTCCAACTATTCATGCCATCTATTTAGCTTTCTTCCACTATTTTTAGAGGTACACAATAGGATATGTTTAAAAAAAAATTTCTCGCATCTCAGGTCCTTTATTATTTTTTAAACAACCTTTTCCATGGTTCCTTTCTTATGTCGTTATGTTTGTTCTATTTCCCTTTACTCTAGAAGAGTTTCCCTTGTTTCCTTAGTAGTAAGGAAACCTGCTACATGAGCAAGGCATTCCAAATTTTCAAAGGCCCTGTATTTTCTCAATCCACTCTTTAATAGTTTGATTGAGATATCAAGTTTTTTATTTTATTTTCAAGCATTCTATTCCTTCTAAGAATAGAGGTATCCAAAGGCATAAGGAAAGAATAAATAATGTTTTATTCTGCTTCCTAAACTTCAAGGAATTCTTTAATTCTAGTGTGGCATTAATTTCTTGTTCTTTTTATGGTGTGTTGGGTGTTGTAGTCTCCTCTTTTTCTATTTGTTGTTCCATATAAAGTTATAGAGTTAATGTATTCTTTTATTTCTCCCATTGTTGGTTCTTTTGTTGTAGAAAGGTCTTGAACATGGTTTTCCCTTACTGGTTCTTGTGTCACATCAAGGGTCTAGACTTCCATCTCCTTTTCTTCATAGGCTTGTTTTTCCCCAATCACCTCTAAAGGTTATTGTGTGACAACAAGCATTTCTTCCACCGTTTCCCTTGCTTGTTATTTTGTGGTATTAGGAGTTTCTTCCTCTTGTGCTACTTTCCACCCTTGTTGGCTCTTATGTGACAATAGGGATTTCTTCTTATTCTTCCCGAGTCACAAAAATTGGGGTTACAATCTCTCTGGTGTATCTTATTTTCTTCCTCTTGGGTATTACCATGTATGCAAGAATTTTTTCATGTGTGTAGTTCCCACTCTAGTTGACTGGCCCTGATATGACATAAGCCTTGATACATTATTCTTTGAGGACCTAAGGTTGAGGATCCAAATATTTGACTCTTGCTATGACTGGATAAGATAATAATTATTTTTCTAGTTTGATATTATAATGATAATAATTGTGATGTACGTATTTCATGAATGTATAATAATGTGATGGATTAATTATATATTTTTTTACATTAGTTCTTGCTCACAATTACGAAGATGTTGACGATTATGTCATGATAATGATTTATCTTACAAAATTATATTTGCAACTAATATTATGAATCAAGTATTACTAACGATTATTGAGTGTGGAAAGACAAATTCAAGATGCACTTGCATGTGATGAGTCAACAATGTCTAGTTTGGTTTGAATTACATACTATTATCTAAAAAAAAAAGTTCAATTGATAATTTTGCGATGAATTCTAATGATATCTTAGTGGTTGCAGGTACATGTTAGTTTCTTGGTTGAATGAATCACACATGGGTGATGGGGTTTTATACATATATGGAACTTCATGGGAGGGTTGGGGTAATGTCCCTGATTTCAACCATTAGCACTTTTTCCGTGACATAGGCTAGAAGGTGTTGAGACACCTTCACCTTAAAGATGACGATGCCATGTGGGATGACCCTGGATTGGGTTGCTCATAAATATTTTACTGGGGGGCTCATAAAGGCATATTCCTTGATCCCCAACACCATTAGTCTCACTATAGAGGGTGACATAGGAAAGGATAACAGTCTTTGTCGCTACACCTAGTTTTTACCCTCGTAGTCACTGGATTCTTAAAGGGAAAGCTATGTGGCTTCCTTGGAACTTGAAGGGAATTTATTGAATGGAAAAATTGACTTGGCACCCTTGGTTCGAAGGGAATTTCTTGAACGGAAATACCTTCTTGGCACCCTTGGAATCAAGAAGAAAGTATTGAAATATAATTAAGATATGATAACCATATTAATTTACATAATGTGGTCAATGAGTTTTTAGAACAAAGTTATCTAAATCAAAAATAAACCTTGGGGTAAAATAATAATATGAAGAAATAAAGAGATTGGACCACTTGAGAACTCTACCCTTCCCTTGTTTGGAAAATCTCTGGTAGATAACGTCCATAAGTATTTTAATAAGAAAAGGGAGGTGGGGGTAAGGGGCATAAAGTTAATTAGAAATATTAATCCTAAAATAGTTTAACCTCATTAAGAAAAGAAGGTGGTCAAGGAAAATAAATAATAATAAATTAAATTAGAGAAATTTAGTTTCATTAGAGAGCCTCCATGTGGCAAGATCCAACAAAAGGATCTCCATCTAAGAGTCAATTTGATTTAAACTAAAGAGCAGTTGGGGGACCAAATATAAGAGCTAGCAATTTACTTCAGTAATGAATACAAATTAAGGAGTAGAAAAGGGGTACCAAGAGACACCTAGGAGAAGAAATAGGGAGTCATGTTGAGGTGAGGAAAAATATTTTTTTTCAATAATAATTTAAGTAAATAATTTAGTTGGGCCTTAGTGAGAGGGTGACACATGGGTGGGTGAATAATAAAAATTTAAAATTAATAAAAATAGTTATTTTTTCATGAAGTGCCAAGTGTCACCTATGAAGCCTCCTATAAAAGGAGCAAGCTATGGGACTCAGGGACTTTTTTCCCTATTGTTGGATGGATTATATAATTATATTGTGAGTGACTACAAAACTATAGTGATTTTTGTGAGGTGGAGGTTATTAGAAATGGGACTCTTGAACCAAGAGTGCTCTCCTCCATCCGCTAGTATTCTTCCTCTATTGTACAACCCCATTGCAACTCAGGGGCCCACGGGGAACAAAAGTACCTAAGGAGTAGGTTGGGAGGTCAACTGATAAGTCATAAAAATTCATAAAAATTCAATCGGATGGATCATTCTCCACACATGAACATGGATAACAACAAGGGAGCACAAGCAGTGGCAAGGCCAAGATTGAATCTCCATTCTTGGGTGAACAATACGTGTCGTATTCATGATGTTCTATTACATGATTTTGTTGAATATATGGTTACCAGAATGTAAAGGAGAATGATATGATGATTTAATTGTATGTTTATGGGTTACTAACATATGAACCTTAAAATCTATGTGTTTCCAAGGTTGATGTACTTTTAATTATATGTGACTTTCATAATGGATGTGGCTAGTGAATTCTTAGTTTAAAATGAAAATAATTAATTTATTATGATTGTAGTTCAATATTTAACTACATTGTTTATGGGTTTAGCAAAAGCAAAATTTGACGTCATAGGGATGGTCCCTACACTTAGTATCAGATCCTAGGTTCAACCTCTATGACCTATGGACCCTTTTTACCTTAATTTCTTCCTACCTTCATGTAAAACTAATGAATGAGCATTTCCTTATAGAAGATCTAGCTAGAACTCTAAAAAAAATATCTATCTAAATTTCATTTCTCTTATGGAGCTAGCTAGAACTCTCAAACACTTGTTGTATAAATATCGTCTCTCTTATGGACTGGATAATCCATCATAGGTTTTCACCCTTATTATTATACACTTCTTTTATCATGGATTTTCAAATTTTACTTGGTATTCCCGTGACTCAATGATTTGTTTCCCAATGGTGTGAAAATGACATTTTCCTATGGAGGTGACATTCCAAGTAGAGATAATCTCTGACTTTATGTATACTTTAGCTTGACTATGAAACTTTGTTGCTTGACAAGGAAATCAAACAAACTAAATGAAATATTTCCATATTTTCAACTTCACAATGGAAGGAAACCACACCTGTGCTGTATTTTTATCAAATTGTACTTCATATACACGAGAATGTGCTCTTCCTTATGCCTCTCACATTTAACTGCCATATATATCTCTTTTCATATCATCTGGATCACCAAATTAATGATACCTTATATTAATTGTAAGTATAATATGATTTTTATAAATAATGCATCAATGCGAGAGGGATGGTGCACCATTTGGGGGGGGGGGTTACTTTTCTCCATCCACCATCGCCATAAATTTGCTTGTATTCCAACAAAATCCTATCCTCCTTGGTGCTATACAAATATCTACCCCTTGTGGATATTCTTTTTATGTAAATATTTTACCATTGATAGAACAATTGATGATAGATTTAACTATTAAATGGTCACAAAAATAAACCTTTGGCCAGTGAGGAAGCATGTTGATGTCACCTGTAAATTTCTGAATAGGTCTCGTGTATCTATACCAAATTTATCGATATGTTATGGAAAATAAAGTGAACGACTGATGTTTTTCGTTGCCACATTTTCAAGAATTCTCATGTTTTCTACAAAATGATGATGAAAATATACAACAACGCTTGACAATTCACACATAGATATTCCAATAGAAACAACTAATCTGAGCTAATTTACAAGTGATAACTGACCATGGAATGGGAATTTAGTGAACTAGAATCATTAGCAAAGGACTCAACTTTCTTTGAGATAAAAACTTATTCTATTTTCGCAAACATATCCATGAGTCTAATATTGAAACAATGATAGTTAATGGCCACCATTTCTCCTATCAAGCTTTATTAACTACGACTCATAATATTCTAGCACTAAGTGACTCAAATCGACAACATTGTATCTAAATCCTACCCCATTCAATCCTAAGGCAAAGGACTATAAACCTCTACTAATTTTAATGTGGGAGCATAGGTATACTAATACTGCATGCTCTAGCTCAATCGAGGATGATAGTTAATAATTATCTCAGAACCCATGTGATGTGGCATAATTACTAATAGCCTCCCCAATTGTAATGTCGCTTGTTTATAAGCGAGTGGAAATAGAATGCATGACCAACATTTTGGAAATCCTTGGATCGTCTAGATCATAACCGACTTAAAAATTACAGTTTATTTGCATATTTCCAAGATTTCTACAAAATGTTGGAAGTTGATGCCGACAAAGTCAACATTTCTTAATGCATGACTCAGTATCTTCGATAGTCTAAGACTATCAAGAAATGTGCTCCTTCCACTCAAAACAACCTGAAAGAAGTCATTCACATGTTTAGTTAGAGGAGCTAACCCTTAACCAACCCATTCCACACAACACTTTAATTCTTGTACATCGATTATAATCTCTTCCACTTTCTCTGTACCCTAAAAAATGTCAACATCCACTTTCTCGATTGTAAAATATGCACATTTTCAATGGCTACATCCAATGTTTCTATTTATTTCACAACCCCAACATGACCCTTAGTAAAACATCTCTTGATTTTATTATTAATCTCGACCTGCAAACTCCTAAATGTTGCAGACCACAGTAAATGATCATGGACTCTCAATTCAATTAATAGGCTAGGATGCCTTGCAAGAGAAGATACCACAACATTGCACATAAATATGGTTGTTACCTTTAGTGCATAGATGACTCTAAAAAATACCATATCTATTTCCGAATATTTTCCTTTCCCATACTAAAGGCTATTTTTCATGCCTTGTAATATCACACTACAATTCTGATTTCTCTTTAATGCATGATTGACTTAGCAACAAAATTACTCAACCTACACCATGGAGAGATCAATTCTCTATCATACAATGAAATTGGAGCTCACTGGGCCTATGGAGAAATCAATTTGCAGGTCACTCAGGCAAAAAAATGTAGTGCATCAAAGAAAAATGTCCTCGAGTAAGGAAAAACACAGTGTGTGAATGAAAGGCGCAACATGTGTCCAGGAATTCGATTTCGCTGGGTATTTTGCCTACAGGGATATTAACTTAGTCTCTTGCTCACTACCTCATTAATACAAGAAAATCCTTCATGTTTAAATACATTCATGCATTAACATAAATAATATTTATAGATACTTTGTTTTCCTAGTGTCTTCTCAAGCCATCAACAAGCTTCTGCAAAGACTGGAACCTCTCTGTTTCTACCCAGTCTCAACATAACTGGAATCACACAGTGATTATACCCAGTTACATATTATTAGGCCTGCGTGTACAAAGTTATTCAACCACACAACTAACCAATATTCCTTAGATTTTTCAATTACATCACACAAACTGCAAAAGAACAACAACACATAGCCTTTGATGAATCTGCCTTTTCATTAAGAAAAATAAAATATACATGCACATAAGAACTACAAATTATTTTTTTTATGGTCTGATTTTTCTTTTACTTGGCCATCTTCTCCTTTTCTGAACCCTCTCACTCTGATTCCTTCCCATAGGCTTTTCAATTTGATTCTCTCTTTACTCTACCAAACCTAATCCTTCAACTCAAACTGCCTCCTATAAATCAACATTCTGTTCCTTAATTGATCTGAATGGAAAATGGCATCCACCCATGGTATTCATCTACCCATGTTATCCATCCACCCATGGAATTTACCCATGATATTGTAAATGCCATTGACCCATGGTATTCATCCACCCATTGTATTTATTCACCCATGGTATTGTAAGTGACATCTATCCATGATATTCATCCACCCACAATATGTATCCACACATGGTTTTCACCCACACATGGAATTTACCCATGGTATTGACCCATGGTTTTGACCCATGGTATCCACCTATGGTATATAAACATGGTATTGTAACTCAAAAAGGCTATAAATAACAAGCCTTAGTTTGTAAAAGGACAGATTTTCCACCACAATGTAGCTTCTACAACTATTCTCTGTTTTAATAAAATAAGTTTCTTTGTAGTTTTATTTGTTGTGTGTTCTCTTTTTTTTTTCTTTCTGGCATTCTAATTTTGGAGATCTTGTTAGATCCATTTCAAATTTTAGATCTTGGGGGTCTCCCCCCAAGATCTGGATCAGTGGTATCAGATTTAGGTTACGAATCCATGGGAATGAGGGTTTGAAGCATATTTTAGTTTCAATTTTTGGCAGCAATCTTCAGCAAATTCCATGAATTTCTTGGGCGGCGAGTTTGAAGATCAGATCTGAAAATTTTGGTAAAAATTTACAAAATTGAAGACTAGATCTTGATTCCTTACAAAAAAACACCCAAATTCAAAAAAAAAATAGGCCGAATTGGAGTTCGGATGAGGGAGATATCGCTGATTCTAAATCAAGAGTATTGCAGAAAATGTTCTGACAACAATTCGTGGACGATGGATCTCTTGTAATTTTTCAAAGTTTTCATTGAAAAATTTGAGAGAAATGGCTATATATCTGATCTCCCCTTGAAAAATAACCCAATTTCAAAAAAAAAATCGATTGAATCGGAGTCCGGATGTGGGAGTTATTGCTGATTTAAAATCAGCTATTTTTTTTCAGAAATTTTGTGACGGCGAGACAGTTCTAGCACGAATATAAGAATCTAGGGTCTCCAGATAGTGGTTTCAAACATACAAGAAGATGCATAATGATCATTCCATTTCCAAAAATAGGTTATAATAAATATTCTGAGTTATATTGACCAAGTTATGCTCATTTTAAATCTGGAGTAGCATTTGGAGCGGGTTCCCTTTGGAGACATGCTCTCCCACCCCGCTTTAGTAGGCACATGCTTCACATTCATTAGTTTCAACATAGCAGCGTTTGGCTTGGGTTATTTGGAGACGTGCCCTCCCACCCCAAGCTATGTAGACACCTTCTACTTTATCAACAATCAGCATCACGGTTATGGGTCAACTGCACAAAATCCATTTCATCGAAGTCCATTTGCTAGGCCGCACATTGTTAATAACACAGTTGGTCACAAGAATTACAGGGTATCTCTATCTTCAGATCTTCATTTTTCATGGTTTTGGTTCATCCACAAACCCACACTTCATCGAAGTCCATTTGCTAGGCCGCACACTGTCAATATCACAGTTGGTCACAAGCATTACAGGGTATCTCTATCCTCAGATCTTCGTTCATCACGGTTATGGGTTAACTACGCAAAACCCTTCTCTTCAGTGGCTCTTCATATTTAACAAAGGCTTCTCAGGAGGGAACTTCATGCAATGGGGATCATTGCTTCTTAAGGAGTGAGGAATGATCCGAATGGAAAATGGCATCCACCCATGGTATTCATCTACCCATGTTATCCATCCACGCATGGAATTTACCCATGATATTGTAAATGTCATTGACCCATGGTATTCATCCACCCATTGTATTTATTCGCCCATGGTATTGTAAGTGACATCTATCCATGATATTCATCCACCCATGGTATGTATCCACACATGGTATTCACCCACACATAGAATTTACCCATAGTATTGTAAGTGGTATCTACCCATGGTATTGACCCATGGTATCCACCTATGGTATCTACACATGGTATTGTAACTCAAAGACTATAAATAACAAGCCTCAGTTTGTAAAAGGACAGATTGTCCACCACAATGTAGCTTCTACAACTATTCTCTGTTTTAATAAAATAAGTTCCTTTGTAGTTTTATTTGTTGTGTGTTCTTTTTTTTCTTTTTTTTATGACATTCTAATTTTGCAGATCTTTTCAGATCCATTTCAAATTTTTAGATCTTGGGGGTCTCCCCCCAAGATCTGGGTCATTAATTCCTGGAACAATTTCTATTTTTAGAAAACCAAACTTATCCCTATCTATGACTCATGTAACAGAGTCCTATATTTTTGAAATTTTAATTAAACTCTCTCTTGAGTCATCCCATTTCTTCAGGGATGTGTTACATAAATCATCCTACACTAACACATATCTAGTTATAATATTCTACCATTATGCTTTCTTGCTAATTAAACACTTTTACAAAATATTTTACAATGTTTTTTTTTTTTTTTACAATGGACCCCCTTTGGGCTAGTGTCTAGACCTTTAGGTCTAACTGCACATTTAGTATTGAACTTGAGAGCTAATACTCCTGCATCAGACTCCCAATGTAGGAAGAAGACATGATCACCTGATCATGCAACTTTATTCTTCATATTTCCTGGATCCCAAACTCTGGTTTACTGCTGTCCATAAGCTTCATTTTCTTCATTTCTCTTTGGCTACAACCTTCCAGGCTTCCATGCCTTATGTTGTAGTGTTCCAATGTCGTTACTTTCATCATTCCTCACTCTCCATTCAACTTTACATTGGATTACTTGCCTTTTCCTGCTATATCTTTTCTTAGGAACTTGCATCAATTCCCATAATTCAACTATGGCCTCTTGCAACTCAGTTTTCTTCTGTGAACAAACCTTATTTTCATTGCTCTTCCACTGCACTTTGTTGCACTCTGTCCATTCATCTTCAAACAACTGATTACCTTCTTCAGATTTTTCTGCTTCAACTTCTGCTATTACCCTTGAGATTGTTCCAAATACTGCTGCAGATATTTCTGCCACCCCAACTTTCTGAATATTCTTGAAGATATATCCTCTGCAATATCCAATTGTTGCTCCTTGTCTGTAAATTTACTTTCAAAAAGTAAACTTCTCTCCAATTCCCTGACTGTAGTAACATAGTCACCCACACTTCTCTGAATATTAGTTAACATAACATAGTTTAGCAAACTAATATCTGCTTTTGTCTCAGCCAAAAATTGAGACATTCTTCTGTCAATGTCTGCAATCCCTTTCTCATGCTCTGATGCTTCTAGCAAATAGTTCAGAAATTCAATTTCTACTTGATTCCTTTCAAAACCCTCATCACTAAGCTGCTTATCAATTCTGGCACAACTCTCTTCCTTTTCCTTGAAAACATCCCATAACTGTCCTTCAGCTCCTTGACTAATCCTGGTAGTCAGTTCAGTCTCCTTCAATTATAAGAATGATTCTTCTTTAGCATGAGACATGTTTGTCTCACCTTCATACTCATTGATTTCTTCTTCTTTGTCACAAATCCAATCCCTTAGTGAGGCTACTTCATTCTTTATCAGAATAGAATTCGGATCCTCTATCTCTTTGATAGCTCTATATGTTTGTCCAATAGTCTCGTTTTGGCCACTTAAGAAATCCAACTTCTCCCGATCCTTTTGAATAACAGGTTCCATCATATGAGACATAACTATCTCATCTCCATTGAAGATACTTCCTTCACTAAGTAAGGAATCTATAAACTCCTTCTGCTGCAACCATTCATCATCATACTTTTCTTGGAAACTTTCAACCTCATTCAAGACAGTTCCAAAAGATTGTTTGTCCCCTGAAAAACCTGTAATCACATCAAAATTGTCAGTTTTGAAACCACAAGACCCAATGGTCTTATTTGATGATTCAGTCATCAAATCCTTTTTCCGTTCCAAGTCTTCTACATGAATCAGAAAATATTCAATGATATTCATCTCAGCTTCCTCAAGCATATAATTTGAGTACTTGATACCTTTTTCTTCTTCTTCTTGCTTTTGGCCATCATCATGGGCCAAACTTCCTGTGCTTTCAGTCCTTGTAGCATGTTGAAAAAAAAACCTTTTCTCAACTTTGTATGAGCATTTATATGAGACTTACATGTCCCATATTCTTTCAGAATATATTTTAGATTCTGTCTCCCTTCTTTCTTTTGTGTGACAATATCAAAAAAATTTCCTTTCTCATATGTTTCACCTGCAGACATATACAAGATATCAGATTTCAAATCATGAGACCTCTTGGCCTCACTTGATGTTTCATCCATCGAATCTTCATCCTGATACCCACTTGCCTTGAGTACCTCATCCTATCCTTGAGCCTTCATCATTTTTTCTTTCTTCTTTTGTAGCCTATTCCACCTCATCTTTCTTCTTACAAGAAAACCATATCTTTGCTCTTCCTTATTTCTCTGTAACAAGTCCATCAACACTTAAATATGGACTACTATCTCAACCTTCTCCCTCTTATATTTTTCATCATTCAACTGCTTCCATATACCATTTTCCTTGGCATATTATTTCTCAAATTTGTGGCTTCTCCCTTAACCTCTACTATGACTATCAATAGTCATCTTCTTCTCCATATTTGTGAGCTTCTCACACTCATTATGAGCTGCACTAAGCCTCTGCAGTAACAAGTTCTCTGTGCTACAACTTACCTCACCAAGCTCTCCTCTGTACTTGGTATTTTGACAAGCACCGATCCTCTGTCAGGAACCTCCTGAGCACTCCTTCCTGCTTCGTCTAGGCTTATATCCTCAACTCATATTCTCTTGAGAAAACTTAACTGTCCCCTTGTATTTTAACCTTAGCCAAAATACTAGGTTCTGGCCACACTCTTCTTCCATGTGGAAACCCTTACTGGATTCCTCCATAACTTCTCTTAAGCTTGTGATCTTCTTTTGCAGAGATAATTCACTAATTGTTGTTACCTCTCTCCCTATCCTTGCACTTATTCTCCTAGATTAGTTAAATTTTTCGATAACCTCACTGTTCAGGCTACAAGCCTCTTCCTCTCTTGCATGAAAATCTCCTGAGTGTAAATTTCTTTCGTTATTTTGTGCATAATTTCAGGTATAACAAATGCAATTTTTTGATAGCGCTGAATCACCTCCTTTTTATGTGCTCACTGATTTGTAGAGCTCTGGGTTCTCAATTAAATCCAAAATATGTAGAAAAATAAATTATAGAAACTAAACTCTGCAACTAGGCGCACATTCCTCTATTCAAAATGTGTAATTTACCCAATGCGTAGTCAAGAAAACTGTGAATGCACTCCTCTTTTCTCTATGTAGTTTCTTGGGAAAACCCTTTATCATCATGGTACAATGTGACAAATTAATATTGAACAAATCGATTTTGGAATGATGTGCAGGATTCGACAAACTCGTCTTTGCCATGTGATCAGAATCATTTTCTCCAGGAAAAATTCTCCCAACTCATCAGTCATAGATTGTTCCTTGACATCATTTTCTTCGACAATGTTTTCTTTAAATTGAAATAACTTTTGATAGCATACGTCCAAACACATCAGACGCTTGAAGTATCCTCACATCAATCAACCAATCTATACCACAGCAGGGTTTATTTATAGGCCTACAACATCAAATTCCTCACAATATTTATAGCATTATTGCTAACCTACTATAATACCAAATGATGCCGACAAAGTCAACATTTCTTCATGCATGACTTAGTATCTCCGATAATATGAGACTATCAAGCAATGTGATCCTTCCACTCTAAACAACCTGAAAGAAGTCATTCACCTGTTTAGTCAGAGGAGCTAACTCTTGACCAACCTATTCCACACAACACTTTAATTCATGTACATCGACTATGATCTCTTCCAATTTCTCTCTACCCTCAAAAATGTCAACATCTACTTTATTGATTGTAGAATATGCACCTTTTCAATGGCTTCATCCAATGTTTCTATTTATTTCACAACCCGAACACAACCCTCAGTAAAACATCTCTTGATTTTATTATTAATCTCCACTTGAAAACTCTTAAATGTTGTGGACTACAGTAAATGATCAACGAATCTCAATTCGATCAATAGGCTAGGATGCCCCGCGAGAGCAGATACCACAAAATTGCACATAAATATGGTTGTTGCCTTCAATGCATAGATGACTATAAAAAATACCCTATCTCTTGGCTATTGTTTTGAACCCTCTCACTCTGAGTTTTTCCCGTAGGCTTTTCAATTCGATTCTCTCTTTACTCTACCAACCTAATCCTTCAACTCAAACTACCTCCCACAAATCAACAATCCATTCCTTAATTCCTAGAACAATTTCTATTTCTAGAAAACCAAACTTATCCCTATATATGACTCATATAACAGAGTCATATTTTTGCAATTTTAGTTAAAATATCTCTCGAGTCATCCCATTTCTTCAGGGATGTGTTACATAAATCATCCTAAACTAACACCTATCTAGTTAGAATCTTATACCCTTATGCTTGCTTGCTAATTAAACACTTTTACAAAATATTTTATAATGTTTTTTTTTTTTACAATGGACCCCCTTTAGGCTGTTGTATAGACCTTTAGGTCTAACCACACATTTAGTACTTGAACTTGAGAGCTAATTCTCCAGCATCATAAGTGACCACTATCTCCCATCAACCTACATATCTTCAAATATTTCTATGTGGTTAATTATATAAGGGATGATTATAGCAGAGTGTAGGGCGATCTGTTAGTCAAATCGTTATGCAAAGTGTAACCACCATCTGGGCATAGGGCAGAATCCAACATTTTTTAGGGTTTTAGAAATTAATTATAGATTCAATACTACTCATGTAATGTTCTAAAACATAAGACCCATATATACTCTACTCATCTCCAAAAATAAATTCACGATTGAGAAGAAATATCAAAAAAATGTGACATGAATCAATACACATAACACGAGGATATATTTAGAGGAAATCCAGTGCTCAAAACTCCTTCCTATTTTTATTGCATTATTCATAAAATAGAGAAGAAATGCAATGCTTTCTCAAGCCTGAACAATCTTTGCACAAGTATAATCTATCTCACTGCATCCCAAGTCGACTTTGGCCAACACTTCGACAATTTTCCTGCCCTCCAAGCCCCTATTTCCTTGCATTTTTTCTCAAGGAATTAGCCCCCTATTAATTAGGGAAATCCCCATCATGAAATGCGCAATCTCTATAGGTCCTTCTCTGACTGTGTCCATCACATGTACAACTTGGATAATTATACAACTGATAGTACACTACCCCTGAACTTCAATCTCAACTGGGTAACTCTTATTTCATGCATGCATGAGTTAATTATGGTTGGTTTATCAGTTAACTGGTTGAACACTGAAGATGCACCCCACTGCTATACCTCATACTAGTTCCTCCAATAGTTGGAACTAGTTTAACTAACTTTAACTCAATTTAACTGAATTAAATTGTTACAATTGAAATTAACTCAACCTAGGCTCCTAAAATTTAGAAATCACTCTACACAACTCAAATAAGGACCTCAACTCGAATTAAATGATCAAACTAAGTGAAAATAACTTATTTAACTCACACAAGTTTTCCTATGATGTGGAATTACAATTTTCTTTTAATTTAATTCAAGGGAAAATTAAATCAGGATCTTCTTGTTGCCATTTTTCAACACTCCCTCTCAACAAGAAAGGGATTATCAGATACCCCTATCTTGCCTCTATGGAACTTGAATTCTCCACTTGACAATGCCTTTGTCAAAATATCTGTATCCCATTCCTATGTAGGAATGTATTCCAATTACATGGTCTTCCTCTACACACAATCTCGTAGATGGCGATGCCAGATGCCATATGCTTGGATCTATCATGAAAAAATCGATTTTCAGAGAGCTTGATACAAATTTTATTGTCATAGTAAATCACTGTGGGATCCATCATCTCACCAAATAACCCAACAAGAATATTCCTCATCTAGACAACCTCACAGGCTGCTTAACTAAAAACCATGTACTGTGCTTCTGTTGAACTTAGTGCAACTGATATTTGCTTCCTGTTGTACCAAAAAATTGTTTTTGACCCAATACTGAAGACTCCTCTTGAAATTATCTTCCGATATTATGGACTACCCGCCCAATTTGCATCTGTGAATCCTTGAAGCTTCACTCCCTCTATCTGTTTGTAACAAAGACCATACTGAGTAGTGCATCTGAGGTGTCTCAACACATGTTTGGTCACCTTCCAATATAGTTTGGTTGTCTTAACCATTGCTTGACTAAGTTGGTTAACTGATAACACAGGTATGGTTGTGTGTTCACCAAATACATCAGTGAACCCATGAGTTGCCTGTAAATAGTGGCCTCCATCTCCTCACCTGAAATGGCATCCTCTTCCTTCAGTTTTTTGCTAGATGAGTGTCCATGGGTTTGCTAATCTCTATGAGGAAATTATTTAGTATATCATTGTAATACTTGCCTTGAGAGACAAATAGTTCCCCATCTCATTGCCATACTTCCAAACCAAGGAAATAATGCATGATTCCCAATCCCTTCATGTTGAATTCTCTTGCAAGATCCTCTTTGAAATATTTGATCAAATTCTCATCACTGATTAAAATCAATTCATCGACATATAATACTATAATAAACAATTTACCTTCAACAACAATATGGTAAAGGTTTGCATCTGCTTCACTTTTGGTGAAGCCCAACCTAGTGAAATAGTTGTCCATCTTGGTGTACCAAGCACGGGGGGCTTGTTTCAATCCCTACAATGCTCACTTGAGTCTACACACATGCGAATATTTTTAGAAGGTCTCAAATCCTTTTGGTTGTTCAATGTACACCTCCTCTGCAATCACTCCATTGAGAAATGTTGTCATCACATCCAACTGATGGATCTTCTAACCCATCTTCACTACAATTGTTAGAATTGATATGATAGAAGAGTACCTTGCTACTAGTACAAAGGTCTCCTCATAATCAATTCCCTACACCTGAGAGAACTCCTTGGCCACAAATCTGACCTTATGTTCCTTGATGCTTCCGTTGGTTGCTTGCCTCACCTTGTAGATCCACCTCGAATCTACCACTAACTTGTTCTCTGGTCTTGAGACCACTTCCAAAACATTTTTTCCTACTATGGAATCATATTACTCTACCATGGAATAAACCCACATTGGCTTTTGCATTTCTTCCTCGAATGAGGATAGTTTTGTCTCAACTAGCCCACTCATTGGAGCCATGTACCCAATTTACTGATCCGGTGACCTCCTCTATTTGTGCTATGATGTGGGTGCTCCCACATTCTCTCTAGCATCATGTAATAATATGTTAGCTTCCTTCCTTCTTTGGATGTCTCTACATGAGTGGGTGCCTCCACTCTTTTCTCCTACTTGTGGTTGCTCCACAACATCCTCAGGTTCTTCCTTTGGAGCCAAAATCTCCTCATCTACATGCAACTAAAGCTCCCTCTCAAGGGAAAATCTCATGGCCTTCTCTTCATCAAAATTCACATCTCTATGAACAACTATCATCCTATGAGATGGCAGGTACACCCGATAGTTGTGAGGTGTATTAGTGTAGCACACAAATATACCCAACTCTGTTGTCAGCGTTAGTTTTTTTTTCATCCTTGGAACCATGACTGTAAATTGATGAACCAAATATTATTAAGTATGACACATTTGGTTTCTTCCTTGAAAAAAATTATTTTGGTGTACTCATCCCGAGAATCTGATGAGGACACATGTTCTACACATATACCATTGTGTTGCATGCTTCATCCCATAATTGCAATGGTAGGCCCTGATCATGCAAAATTGCACATGCAACTCCCACAATACTTATGTTCTTCCTCTCATCCACCCCATTTCGTTGTGGGTTATGGGGTGTTATTAACTCTCGTGGAATGCCTTCTTTTGCACAAAATTTCTTGAACTAATTTGACACATATTATATACTATTATTGCTCCTGAGAGCCTTCACTTTCTTTCCAGTGTCTTTATCAACAAGTGATTTAAATTCACAAAATTTGGAGAATGTTTCATCTTTCTTATGCATGAAGAAAATATAGCACTTATGCGAGAAATCATCTAGAAATATAACATAATACATGTGCGTTTCTATGGAGGCTGGCAAGAAAGGTCCCCACACATTCGAGTGAACTCTTTCGAGGAATTCTTGCGCTCTACTTTTCCTTATCATGAAAGGTGGATTTGATGTATTTCCCTAGTGTGCACCCTTTGCATGTATCTCTCTTCTCTAGTGCACCCTTGGGAAGTCCTGTAGAAATATGTTGCATGATCATTAAATCTCCATGGTGAAAATGGCCAAGTCTCCCATGCCATAATTTGTTGATGTCTCAGCTTTGCACCTTCTCTGCTTTCATGCTCAAAGCAACACAATCTTTTACATGCAATTTGTAGAGTTTATTCACCCAAACCCTAACCCGCTTCACTTGTCTGATGGTGATTTGTCTAAGGAAAGCCTTTCCTTTTCTAAATATCACATCGTAGCCACATTCTTCCAACATAGCAACTGAAAATAAATTTTTCTTCAAACCTGAAACATACATGACATATTTATATGTGAGAGGGAAGCCAAAATCCCTCTGAAAAGTAATTGTATCTATGTCATTTGTGTTATACCTTCCATCATATCCCATCTCGATGTGCATCTGGAAGTCCTTCTCCCCCAAGTCACTGAAAAAATATTTGTTTCCCTTCATATGGAATTAGGCTCCACTATCCAGATACAAACACTACCCATCATCGATGTCACCATGCATAAAATGAGTGTGAAATCCAACTCGAATTGTGAAGCTAGAGCTTCACCTACCACTCCTCTTGAGGGATTATTTCCAGCCTTCTTGTGTGGAAACTTTGTGGCACAGTGGCCCAGGTCATGAAAGTGAAAGTATTTGATCTTCGACAGATATTTATTCTTACCTGCTTGAATAGAACATCCTTTGGATTGGGATTTCTTCCATTTCCCTTTCTTTGTATTTTGAGCCAAGGCACAATTTTCCTCATCCTCAACCTTAGATGAGATCTCGTCTCCGTTGCTCCACCTGCTCTCTTCCTACACAAGATAGGACCATAACCACTCCCAAATTTGTAGTTTTTCTCTATTATTCACAAAATCCTAACAGTTGTGCCAACTCTTGGGAATACCCAATAGAGTTATAGCTACCAAATATTCTTTTGGAACAGTCACACCGACCCCACCAAGTTTATCACGACACTGTGTGAATCTACTTAGGTACTGTTGAATTGATTCAAACTTATGCATTTTGATGCTACGAAGCTTGTCCTTCAGTGCCAGCTTATTGTGGTCGTTGTTATTCTCAAACAAGTCAGTCGGTGTTTTCCACATCGCGAATGGAGTTTATTTCCCATGGATATTTGAGAAAATATGATCTTGAACTCCCTCCAATATTATCCTCCTCTCTTTAGCTACATCCTTCTTCCATTGAGAGAGATCATGGGAATCAACTGTTGGGGTTTTAACTACATATGTATTGATGTAATCTAATATTATGTTATCATCTTATATTGCTTCATACGGATCTTCCATGCCATAAAATTTGTGGTTCCTTCCAAAGCATACTTGAGCTTGAGTATGGTGGAAGTCATCTTATTAGTCCTGGAGAAAGCCTACAACAATGATCTTGAAATTCAAACCTCCTACAAAAACAACTTCAAATTCTCTTCTCTACTGTGAATATATCTCTGATACCATGTAGAAATTGATTGTAGATTCAATACTGCTCATGTAATGTTCTAAAACATAAGACTCAAATCTACTATACTCATCTGCGAAAAGCAATTCACGATTGAGAAGCAATATCAAAAACATGTGACATCAATCAATACACATAACATGAGGATATATCTAGGGGAAATCCACCTTTCAAAACCCCTTTCTATCTGTATTTCATTAGTCAGAAAATAGAGAAGAAATACAATGCTTGGTCAAGCCTGAACAATCTCGGCATAAGTATAATTTATCTCATTGCCTCACAATCTGGCTATGGCCAACACTTAGCCAATTTTCTTGCCTTCCAAGCCCCTGTTCCTTACATTTTTTCTCAAGGAAATACCCCCCTATTAATTAGGGAAATCCCCATACTAAATGGTGCAATCCCTATAGGTCCTTCTCTGACTCCATGCACCACCTATACAACTTGGATAATTATACAATTGATAGAACACTGCCCTTAAAATCCAATCTAAATCGGGTGACTCATATTTCACGCATCCAAGAGTTAATTATGGTCTATTTATCAGTTAACTAGTTGAACACTGAAGTTGCACTACACTGCTAGACCTTCTACTAGTTCCTCCAATAGTTGGAACTAGTTTAATTGACTTTAACTCAATTTAACTTAATTAAATTGTTACAGCTAAAATTAACTCAACCTAGGCTCCTAATTTTGTAATCACTCTACACAACTTAAGTTAGGCCTTGAACTCGAATTAACTGAGCGAACTAAATGAAATTAACTTAGTTAACTAGTACAAGTTGTCTTATGATGTAGAATTACAATTTTCTCCTAATTTAATTCAAGGGAAAATTAAATCACAATTTTCTTGTTGCCATTTTTCAACCAGATGACATTAGTGACAAAAGAATTAATTGGTGACTTTTATACTTTTTAGGGTATTTTGCCTTTGATTGCTCCCATGACTGATTGTGCATGTCTTGGTAGGAAATACAAGAAATACGAAGACTACCATTAGAATATCTAATTTTTCTAAGTGCCAACCACTAAAGATATGTCGATGGATGTTTGTTGTCTACCAAATCTTATCATTAATCTAAATGAAAGTCCAAATGTTAATGTTATTTTTCCAACTCTGCCAAATTGCATGTTCTCACTTGGCCTGAAAGGCTTGTAACCACTTATCATATGCCCATTCGAATAAAATGTGTCTAAATATCCCATTAGGGGTATAATCTCAAGGTAGTTTCCTTTTTGTTTTGCCTTTTGAAGTATTGAAAATCTGATAGTTCAATGTATAAATATTCTACAAATAATAATAATGCATATAATTTAACTATTAGAATATGGTAATTAACAAGGACATAACATATGTGTAGATATTAATGCATATTAACTTCAAGTCAATAGGATCATTCTGACTTGTCCAGTTCATAAACATAGATATGATGTTCAAACCTTGGTCACAATATTAAATTATAATACATATCTAGAATCCATATAGGCATTGGTGAGTATGTCCATATATTGCATATTTTGACGTATATCAGAATTAGAATCTATGTATGGTTTTTCCTAGTGGGTGTGGAATTTTTATTGACTGTTAAAAATAATTATGAGAAATAATGTAACACATCACCCCACATTTACCCTCTTTTGTAGGCCCTCCTGAGTAAATGTGAACTAACTTGCCACTATGACATGACCCGACCTCCAACTTCCAATTATGGAAGTGGGGTTGACTGTTATAGGTCAAATTGGGCATCTTTCCCCATGACTTGGTCAAACTGGACATCATCCCCAACACCAATGAAATAGGGTCTATCATCGCCTATCATTTGAGTTGCTACATGCCCTAAGAGAAGAAAAAACCATTGATGACTTCTATTGCAAGGTTTCCAAGGTTTGAAGTATATATTATATCACTTATGAGCTCACCAAAGTTGCCTATCAAGGGACTAACTGAATTTCATATGCAGTTAGCTCCATTCAAGGGTGTTTTGTAATGCACTCGTTGACATTCAAGAGTGTGTTGGTCAAATGGGGGAAAAATTCTCATTGTTCTGGAATCTCCACATGGCCAGTGCCTTCTAAAAGAGTCCATATATGTCAAAATTCGAATCCAAGTGTCCATCTAACACCTCTGATTTTGGGAACAAGTAATTCCCATTATTAGAAAGTCATTGATTGAGAAACTACCATCAATTTCCCTATAAATTGAGCATAGATCCTAGTGCTAGGGAAGGAAGAAATTTGGTAAAGAAATGTTGTTGGATTCTCAAATGAGAGAGTGATAGGAGTGGTATGCTGCTTGTGTGATGTTGATTGTGATGAGGCTGAGATGATGCTGGAGCTGGTGACATCAAATCGATCATTGGTTGTAACCTCCCTCTTCTACTCATTAATAAAGATTGTTGTTCATTTTCCCATATATGTATATGTTTATGGTTCTATTTCTCATGCACTAGATTCTTAACTGATATATATGTTTCATGTTCAATCGATTTAACTGATTAAGATAAATAGGCATCTGTGTATTGCAATATCTTTTCCATTTAGTGTTTATACTTGTAGGAACTGTTAGCCATCAGTATTTTTTACATGTTAGTGATGACTATATCTACAGCTGAGTTTTCTAGAAACTGATTTCCTCATGTCAATATGTCATCCAGAAAACCCCCCTAAAACTTTTTTCGCCTTTCTACCTTTTCAGTTCGCCCATGTCGAAATCAGAACCTCATTATCACAATCCTATCTAGCTTCAGCCTTATTAGTCTGCCCATCAGCTTTAAAAGGCAAATCTACATCTGTTTCGAAAGTCTCCCCTATGTTAGGAAGTGGCGCTTTAAGACATTTCACACTTGGCAATCCCCAAAAAGCCAAAAAGCCTCCATCTGCAACAGACCTTCCATGAATGACCTCTTACTTTGCAAATGAAATTGACAAACAGCCCTAAGTCGCGCCACTCACATCCCCTAGATCTCAGCACTGCATAAAATCCAATCTCAAGCTGACTATTAGGTTTTTCACAGTGTTCTCTGGTTCTATGGTTCTACAAAGACAGGAAATGTATTTCATCTCATGGAGTAAATGTTTGAGTTTACAGTTAGAGGAACAGCCGCTTTAAAATGTAACTTGAGCCTTTTAGATATGTCGGTGTAAACGTAGTTACCATTCCGGACTTTACAAACTCTTTTCACCATGAAAATCACGTGAAGAAAGTGGATACCACTGTCTCAAGAACCGGTAAATTTGGCCAAGGCCCCGTAACCTCTCCTTCATTTACAAGCAGAGGGTTAGGGGGCGCCCTTTCATCCACAAGGTGAGGGCGCCGGCCAATATTGACTTGGAAGATTGCAAAGGTCCGGTGTTTGATTTGTATTGGAATGCTGGAACAATGTCTCCTGTGTTTTATGAATTTGAGTGATGGTCATAACAGGAACAGAGTTTGGAATATGCTAGGAAAGAGAGTTTGGTCTGATAAAGGAGCTCATTTCAAACTTGCAAATCATATGAATTGTTGCAGCTTTAGAAGGCCTGTCATCAGTAAACATCCCAAATCATAAGAAGCCTATTTTGTCCAAGATCAAATGGAATAGATACTGTTAACCAATGCCATTACACAGGCAGAAGGAAAGCCCTTGTTTTTTCAAAAAGAACTAACCTTCATAGTCACAAAGATTTTTTGTCAAGTAACAGGTCATGAGATGAACAAGCCAAATGATAAATATCTCAGTCACCCTTAGAACAATGTCACTGTGGCTAAGGTTTTCTTCTAAAACACAGTGATGCTTGCAAGTAAAGATGCTAAGATTGGTGTTTTTCAAGTGGTTTACTTACCACCACATTCAGAGAAAGGCTGTATCAAACATAATTGTCAAAAAGCCTTCGGATACCTTACCTGATGAAGAGCCTCCTCCATGCATGAGTAGAGGGCCAAAGCCATTGCAAATTGCTGAAGCTGATTGATATAAGAAAGCAGTGGGAGGATACCAAAAACTGAATAGGAGTCATTGCACAGGTAAGTGTTACTGTTTATGATGCAAAGGTATTGATTTCCCTCTTCAAAAAGCTATCTGTCAGGCTGTACCTATAGTGGAAAGAAGGAAATGTTATGAATAATGTATGCTATTGAGACCAAAAGGAGCAATATTAAGAGAAATGGGTTAAAGTGTGATGCAGACATCACCTTCTAAGCCTAAAGAAGATCCTTTTGAGTAAACAGTGAAGTATAATGTGAAAGCAAGCCATCAAAAGAGCGCACTTACAGTCCCAAGGGAAGCTTGTGAATCACCTGGAAGCAGCAATCATCAAACACTTTGAAAGAACACAGGCCATCTCATGCTGAATAAACAATCGCCAAGGTATACAATGCTATAAGTGGACAAGGAGGAGGTTTGATAAAAAATTGTCAGTTTAGGGCTTGGAACAAATGCATCTTTATCATCATTCAAAGGACAGATACATCATAGGTAATGTACCTATAAGCAGGAAATCATTTTGGAAAAAAGGGGCGCCTTTTGAAATTGAGAAACCATAACCAAAATTCAAAGTTATATCAGTAAACTTGGCACCTGTTGTATTCAAAGTTTGGAGAAGCTGTCAAAGGCCAAAGACTGTAAAGACAGATTTACATAGCCAGCCTTGTCCTTCAAAGAAAAAGCAGTATTCAGCTCGGGGTCAGAGTCATTGTTCGGGTCTACGTATGCAAAATGACAAACCCACAGTTTGAAAAACAAAACAGATTTGAAAAAAGCCTACGTTACATTTCCAAGCAAGGTAACCGTTGAAAAAAAGGTTTGAAATGACATAAAGGATTAAGTGTGAGAGTAGGAATGACATTTTCAAAAGCTGAAGACGTTTTGGCCTCCCTATCACCAAAGAAATAATTTTCGGGTCATCAGGCAGAAGTTAACACTGTGCAGAGGCAGCGCGACGTGCCTGGGCGGAAATTTGCACAGGGCCCTTTGTCGGCGCGACGTGCCTGTACATTGGCGCGACGTGCCTGTACAAGGCCGCCCGACCGCCCGACAGATCGACCCGACAGGCCCGACAATGGTTTTTCTGCGCGACGTGTTTTCCTCAGAGGTTGCCGCGCAAGTGTCAAAGGTCCCCAGCATTGTTTCAGCTTTCAAAAGCGGGTGTTCATCAAAATACGAGGTATTTTATATACTCCCCCATCAAATTTCAAGGTTTTGATAAAGGACAATAAGGTTTAAAACCCTGGACCTTGTCATTTTATGTTAAAAGCAAAAGCAATCTTTTCTACACAGTAAGCTGAAGTTTTGCAATATGATAAGAGGTCGAAGTTGTCACTCGAAGAGAACATATAGAGATACGGGGTTTTGAGGTAGAGGGCCAGTTTGTTTCGTCCTCAAATCGATCAAAGGGCAGAGGTTTTCCTAAAAAAAAGCAGTGTTTTGATTAAGAGGAGATTTTCGTTGAAGAAATACAGACCTAATTCTGAAAAGGAACCTTTCACACTGTCATCCAAACATTTCTACACTACTAAAACAGTGAAGTGCACTCAGTGAGGGGGTCTTGACATTCTTGTTATTTAAAAGAGAAAACTCATATAATCTCTGTCAAAAAGCTTGACATCTTCTAAAAAAACTCTGTCATTATCACCCCAAACCTGTGTATTGGCATTCTTAGCATATGTGTGGTGCTTTGCTTGATATGCAAACAGTGTAAAGAAGGCACACTTGCACAGGACAGAATTGCTGAATGTTTGAAAGCCTCCTCCGAGCTAGGTGTTGGTTGACATCAAAGTTGTCAAAAACAGAGTGATTATTGGCATTCTCTCACAAGCACACCTTTTAGCAAACTACCCCTTTTTCACTGTTTTTTGTCACTACTGTGAGGAGTTATTGAACAGAGATTTTCCAAAGGTGCAGGGCTACTTTCTACAGGACAAAAGAAGGGCAGAGGTTGTTAATAGTTGAATTCTCACATTGGAGACAGTGGTATAAGTGTGTTGGTGTATCTCTTAGACTCACAAGCAAAGAGTGTATTGTCTAAACCACTGTGTGCACTGATTTTACACCCAACCTAGGTCTGCTTCTTCTTTTTTACTACATTGTATCATTGTGAAGAATTGTTGACAGAGAGATTCTAAGGGTGAATAGGGCCATTTTCTAGAAGGCAGGGTTGTTGGTGGTTAAATCTAAACTTTGAAGGCAGAGATACAAGAGTGGTGTTTGATTTCTTAAACTTCACAGGTGAAAGGGTGTGTTTCCTAAAAAGCACTGTACATTGATTTTACATCTAACTTGGGTCTGCTTTTTCTAGAAACCATATTGTATCATGTTGAAGATTTGTTGACAGAGATGTTCTGAAGGTGAAAAGGGCTACTTCTAAAGGACAGGAAATTGACACAGGAGTTTGTCTCATCTTTACACAGAGTACTATATTAAAAAGTTTGCCTGGCTGAAGTGCATCCAGAGGTGAAGGGCTGTTTTCTAAGGAGTGCAGAGGCGGTTTATTCAAAGAAAAATTGGTGCATTTCATCCAAACCACAGTGTCCATATCTGTCCAAACAGTCTAGTGGCCAGTTTCAATCCATGCTCTACCACCCGCCAGCGCAAGAAGGCGCTTTTCCTTTTGATTGACTTTGTCAAAGTCGTAATGCGCCCAAAGTGAGACTCATGCATGGTCCACATAAGAGATATGAGCCTATCTCCATAGAAGAAATCAATGCTCACCCATCAGTGCTTTTCAATTTCCATGAAGTAGGCTGTCTTGATTTCTGTCAAAGGATATAAGAAGTCAAGAGTTTCTCGCCACTTACACATCTGTGCGCTTTGAGATTCAAGGACAAACACTTCCAGCTAGCAGGTCTTGACTTCAAAATCTCCCCAAGGTATGTATCCAAGGCTACCAAGATCCCGTATCATGGTGAAAAGTGGTTTAAACAAGCGCATCTTGATCTAGAGGATTATAAACCTTTCATCAAACCTGAACATAGGGAAACCATCACTGCTATTTTCCCTTTTTCCTATCTTCTTGACAGTTATGCTCCGCTGATGAAAGCCATAATGAGATATTTCACTTGTGAAGGGAGGTTTAGCCAAATTTTTGCCTATCATGTCCGTTTGTTGATGCATTTTACCAGAAGCAGGCAATTAAACCTTCCATACTTTTTGTCCAAAAGCATAGAGAAAATGGCAGCTACTGTCCAAAAGAAGGCTCCACCTCAGCAAATTCCTTCTCTCTTTCATCATTCCTTGATCAATATTATCTTCTTACACCAGCTGGAGAAGAAAGGGGTTTCATGGGATTCATTCATTAGCCATGCAGATTTCGCCACTGTCCCTCCTGTTCATGTGTCTCCTACTCAGCCTGTCCATCGCCCAGTGCCTTTGTCTAGTAGGCCTACCCCTAAAAAACTCAAGATGACCACTGGGCAGCCAAGTCAACAGGGAGAAGGAGAGGGCAGTGAACCACAGGGAGAAAAAGAAGGCAGTGAACAGCAGCAGCTAGATATGGAGAGACAACAGCAGTTGGAGATTAGTGAACAGCAGCAACTAGAGTTTGAAGATCAGCAGCAGCTACAGGTTGATGAACAGCAGCAAGTACAGGAAGAGGAACAACAGCAGACATAAATTGAAGAGCAGCAGGTTGAGCAAGCAATTGAAGCGCCTTTTGAGCCACAAGCTGGACAGGATGTTGAGGAAGGACAGCAAGCTGAAGCTGCCTCCTTGACAGTGACCAAAACTGTTCCTAAAAAGAGGAAATTGCCCAAAAAGACAGCTTCTAGCTTGCCAAGGAGAAAAAGCGCTAGATTGGCATTCAAAGGCAAAAGTAAAATTGGAGAAAGTGCAAAGCATGGAGGTGAATTAGCTATTATCCCTATCCAAAGTGATGATAGTGACAATGAGGCCCGCATCCTTGAAAACCTCCTCATTCACAAAGAAGGGAAAATTGAGGTATTACAAGAAGATCTTCAAAGGGCGAGGAATTTCAACCATTTCTTGGAGGTTGAAAACAAACAAATGAAGTATCATGCAGCCATTCATGAGGCAAGGGCGATCAAGTATAAAAAGGAGGCAGAAAAGGCGCAAGTAAGAATTGAAGAGCTCATTGGAGAGTTTGATGATGAAAAGGAGGAAGACCAGCCTAGGCGAAAGAGGCCTAGAACCATCGGGCTTAGAAAAGCCTTGGAGAAACAGAGAGCAGAAGAACAAGCTCAATTCGAAGCCTTTCCTCTCACTACCCTCCTTGAGCAGGAAATTGAGGAAAACAAGGAAGCATGGCTTGAGAGGGCTAACCAGCATTTGGAATTAAAGCTTGAGAAGGCAAATAGAGATCTTGAGCTACAGAGAAAGAGGACTCTTCACTTTCAGAAGCTAAATCAGTTTGCCAGGCGAAAATTAAAGGTAGCGCAAGAGAAATTGAAGAAGTTGAAGGAGAGGCGCCCAGCACGGAAGGAAGCAAAAAGCATATCAGCCCTTGATATTTTGGCTTCAGCTTCGGAGCATGTTTCTATGGACCCTTGAGGGTCATGCATACCAAATTTGGGCCTGTTTCGGAAACTTTTTGTTTTTTGGCATTTTTGGGCTTTTTGCCAAAAACTCATAAATTCGCCATTTCAGTTTGATGAGTTGTCAAGGGAGGAGGATGATACCAATGGATGCCATAATTCCATGAGCAGGTCTCCAGCGATTTTCAGGGAATTTGAAGATCATTCGCCCCCTCAAATTGGCGAAAAACAGCCTCATTTTGCACATTCTGCCCGCCATATCAGCAGCCTGCTATTTTCTGGGTTTTTGCGCACAGGTACAGTTTTGAGGGACTTTCAGAGATTAGATTGAGGTGATTCCACTTGCGTTGGAAAGCAGACACAGAGAGCTTTCCAACGAGCCATCATGAGCCTCATTTCAACATCAGGAAGGCTGCCATTCACATTCAGCAAGTCAGGGGACATTTTTCAGGCATAAATATGAAGTATTTTTGCAATTTTTGAACTCCAAAAATCTGCTTTTCCCAAATGTGCGTTAGGCTATTTTTATCATGGGAAAATCATGTAAAGTCAATATAATTTCCGTTTTTAGCAGTTTTTAAGATATTTTATGGGATATTTTGTGCCTTGGGCTTTGCAAAGCCTCAAGGACAAGTTTAGATATTTTGACTTGGCCAATGGGATAGCTAGTTGCTCCATGAGGTTTTCCTTCCTCAAACCTATTTATTCCATGGTTCTCATTGTAAATCAGAGGCTGAAATTGAGAGAAGAATTAATACATTGGTCATATGAGCTTTGAAGAATACACTTGAGTTATGATTTTTGGACTGCCTCTTGGATGCTTTTGAGGAATGGTGAAGGCTTGTTGATGGATTCCTTGACATAGTAGAATGGTATAGTGTCTCTTGATATGTTTTGTCTTCTAGTTTTCATTCATAATACATATTTCTTGCTGCTATAGATCAGTAAAGATTGATTTTGAGATATGCCCATGGAGGCACCTCAAAATCCCTGAATCTTCATAGCTTGATGTTTTCTTCTCCCTTAGTTATGCTAAAGAATTCTTAGCTGCTCTTTGGTAACCTAAGGTATTGTTGCTAAGTTTTATTCATCAGTTCCATGTATGTTGAGTAGGATGTATGGTTTGCCCTACCTACCTATCAGCTGCCCATAGTTCTGTCCATAAGACTTTCTCTTTGACTGATTTGTTGATCATTTTGTTGAACCAAGGAGGCCTAGTCCCGATCTAGCCCTTTGCCTAAAACTATGAAAACTTATTTGTCCAAGTGCCCAATGACTTAGAGACTATGTTTAGGCGTTCCGGCATATTTTATGAGTTGTTAGTTTGTCTCATGTGTTTTCCCCAAAATCTGATAGCCTTTTCCCGAAGTTAGAGGGTCTTATACCTCTATGTATGGCTGGAATGTTTTGATTTCTATGTATTGATTAGCTTATAGTTATTCCTAGCATGATTAATGGCTTGCTATTACATGTTTATGTCTGCTATTAACTAGTTTGCACTTGAAATCCCTTGTCTTTCACCAACTTATTGTTCATTTAATCCATTTTTCCCAGAGATCCCTTCTATTGTGAATCAAATCGGCCCTACAGCAACTTTACATCATCACTTCATAGCTTCCTTGACCTGTTTGACCCCATAGCCCAATTTATCTACATCTTGTTATCCAGTTTATGTATTTGATCAGTTTCATCCCTCACAAACTTAAAAACTAAAAAACCAAAAAACACACTTCATAACTAGCCTAATATCAGAACACCGCAAGTAAACACACCGACATCTTTGACACTTATAGAGAGAGCCCTCTCTGAGTCCAGGAAGGCTAGGTCCTTGGGCTCCAAAGCTTGGTTTGATGTTACATCGTCATTTGGCTAGCCAATCGGCCAAATCACGGGACCCTAACATAATGGCGATCACGGTGGGACTCTGAGTGATTTAAAAAAAAACTTAGTTTCCCTCATCTTTAGATACTTTTTGAGATTACTAGCTGATTGACTTATCCCACCGCTCCCTAACATAATGGCGATCACGGTGGGACCTATTGAGTTCATGATAGTCTAGCAAACTTTTATAGACTCCTTAGTCCTTCAAATTTTAAACTTGAACCATCAGCCTTTAGAATCATTTAGTGTAAACTCTCTGTTTCACCATCTTAGCAAAGTGATGAATCAGGTTTATAACACTCTTACATCCTAGGCTGCACATAAAACTCAGAAAAACCACAAAAAACTCCCTTAGATTGGTTTTTGATAGTATTGGTGGTGGACCATACAAATATACCTCAAAACAACTAAAAATCCACCTGGCGACTCCACTAGCCTCCAATAGGCCTTACTACTTTGCTAAATTTTAGAATACCATCCGATTTAGCCACCTCATCACCAACCTAACATAATGGCGATCACGGTGGGACTCTGAGTGATTAAAAAACTTAGTTTCCCTCATCTTTAAAGACTTTTTGAGATTACTAGCTGATTGACTTATCCCACCGCTCTCTAACATAATGGCGATCACGGTGGGACCTATTGAGTACATGACAGTCTAGCCAACTTTTATAGGCTCCTTAGTCCTTCAACTTTTAAGCTTAAACCATCAGCCTCTAGAATCATTTAGTGTAAACTCTATGTTTCACCATCTTAGCAAAGTGATGAATCAGGTTTATAACACTCTTACATCCTAGGCTGCACATAAAACTCAGAAAAAACCACAAAAAACACTCCTTTAGATTGGCTTTTGACATTACTGGTGGTGGACCATACAAATATATCTCATAACAACCAATTTTCCACCTGGCGACTCCACTAACTTCTAGTAAGCCTTACTATTTCACCAAACTCTAGGCTACTTTCCGATAGACCTTTCCCATCACTCACTAACATAGCGGGAAATGGTAAGACACTGAGTACATAATAGTCCAGCAAACTCTTATAGAATTTTTGGTCCTTTAGGTACCATAAACAAGCAAGCAGTCCATAGACTCATTTTTTAAGAGTAAACTCTTTTTGTTCTCATCACCCTAGCAAAGTGTTGAAACAAGTCTAGGATACTTTAACTAACCATAGGCTGCACATAAGCTCAGAAAATTCAAAAATATTCTCAAATTAGTCTTGGTGGTGGACCATATCTATCTTCACAAAAACAACCCAGTTCCACCTGGCAACTCCACTAATCCATCCTGTTACTTTTGACCATCCTTCACCCTAGTAAAACCTTAGAAAACCCACTCATCCAGAACATTCACCAATACCATTATCTCTAAAATCTGGATCTAAAATCTGGCTTCACGAAGAATCAATACCAGATCCCATCCAGACCCAAATCCCCCTATCATTGTAGATGACCCAGAGAAGATTCTGTGGCAAGTTTCTGAAACTGATCATCTAGCTACCAATAGATCCATCCGTAGAACAAGATCTGTACCTAAAACTCGCAATATCCTTCTAGATTCACCTTCGGAACTAGAGTCATCACAAGCTCTTCCCCGAAGTAAATCATATAGTAAGATAAACTTTGACGATCTTGAACCCCTAGACCCACCACAGAGTCCTATTAGAGAAGCTTCACCCACCACTCCTCCTGATTTCCAGCTTCTTTATCAATTTGGCTCCTATCATCCCAGATCTGCTCAAAACCAGATCACTAGTCCAAGTTCATCCGCTACACCTGGTCTGACCACCACTGTTCAAACCACTTCATTTCAGCCTACTAGTCCTCATCTTGTACATCATTCATTAGCTCCAGTCATGGCAGCCTGGTACGCACCTTTGGTGTTGCCACCACCTTTAGCTCCTCTCCCAAACAAATATCAAGACAAGATCCCACACTTTACTGGAGAAGACACCACCACACCTCAACAACATATAAGTAGAATGACTGATGCTTATGAATACCTAGAGGTACAAGATGAGACTGTCAGAATGAGAATATTTGCCCAAAGTCTTGGTGGTGAACCCAAAGCATGGTTAAAAAGCTTAGCTCCAAACAGCATCCATAATATCCCCGAACTACATCAAGTTTTCAGAAATAGGTGGGAAATCCGAAGAAAACCCATTCAAATCCTGTCAGAATATAACAATCTAAAACGGGAAAATGGGGAAAGTGTCCAAGCTTACTGTACTAGGTTCAACAGTGTATATAACTCCCTCCCACCTCATTTCAAACCTCCACTTGGTTTAGCTTTGGAAAAATTTCCTGAGGGTTTTGATCCGGACATGAAATATCATCTGAGAGATAAGGATCCCCCTACCTTGGAGGAAATGCAACAAATAGCTATAAAAGCAGATGCCAACTTAGCTGAAAAAAGAGCTAGAACTAGATCAGAAAGAAAAGTCACATATAGAGATGAGGTCTCCACTTCGTCACCTTCCCTAGATCCCAGAATAGATGACTTAGTCAAATCCATGGCTAAAATGTGGGAAAAGATAAATGAAAAAACTCCTGTTAGGGACAACCAGCCAAACCCTCCAATCAGAAACCGAAACCAAAACTTTAGGAGGGAGCAGCCCCAAAACAGACCAAGGGATAATGACCAACAGATCAGGCCACCATTCAATGAAAACTATGTGGAAGAGGATGATAGGGACTCAGAACCTCTTGATGAACATCATTTAAACCTCATAGGGTTTGACAATGAAGGTGAGGTGTACCTCACCGAAGAAGAACAAGCCTTCTTTTCGCATAATCAAGATGAGACCAATTATGAAGATCTTGATGACCCTGCCATAGAGTTTCAAAATGCTATTGAAGAAGCCCACAGGCAATATGACCTTAGAAGCAAAAAAAACCAAGATAATGTCAAGAAAGGTAACTCTAATACTGCTAAAGCTCCAGATACCATCCTAAAAAAAGCATCAAGCAGTGACAGAATCAAGGTTGAAAAGACTGATCAAAGCCAAGCTAAAGTTACCCAAACTAGTCCTCTCTCATATACTCCTGATACTTCTACCAAGGTCACCAAAACAACTATGGCAAACAAAACCCCTAAACAAGGTCAACAAACTCAGAACATAGACAAGGTCTTAGCTGAAAAAGCTGAAACAAACATATCTAAACTTCAAGTGCCTTTTAGCTTTGAAGGCGAGATCGCTAAGATCAAAATCACCATGCCTCTTACTTAACTCATTGCCCAAAACTCTTATAAATCCCAAGTACTAAAAGTCTTAAATCTAGGGAATGATGCGAACACTGTTAATCTCACTGATGACATTCCTGAAGTATTTTTTGGTCCAAAGGTAGAAGGAAAATTCCAAGAGGGAGTTACTCTTCCATTTTACATTAGCCTAAACATCCACGACCAAATCCTCCATAATGCCATGCTAGACTTCGGCGCCTCGCATAATCTTATGCCGAAGGTAGTAATGGAAAGATTAGGCTTGGAAATCACAAGACCATACAAAGACTTGTATTCATTTGATTCAAGCAGAGTCCAATGCCTGGGTTTGATCAAAGACCTTTGTTTTAGTCTGGCCCAAATACCCGCGAAACATCTAATCATGGATATAGTAGTGGCAGACATTCTTCCCAAGTACGGGATGCTCCTATCCAGATCTTGGGGAGCCAAACTCCAAGGGAACATCCAACTAGACATGTCATATGCCACCATTCCTGTGTTTGGTCAGACCAGAATACTGTACCGCGAATCACACATGAAATACATGATCAGAAGTCAAGATAGGCCAGATAACATTCCAATGCGTTCTTTGCAATCCGACCTAAACTCTTTCATTATGCATATTGATGTAAACATGGAAGAAGAGTCAGAAGAAACTGATAAAGACTTAGATCCACCACATCAGTTGTCCCTGGTACCCTATGATGAACTGGACACTCAAAACTACCATGATCATGAACAACTGTCTCTTGAGGAAAGTAAATTTCCCCTCCCCAAAGTAGGATTAGAGCAAGAAGCACAAACCCTCATGTACTATCAAACAAATCGCTCTAGTTTTAGTCAAACACCAGCAGTAACTTGTGGAAATTTCTTCCGGGTAAAAGCTTTAGAAGACCTACACATCATAAACCTATTTGGAACCCGGGAGAAAGGGAGTTTAATGTTTCTACCATACCTCAAAGATTTACCATCATGTGACCCTCCTACTGCAAATAAAACTTTGACCATAACCTCAGTAGGTCAACATCTTGAGAAAATGCCAAATGAACTTTTTATGAGCAAGGATGACAGTTATAATCCCGGCATACCTGAACTACTGAAATTGGCTCATATTTTGTCTTTTCATGAAGAACTTAGAAATGCTAAAATCAGGAATCTCATGCAAAATACTAATTTCTACAGGAAAAACAAGGGAAAACATTGTATCACTACCTTTTCCTCAAAGAACAACTTTAACAAAAACAAACACAACAAACTGAAACAAGCTGAAATGATCAAGGAGAAAACTAGTGGCCATAGAATCTGCTTTGATTTTAGGAATAATACTGCATCTCCATATAACAAAAATCATGTTTTTTCTACCCAAGATCATGATTCACCGATTAAAAGTGCTTTTAATCATGTGTTCTTACAAGATCATGTTTCAGGTCATAATCATAAGATTCCTTTGCAAAGTAGACAACTTAAAGATTTTTTCCAGTTTGCGGGAGGTAAATCTGATTTCAAGTTCAAAATTGCTAAACCACCCAATATCAGAAATCTGTTCATGAAGGCCATGTTCCCAGTTTTAAATTTCTGTGTTTTTGCATACCTTGATGATGTCACTATCTATTTCAAGAATTACCAAGAGTACACACATTACCTGAAGAAAGCATACAGTAAGGAAAGGAGTGGAAATCAGATGTTCAGAGAGGTACAGAGGGAGGATACTGGGCTGTTTAGAGATTCTTGCATGAATCCCTATGTCATGTTAGAGAGAGAAAATTTCCCAAATTTTTCTTTTCAAGAGTTAAGTGGGCCAAGGGTGAGAGGAGATCCTTACGAGGATAAGATGCTGAAATTCCGTCATTTCCAAGATTTTTGAGTTCGAAACACTTTCAGTCACTGTACATACCATTGTTTGAAATCTTGAAAAAATAGAAAAGCCAAAAACAGTAAAAGATAGGAAAGTCAAAAACAGTAAAAAGCAGAAAAGAGGGCAAGTGAAGATAGAACAAAGGCCCCATGTTTCAAAAAAAAAAAATAGTCTTTCGGAAAGCGAGCAAGTCTAAATGCCGCTACTAGTACTCCAATGTCTTGTTCAGCTATCTAGCCTAATCATAGCTGAGCATGTTTAAATTTATTTTCTGATAAGTTAGTGAGTGCCAATATAGTCAACATTGTGTAAGATTGACTTATCACAGAGCTTAGATTAGGGAGAGATTCTGGTTCCACATGCCTAAAACAGAACCAAAGAAAGCGAGGGATGAAAAACACATTGTACATCTTAGCCCCGCTTCTCTAGTTTCCTTTTATTGCAGAATAACATTTGTGTGCGACTTGTCTTTTATGCCGCAAATGCATGACAAATCAGACTGCCTAATCCTGATTTGGTCATTTTTAAATTTCATGTTGTAGATTAGAGAATGAAATCCTGTCAAACTGCTTAATCTTGACAGTCGATCTAGTTTTAGGTAGAGAAATGAAGGAGTTCATCAGCTTAATCTGAACTCCCGGCAGATATAAGAGTAGAAATAGATAGTTTCATTTTGCAAAAAGAAAAAAAATATACATTGTCAAAAGGCTGCTAGTTCAAATGCGCCAAAGAGAAGGAAAAAATGTTAGGAAAGATAGTGGGGTAGGTAGAAGTATCATCGATGTTAACCATGCTGTCACTTTTCAGAAATAACATCAAGAGAAGGGTAGATTTTGCGCCAATGGATAAGGCACTGGTCTTCATAAGCCAAAAATCTGAATTCTGGGCACCTCCTGACAAGGAGCTGCCCTCCCCAAATGGAGCCACTGTTAGCCATCAGTATTTTTTACATGTTAGTAATGACTATATCTACAGCTGAGTTTTCTAGAAACTGATTTCCTTATGTCAATATTTCATCCAGAAAACCCTCCCAAAAATTTTTTGCCCTTCTATCTATTCAGTTCACCCATGTAGAAATCAGAACCTCATTATCACAATCCTATCTAGCTTCAGCCTTATTAGTCTGCCCATCAGCTTTAAAAGGCAAATCTACATCTGTTTCGAAAGTCTCCCCTATGTTAGGAAGTGGCGCTTTAAGACATTTCACACTTGGCAATCCCCAAAAAGCCAAAAAGCCTCCATCTGCAACAGACCTTCCATGACTGACCTCTTACTTTGCAAATGAAATTGACAAACAGCCCTAAGTCGCGCCACTCACATCCCCTAGATCTCAGCACTGCATAAAATCCAATCTCAAGCTGACTATTAGGTTTTTCACAGTGTTCTATGGTTCTATGGTTCTACAAAGACAGGAAATGTATTTCATCTCATGGAGTAAATGTTTGAGTTTACAGTTAGAGGAACAGCTGCTTCTAAATGTAACTTGAGCCTTTAGATATGTCTGCAAAACAGAAAGCTACTCATCTGGACTTTACATCTCTTTTCAGCATGAAAATCACAGGAAGAAAGGGATACCACTGTCTCAGCAAACTGGTAAATTGTCAAGGCCCAGAACCTCCTTCATTTACAAGCAGAGGGTTAGGGCGCCTCCTTCATCCACAAGCAGAGGGCGCTGGCCAATATTGACTTGGAAGATTGCAAAGGTCCAGGTTTGCTTTGTATTGAACAGTGAAACAATATCTCCAGGTTTTATGAACTTGAGTAATGGTCATAACAGGAACAGAGTTTGGAATATGCTAGGAAAAAGAGTCTGGTCTGATAAAGAAGGTCATCTGAAGCTTTCAAATCATGTAAATTGTTGAACTTTAGAAAGGCCTGTCATCAGTAAACATCCCAATCATAAGAAGCCTGTTTTGTCCAAGATCAAATGGAATAGATGCTGTCAACCAATGCCATTACACAGGTAGAAGGAAAATCCTTGGTTTTTCAAAAAGCACTGACCATCATAGTCACAAAGATTTTTTGTCAAGTAACAGGTCATGAGATGAACAAGCCAAATGATAAATATCTCAGTCACCCTTAGAACAGTGTCACTGTGGCTAGGGTTTCTTCTAAAACACAGTGATGCTTGCAAGTAAAGATGCTAAGATTGGTGTTTTTCAAGTGGTTTACTTACCACCACATTCAGAGAAAGGCTGTGTCAAACATAGTAGTCAAAAGGCCTTCGGACACCTTACCTGATGAAGAGCCTCCTCCATGCATGAGTAGATGGCCAAAGCCATTGCAAGTTGCTGAAGCTGATTGATTTGAAATACAATGGAAGGATACAAAGAAATTGAATAAAAGTCATTTGCACAGGTAAGTGTTACTGTTTATGATGCAAAGGTATTGATTTCCCTCTTCAAAAAGCTATCTGTCAGACTGTATCTATAGTGGAAAGAAGGAAATGTTATGAATAATGTATGCTATTGATACCAAAATGAGCAGTTGCTTTAGAGAAATGGTTAAAGGCATTTCACTATCACCTGCCCAGAAGCCTAAAGAAGATCCTTTTGAGTAAACAGTGAAGTATAGTGTGAAAGCAAGCCATCAAAAGAGCGCACTTACAGTCCCAAGGGAAGCTTGTGAAACACCTGGAAGCAGCAATCATCAAACACTTTGAAAGAACACAGGCCATCTCATGCTGAATAAACAGTCGCCAAGGTATACAATGCTATAAGTGGACAAGGAGGAGGTTTGATAAAAATTGTTAGTTTAAGGCTTGGAACAAATGCATCTTTCTCATCATTCAAAAGACAGATACATCATTGGTAATGTACCTATAAGCAGGAAATCATTTTGGAAAAAAGGGGCGCCTTTTGAAATTGAGAAACCATAACCAAAATTCAAAGTTATATCAGTAAACTTGGCACCTGTTGTATTCAAAGTTTGGAGAAGCTGTCAAAGGCCAAAGACTGTAAAGACAGATTTACATAGCCAGCCTTGTCCTTCAAAGAAAAAGCAGTATTCAGCTCGGGGTCAGAGTCATTGTTCGGGTCTACGTATGAAAAATGACAAACCCACAGTTTGAAAAACAAAACAGATTTGAAAAAAGCCTACGTTACATTTCCAAGCAAGGTAACCGTTGAAAAAAAGGTTTGAAATGACATAAAGGATTAAGTGTGAGAGTAGGAATGACATTTTCAAAAGCTGAAGACGTTTTGGCCTCCCTATCACCAAAGAAATAATTTTCGGGTCATCAGGCAGAAGTTAACACTGTGCAGAGGCAGCGCGACGTGCCTGGGCGGAAATTTGCACAGGGCCCTTTGTCGGCGCGACGTGCCTGTACATTGGCGCGACGTGCCTGTACAAGGCCGCCCGACCGCCCGACAGATCGACCCGACAGGCCCGACAATGGTTTTTCTGCGCGACGTGTTTTCCTCAGAGGTTGTCGCGCAAGTGTCAAAGGTCCCCAACATTGTTTCAGCTTTCAAAAGCGGGTGTTCATCAAAATACGAGGTATTTTATATACTCCCCCATCAAATTTCAAGGTTTTGACAAAGGACAATAAGGTTTAAAACCCTGGACCTTGTCATTTTATGTTAAAAGCAAAAGCAGTCTTTTCTACACAGTAAGCTGAAGTTTTGCAATATGATAAGAGGTCGAAGTTGTCACTCGAAGAGAACATATAGAGATACGGGGTTTTGAGGTAGAGGGCCAGTTTGTTTCGTCCTCAAATCGATCAAAGGGCAGAGGTTTTCCTAAAAAAAAGCAGTGTTTTGATTAAGAGGAGATTTTCGTTGAAGAAATACAGACCTAATTCTGAAAAGGAACCTTTCACACTGTCATCCAAACATTTCTACACTACTAAAACCGTGAAGTGCACTCAGTGAGGGGGTCTTGACATTCTTGTTATTTAAAAGAGAAAACTCATATAATCTCTGTCAAAAAGCTTGACATCTTCTAAAAAAACTCTGTCATTATCACCCCAAACCTGTGTATTGGCATTCTTAGCATATGTGTGGTGTTTTGCTTGATATGCAAACAGTGTAAAGAAGGCACACTTGCACAGGACAGAATTGCTGAATGTTTGAAAGCCTCCTCCGAGCTAGGTGTTGGTTGACATCAAAGTTGTCAAAAACAGAGTGATTATTGGCATTCTCTCACAAGCACACCTTTTAGCAAACTACCCCTTTTTCACTGTTTTTTGTCACTACTGTGAGGAGTTATTGAACAGAGATTTTCCAAAGGTGCAGGGCTACTTTCTACAGGACAAAAGAAGGGCAGAGGTTGTTAATAGTTGAATTATAACATTGGAGACAGTGGTATAAGTGTGTTGGTGTATCTCTCAAACTCACAAGCAAAGAGTGTATTGTCTAAACCACTGTGTGCACTGATTTTACACCCAACCTAGGTCTGCTTCTTCTTTTTTACTACATTGTATCATTGTGAAGAATTGTTGACAGAGAGATTCTAAGGGTGAATAGGGCCATTTTCTAGAAGGCAGGGTTGTTGGTGGTTAAATCTAAACTTTGAAGGCAGAGATACAAGAGTGGTGTTTGATTTCTTAAACTTCACAGGTGAAAGGGTGTGTTTCCTAAAAAGCACTGTACATTGATTTTACATCTAACTTGGGTCTGCTTTTTCTAGAAACCATATTGTATCATGTTGAAGATTTGTTGACAGAGATGTTCTGAAGGTGAAAAGGGCTACTTCTAAAGGACAGGAAACTGACACAGGAGTTTGTCTCATCTTTACACAGAGTACTATATTAAAAAGTTTGCCTGGCTGAAGTGCATCCAGAGGTGAAGGGCTGTTTTCTAAGGAGTGCAGAGGCGGTTTATTCAAAGAAAAATTGGTGCATTTCATCCAAACCACAATGTCCATATCTGTCCAAACAGTCTAGTGGCCAGTTTCAATCCAGCAGAACATTTTTCATACAGTGAAGGCAGTTTGCCTTTTCCAAAGTTTGGTCAAAGTCAGAATGCCTCCAAAGCGAGATCACAAGGGCGGTCCACATAAGAGATATGAGCCTATCTCCATAGAAGAAATCAATGCTCACCCATCAGTGCTTTTCAATTTCCATGAAGTAGGCTGTCTTGATTTCTGTCAGAGGATAGAAGAAGTCAAGAGTTTCTCGCCACTTACACATTTGTGCGCTTTGAGATTCAAGGACAAACACTTCCGGTTAGCGGGTCTTGACTTCAAAATCTCCCCAAGGTATGTATCCAAGGCTACCAAGATCCCGTATCATGGTGAAAAGTGGTTTAAACAAGCTCATCTTGATCTAGAAGATTATAAACCTTTCATCAAACCTGAACATAGGGAAACCATCACTGCTATTTTCCCTTTCTCCTATCTTCTTGACAGTTATGCTCCGCTGATGAAAGCCATAATGAGATATTTCACTTGTGAAGGGAGGTTTAGTCAAATTTTTGCCTATCATGTCCGCTTGTTGATGCATTTTACCAGAAGCAGGAAATTAAACCTTCCATACTTTTTGTCCAAAAGCATAGAGAAAATGGCAGCTACTGTCCAAAAGAAGGCTCCACCTCAGCAAATCCCTTCTCTCTTTCATCATTCCTTGATCAAGATTATCTTCTTACACCGGCTGGAGAAGAAAGGGGTTTCATGGATTAACTACGTAGCCATGCAGTTATACTTGTCCTCTGTTCATGTGTCTCCCCTCGATCTGTCCATCGCCAGTGCTTTTATGCAGTGGCCTACCCCTAAAACTCCAGAATGACACGACGAGCCAAGTGAACGGGGGAGAAGGAGAGACGATGAATTACGAGGGGGGAGAAAAAGAAGGTAGTGAACAGCGACGGTCAGATTTTGAGGGACTGACGACGGTTGAAATAGGTCAGGCAGCAGCGATCGATTTTGAGGACAGCGACGGTTGAGATAGTGAGCTGAAGAAGCTGACGTCTGATTTTTGAGGGACAACGACGTTGGAAATGGTGGACAGCGACAAGTACGGGGATGAGAGACAAAACCAGCGGTTCAGAATTAGTGAGCAGCAGCAGCTAGAAAGATCGGCCCGGCCGGCTACGGAGTTGATGAACGGCGGCAAGTCTCGAAGACGACGCGAGACGAAGTCGAAGGAAGCGGCGGTTGAGCAAACAATTGAAGCGCCTTTTGAGCCACAAGCTGGACAGGATGTTGAGGAAGGACAGCAAGCTGAAGCTGCCTCCTTGACAGTGACCAAAACTATTCCTAAAAAGAGGAAATTGCCCAAAAAGACAGCTTCTAGCTTGCCAAGGAGAAAAAGCGCTAGATTGGCATTCAAAGGCAAAAGTAAAATTGGAGAAAGTGCAAAGCATGGAGGTGAATTAGCTATTATCCCTATCCAAAGTGATGATAGTGACAATGAGGCCCGCATCCTTGAAAACCTCCTCATTCACAAAGAAGGGCAAATTGAGGGGTTACAAGAAGATCTTCAAAGGGCGAGGAATTTCAATCACTTCTTGGAGATTGAAAACAAACAAATGAAGTATCATGCAGCCATTCATGAGGCAAGGGCAATCAAGTATAAGAAAGAGGCAGAAAGGGCGCAAGTAAGAATTGAAGATCTCATTGGCGAGTTTGATGATGAAAAGGAGGAAGACCAGCCTAGGCGGAAGAGGCCTAGGACCATCGGGCTTAGAAGAGCCTTGGAGAAACAGAGAGCAGAAGAACCAACTCAATTCGAAGCCTTTCCTCTCACTGCCCTCTTTGAGCAGGAAATTGAGGAAAACAAGGAAGCATGGCTTGAGAGGGCTAACCAGCATTTGGAAACAAAGCTTGAGAAGGAAAACAGGGATCTTGAGCTACAGAGAAAGAGGACTCTTCACTTTCAGAAGCTAAATCAGTTTGCCAGGCGAAAATTAAAGGTAGCGCAAGAGAAATTGAAGAAGTTGAAGGAGAGGCGCCTAGCACGGAAGGAAGCAAAAAGCATATCAGCCCTTGATATTTTGGCTTCAGCTTCGGAGCATGTTTCTATGGACCATTGAGGGTCATGCATACCAAATTTGGGCCTGTTTCGGAAACTTTTTGTTTTTTGGCATTTTTGGGTTTTTTGCCAAAAACTCATAAATTCGCCATTTCAGTTTGATGAGTTGTCAAGGGAGGAGGATGATACCAATGGATGCCATAATTCCATGAGCAGGTCTCCAGCGATTTTCAGGGCATTTGAAGATCATTCGCCCCCTCAAATTGGCGAAAAACAGCCTCATTTTGCACATTCTGCCCGCCATATCAGCAGCCTGCTATTTTCTGGGTTTTTGCGCACAGGTACAGTTTTGAGGGACTTTCAGAGATCATATTGAGGTGATTCCACTTGCGCCGGAAAGCAGACACAGAGAGCTTTCCAACGAGCCATCATGAGCCTCATTTCGACATCGGAAGGCTTCCATTTGCATCCAGCAAGTCAGGGGACCTTTTTCAGGCATAAATATGAAGTATTTTTGTAATTTTTGAACTCCAAAAATCTGCTTTTCCCAAATGTGCGTTAAGCTATTTTTATCATGGAAAAATCATGTAAAGTCAATATAATTTCCGTTTTTAGCAGTTTTTAAGATATTTTATGAGATATTTTGTGCCTTGGGCTTTGCAAAGCCTCAAGGACAAGTTTAGATATTTTGACTTGGCCAATGGGATAGCTAGTTGCTCCATGAGGTTTTCCTCCCTCAAGCCTATTTATTCCATGGTTCTCATTGTAAATCAGAGGCTGAACTTGAGAGAAGAATTAATACATTGATCATATGAGCTTTGAAGAATACACTTGAGTTATGATTTTTGGACTGCCTCTTGGATGCTTTTGAGGAATGGTGAAGGCTTGTTGATGGATTCCTTGTCATGGTAGAATGGTATAGTGCTTCTTAATGTGTTTTGTCTCCTAGTTCTCATTCATATTACATATTTCTTGCTGCTATAGATTAGTAAAGATTGATTTTGAGATATGCCCATGGAGGCACCTCAAAATCCCTGAATCTTCATAGCTTGATGTTTTCTTCTCCCTTAGTTATGCTAAAGAATCCTTAGCTGCTCTTTAGTAACCTAAGGTATTGTTGCTAAGTTTTATTCATCAGTTCCATGTATGTTGAGTAGGATGTATGGTTTTCCCTACCTACCTATCAGCTGCCCATAGTTCTGTCCATAAAACTTTCTCTTTGACTGATTTGTTAATCATTTTGTTGAACCAAAGAGGCCTAGTCCCGATCTAGCCCTTTGCCTAAAACTATGAAAACTTATTTGTCCAAGTTCCCAATGACTTAGAGACTATGTTTAGGCGTTCCGTCATAGTTTATGAGTTGTTAGTTTGTCTCATGTGTTTTCCCCAAAGTCTGATAGCCTTTTCCCGAAGTTAGAGGGTCTTATACCTCTATGTATGGCTGGAATGTTTGATTTCTATGTATTGATTAGCTTATAGTTATTCCTAGCATGATCAATGGCTTGCTATTACATGTTTATGTCTGCTATTAACTAGTTTGCATTTGAAATCCCTTGTCTTTCACCAACTTATTGTTCATTTAATCCATTTTGCCCAGAGATCCCTTCTACTGTGAATCAAATCGGCCCTACAGCAACTTTACATCATCACTTCATAGCTTCCTTGATCTGTTTGACCCCATAGCCCAATTTATCTACATCTTGTCATCCAGTTTATGTATTTGATCAGTTTCATCCCTCACAAACTTAAAAACTAAAAAAACAAAAAACACACTTCATAACTAGCCTAATATTCAGAGCACCGCAAGTAAACACACCGACATCTTTGACACTTATAGAGAGAGCCCTCTCTGAGTCCAGGAAGGCTAGGTCCTTGGGCTCCAAAGCTTGGTTTGATGTTACATTGTCATTTGGCTAGCCAATCGGCCAAATCACGGGACCCTAACAGGAACTAGTCTGGAGATCTAAGTTGGATTGGAAGCTACAACAAAAGCGACAGAAGGAAAATAGGAAGCACTTGGATCACAAGTAGGTTCCTCTTTCTTTCTGTGTGTCTATTTACTCTTAGAGAAATTGTCTGCAAATTATTTGATCTATTTTTCTAAATGCATAGCACCACATTTAGGGAATTTTATTTATCCATAATTCATATTTCTTCATAACAAATTGGCGACTCAACTAGGGAGTTTCCTTATCATTCTTGGTGTTTTTTCCTCTGCTTATTCACCCAGTAGAATCTAATATCAATTATTAGAATTTTGAATGAAATAATTTCATTAGAAGTGTGTTTTGTAGGTTGAATTTTGAATCTCTGTTGTGCCCAATGCATTTTTGGTTAAGACACAATGCTTTGCAGAGCACTGTCTCCCACTCAGGGGTGATTTGCAATGCACTGTCTCCCTTTAGAGACCGCATTGCCCCCTTAGCCAATCAAATTCTCTTTGAATTTGTCATTTCCATCATACTCAGCCTTTTTTTTGTTGTGTTTTCAATTGTCTGATACCTCTTAGAGACCAGTGAATTTTCCTGATTCTTCCTCCTTTTAAAAAAAAATTTGTTCAATGTCTCTTTAAGTGTTTTTCTTTATCATTGACAAATCAAATTCAAAGTATTTTATTTACGCATTAGATACACTTTTTTTTGTAAAGGAAGTTGTTGTTAAATTCTTCATTTCCTATAGGAAAAATTGTAGTTCGATTCTTCATTTTTCCTAAAATATAAATAGTTGTTAAATTCATCGTTTCTCAAAGAAGAAAGAATTTGTTTTTGTTGATTTGATGCATATAGTTTCCTTTTTTCATTCACATTAAGGGGAATGAAAAGAAAAACCTGCATTTTCATATAGTGAATTGCTCTCTTTGCATAGGAACAAGTTAGGAAAGCTACATATTAGTTTGTGATCTTTGTTGTTTTCTCTCAAAATTGATTGCTCTTTCCCTTTAGTAGCTAGGATTTTCATTGAAAAACTAAAATTGAAAAAATTGCTTATCATTTTAGTTTACCTTTTAGGAATTTCCATTACATCACATGGTGAACACTGGAAGCTAAATTGATAAACAAGATCAACTTAAAATTTACATCAATTTACCTAAAAAAGCATTGGAACCATATTGATAACATTTAGAAGTTCTAGGCTAGAGACATGTTCTAGTGTCGTTAAACATAGTAGCTATCATTAATTGTCTGCGATAAATTCCGAGTGTGATACCTCACTCCATGTACGTAAGTATATGGTAGCTCGTCCATGTACCTTTGGGTATATCAGGCGGTGTTATAGGACGAAAAGTATAAAGGGGTGCTCTCACTGTGTGGTTTCGCATTAGAGAGCGCTAACACGGACTTGGGCCTCCACGTACCTTAGGGTATATTTGGGAGGAAAAATTTAGGTTTTTATCCATCCATAGTGAACCGAGTCGGCCGCCTTGTAAATTGTGATACACTGAACACAATATTCGGGGAGATTGCCTACCCGTACTTCTTGGTTTGCTAGGAGGTATTCTGCAGTTCATAGTTTCTTGGTAAACCTTTTGACTAGAATTACCCTTTTATTCTGTTTTTTTTTTTGCCATAAAATAAATCAGTCATCGTGGAAGATGATCATCCATTTCCTCGCCATTCACATAGAATAGCATTGAAATCACCTTTACCACTGGAAGTCACTTCTGATCGGCGAAGGCAACATCGCTCTACCGAAACTAGTACTATCAATACGTCTGGTGAAGCATCATCTTCACATATACCAGAGTCGGCACAAGTTTTTTCTACAAATATTGGTTCATCTACTATTATCGAGAGAGAGTCCTCACAGCTACCCGTGGTCACGATCCATCCAATCAGTGAAACCATACCTCCCGAAACTGACGTTGTTCAACTAGAATTTGATCCAGATCCTGTAACATTTTTTCCAAAAAATCTGAATCCCGAATTCGAATGATTGGAAGTTGTTCCTGTATCAGTCACCCCACAATCTATTGTATCCATTGAGTCTCCCATATCACGCAGTCAACCTCCTAAGATGTACTTTGGGCCTGACGGCGAAATGCTTCTGCCTGGTTTAATTATGATTGAAGAAATACCATAAGATGAAACACCTTTAACTCCAACTCATTTTGAGCCGGAGCTTTACCTGTATGAGTCTTTTCCTCAATCAACATCCACTACTTTAGTTGATCCTATGTCTATTAAATTTCCCATAGATCCAATAGGGTATACATTTGGTCAAGTAACCATGCCTGAACCAACATCTTCGGTTGGACCATCAAATATCATAGTGACAACACCTGTTCTTGTTACCCCGTCGATGTTCACAACTTCACCAAAGTCATATTTACATGGTGGCCCTTTGCTCCCATCAAGTTATCAATCTTTATCTGGAATTTTCTCTGGTGCATATTCAAACACATGGACTTCACCAATGTCATCATTTGGTATTATAACGGGTAAAACTATAGTGATTATTGAATGACCTGATCCTTTATATTTGTTGGACACCTAATCCTCCATGGGTAGGTGTGGAAGGCGAAAAGTCACAAAGGAGTCCAAGTGACCTTGGAAGATGAATCTAAGAGTCACATTCATGTAATATAAATGTACATCTATGTGTAATAAAGAAGCAATGAATGCCTATATTTCTATGTGTGTGTTTATATTTCTTCATACACCATGTGTGTGTTTAACATGGTATCAGAGCTGATACATTCATAACTAGCTCAACCTTGTGTGAGCCATTTGTTTTTGTGGCCTGTGTAAATCTGCAAAAATTCTAGTAATTTTTGCAGCATTCATAAATTTTCTACAGCATTCAGGAATCAATTTTTGCAACATTCAGAAATTATTTTGTTGGGTTCATTCAGAAGTCTGTAGGTTTTCTCTCACTGCTCCCTACTGCATTCAGTTTTTACTGAAAATTCTGCAATTTTCTGCACATTCTGCCTACTTTTGTTTCTGCACTGTGCAATCTTTTAATTTTGGAAAGGATTGAGTTGGAGAGCTGTTGGAAAAATACTGTCTGCTACTATTCAAAGTGGGTCTCTGAAAAAAAAAAAATCTGAGTTTTTACTGAAAAATTTGCTGCAAATTTATTTTAATGTGAAAATTTTGCAAATTTTTGCAAATTCTACTTTTCTGCACATCATCTCACACATACTCCTTCCTTATATAAAAAAAATAAAAAATAAAAAATAAAAATAAAATTATTGTTTATTCTCTCACCTAGTCCTCGGCCTTCGGCCCTTACCCCCCTCTTCTCTTGGCACAGTGCCCTTACCCCTCCCCCTCACTTCCCTGGCAGCCAGTAATACTCCCCACACACCTACATCCAATGCTTACCCCCGCCTCCTCACATTCGTCCTCGGTTCTTGCCCTCGCCCCCTCACCACACAGTCCCACCCCACGCTCTGCACCCTCGGCCTCTCTCCCCACCTGCACTCACTCCTCACTTCCCTTGGCCTCTCTCCCCACCTGCACTCACTCCTCACTTCCCTCAGCCTCTCGGCCCCATCTACGACCCACTCCGCCTCCCGCCTCACTTCCCTTGCCCTTTCCCACCTCACATCCACCCTCCCCTCTCACAATCCCCGCTCACCTAACTCGGTCACCCCTCACACTCAACACTCCACCCTCACGTCTGCCCTCTCCCCCTCATGCCTACCCGCCCCCTCACTGCTCCCACTCACCCCTCACCTCGGCCCCTCGGCCTTTCCCATCTCATAACCACCCTTCCCCTCCCTAATCCCCGCTCACCTACCCTGCTCACCCCTCACACTCAACGCTCCACCCTCACGTCTGCCCTCTCCTCTATCCACCCGCCCCCTCACATCTCCCCACTCGGCCCTCTGCACTTACCCCTTCCCCTCGACCCTCACGACCCTCTCCTTGTTTCCCTCTTTTGATTTTTTAATTCATCCTTTTAATTTTATTTTATTTTTTTACAATTAAAACCCGCCCAATTAAATCCTCCCCCAGTTAAAGCCTGCCCCAGATAAATCCTCCCCCAATTAAAACCTCTCCTATTTAAAACCTCTGTTTTTTTCATTAACAAAAAATAAGAAGAAGAAAAAAAAAACAGCAGAAGAAGAAGAGAGAGAGGAGATGGTAAATGGATAGATGGATTGTCTACATAGTGGAAAATGAAGTTTTTGATGTATATTTCTCTATTATGAAAACGTGACCAAGATGTGTGGCATGAAAATGTGAAGGTAAATGTTGAAAATTGGTCATTATTTTCAAAACAACAGTGGCATCAAAAATTCACTTATAGTTTTGCCACAAAGGTTTTTTGGAATTCTCCTTCATCTTTATTGTGAAGTAATATTGCAAGCTCAAGACCATCTACTCAGATAGTGAAGCATCCAAGCTTGTGAAAATATTTTTGTTGAATTAGAGTTGTTGGTGTAAAACAGTTCTTTGAAGAAGAGAGAAATCATCTGACTTAAAGGGTTATTGCACAGTGGTTTTTGCTGCACATTTACAAAATATTTATAGTGACATTGCATTTCTTCTTAATTCCTAGTTGCAGTTAGTTTTTAACTTTGAGTTGTTGAGAAACTGTTATAATGTGAGTCATTGTTGCTTGCTGGTCAGACAACCAAGTTTACACCTTGAGGTCCTCCTTAATTTGAGTAGCAGAATTTGTTCTTTGGGAATTCCATAATTGGAAGTTCATGAAAGAAAAGGGTCTTTGAAGTCATTTGTATTTTTGAAAGTAAGTTGAATCACATTGTAAATGGGTGCATTATCGGTTGAAGCCGACACCCTTTATTTCTTGAAGCATGATTTGTTGAGAAAAATGGCTAAAATCAATGATGCATTAGAGTTGTTTAATAACCTCATTTATTCCACTATTCATGATATGGTAAAAATGAGCAAGAACACTCTTTTTAATATTCAAACTTGCTTGCAAGATGCACAAGACAAGATTGAGTTTTTGCAGTTTGAGTCTCAGCTTCAACAAGATGAACTTCAACAAAAGAGTCATCATTTTGAACCTGTTTCTGTTTAGAACATTGAGAAGGACTCCCATCAGAAGCAAGGATATAAAGTTGCAGTCGATTCACATTCAGTTCCTTGTACAAGAGCATATTTACATGCAGATGTAGCAGCTTAATCTGCACTTCCCAAGCCCATCATCAGACCTTGAGAAGAGCTTGTCCATAACAAGCACAGAACTAGTCTTGGATATGACAAGGACGTGTCCTTTCATATTCCAGACTACTCCAAGCCCATCAAATTTCAGAGTGCCAGATTTCTTTATGATATTTCACCTGCAGCTATTCTAGATCCTGCTCCTCTTCCACAACAACAACAACAACAACAAATTGTGAAATGCCAACACCGTGATCGAGTTGGCCATATGAAAGATCATTGTTTTGATCTTCATCCATGCAAGCACTATGGTAGGCACACCCATTCTTCACACAGATGCTTTAGAAACAAGCCTCCTACAAGAACAAATATTCATCTTTGATGGATCGCTTCTTGGCAATGGGCATCAACAGCCAAGAAGATGTTTAAGTCGCATATCAGAACTTGTTCTAGAATATTGAACAATCTTGCAGTTGAGTTTTCACCCTCATCTCACCTTGTACCTGACAGGGGGGAATATGGTGGTCATCTACAAGCTTCGATGCCACATCAAGCGAGCCTGAGCAACAGTCTCTCATTCCAGATTCAGAGTTGTAGCCAGAGACATAGCAGTTCAAGCGAGCCTGAGCCACAATTTGTCATTCCAGATTCAGAGGTGTAGCCAGAGACACAAATTCCCATGAGCATGCATTTGGTTGATGGACAACCTTAAACCATCCATGTGAGGTTGATATTCTTCCTCTTTCAGAACACTTCCCCTAGAAGAAGACTTCAGCTTCTTGCTAGCTTTGGAAGAGTTCCAGGAAATGCATTAAGCATTCCAATGTTGGTGGTCATCCTTAAACCATCACAGGTTGTAGAATTCCCTTCTTTTAGGTTGAAGGTCTCCCTTTTAAAATATGAGGGACAATTCCTCTAGCATACGCCCTTATCTTCTTGCCAGTTTTGGAAGAGCTCTAGGAACTACAATAAGCGTTGCGTTCCAGTGTTGGCGGTCATCCTTAAACCACCTCATTATGACAACATTTCAGAGAGCTGATTCGGCCTAAGTGCTTGCATGCATACTTTGGAGATTTGTATTACAACTCTCTTCTTGGACTCACACATACCCCTTCGGATTAAGGGGGGAATGTTGGACACCTAATCCTCCATGAGTAGGTGTGGAAGGCGAAAAGTCACAAAGGAGCCCAAGTGACCTTGGAAGATGAATCCAAGAGTCACATTCATGTAATATAAATGTACATCTATGTGTAATAGAGAAGCAATGAATGCCTATCTTTCTATTTGTGTGTTTATCTTTCTTCATACACCATGTGTGTGTTTAGCAATATCCATCATTAGGGCAATATCAAGTTGGTCCATCTGGGTATATTCCTCCTAGTACAATCTCAACTGGACTCCCTGCATTTGGAGAACAATATTTTCTGTCTTATTATACTCCTCATGCTAGGGGGAAACCTATGGTCACCATTTTTACAGTACTCCATCGTTATTTCATCATCCTAATGTCAAAATGAATGTTTGCTAATTGCATCCCACTGTGCCTATCCAACCACAAATGATTGTACACTCGTATCAACTAGTTCAACCTATTGCACACACATCAAATCCACTTGTTAATACATCTTTACCGCCGTTACAGACTCAAATGGTTGTACCTAAACCATTTGAGGTCAGCCCTTCAACCCAATACCCTCAAGTTTTGGGCTCTCAGAATCCAACTCCTTCAGTTGGTTTACAACAACCACCTGCATCCAGAATCATTTATTCACAAGCTGGATTACCATATTATGGGATGTCGCAGCCACAACCATGTTATGCCTATCAAAAACTGAATCCAAGTTATCCTAATTTGGGTTATAACATTGGTGGAAAGATGCCTTGGCAGCCACAAGCGCAAATGCCACAACCTTCATTTCAACAAATATCGTACCCAGGTTTTGGTCAACAATATCCTTAAGCATTTTCCAATAAAAAAAACCCCTATCTGGGTTACTGGCAACAGATTCCTTATGCTGGTGCTCAAAGGCCTATTTCCCAAGAAATTCCATCATACCTTGGCTATGCTCAACCTGACCTCAATCGACAGTTTCCCTTTGTTGCAACTTTAGAGTTATTGGATATAAATCAACTCACTAATGATCCAATCAAATATGCTCCTTGGTGACCCGTGATACCTCATAAATTACCCTCGGATATTCCTAAGTTCAATGGAAACACTGGGGAGGACCCGTCGACTCATGTTATGACTTATCATTTGTGGTTTTCATCTAACTCCCTAAATGATGACTCTGTTCGACTGCGTCTTTTCCAGCGTACACTCACTAGTCTAGTTGAAAAATGGTACATTGAGTTACCAAGAGCTTCTTTTGATAATTTCACTACCTTAGCTAATGTCTTTTTTACCCACTTCCAGTTACCCATACGATATGAAACTGGAACAAAACTCTTGAATAATTTTAAAGAGACTAATGCTAGTCACATTTCTGATCATATTCATGAGTGGCATCGTCGTTGTAGAGTGGTTAAGACATTTGTTCTTGATCAAATCCTTGCTGAGTCGTTCATTATGTTCCTGTTAACATCTATAACTGAGGACGTGGATAAGGGTGGCGTCGTCATTGAAGAGCAAGTCATTGATCACACCCAATATTTAGACTTGATTTATACACAGTTTGGCACGCTCTACGAGAAAATTCCCAATGCGCTGCGATCTAATTTTACTGTTCCTATTTCATCAAAGGACTCTCATGCCAGAGACAGTATGATAGGTACTACAAGCACACATCACACTACTGCATCTAATCCTTCAACTTCTTTTGAAATTCATGCCGTGTCATCTGACAAGGGAAAAAGTGACAAGCAACCCAGAAGTAAGAAAAAGGGGAAATCTAAGAAAAAGAAAACTTCTACCCTGCAGGATAGATCATTTGATCAATTGTATGGAGATCGGAAACCTCGTTACCCTTGCATTATCTGTAACGAGGAAAAATTTGTTAGGGACTATCCTCACCACGCTGAAGTCTAAAAAATGGTTAAGACCTCACATGGGTCAACTGTGTTCACAGATCCTTTTCCGAATCTGGACACAAATATGGTTGTTACGGATCTAGCTTCTAGTTCCCAAGTGCTTATGTTTTCTATCACAAAGATATCAATTGGTGTTTTGGTATCAATGCATAATAAAGATTACGGTAGTTAGGCTATTGATCAACCTACTACCTCGACCACGAATCCGTCAATGGAATCGGTACCGCTTATTGCTATTCTTGAATTGATAATAAAGCCACCAAATGGAGTCGTTCATAATCGACATATAACCCTCGAGCTCGAGCTGCTAAAAACTATAATATAGTTGAAGATTTGGCTCAATCCCCTTCAACTATGTCAGCTCTTGAGGTGCTACAAAACTGTCCCTCCCAAAAACATGCTTTGTTGTTGGCAATTGGAAGAATTGATCCAATAGATTCAAATCTTGTAGTCTTTAATCATATAGGCTATGTGTCGCAATTACAAACATAATTGGCATTATCCATACAAGTAAATGTTCTCAATCACCTTTTTCATTGTACTATTATTGATTAGGGAGCATCTACCTGTATTATGTCTCTAAAATGTTGGAAATCACTTGGCTCACCACGCTTGTCTCAATCATCAATGACATTGAAAGCTTTCGATGGACGTACATATAAGCCTTGCGGTATTATCAATAACTTGCATGTTGAGATAGGGGGAAAAACAGTGAATGTTGAAGTTGAGGTCATTGAAGGACCCCTTGACTACAATATTTTACTCGGAAGGCCATCGGTATATGCCATGAATGCGATCATTTCCACATACTTTATAATGATCGCCTTTCCACATAAAAGTGTTATCACAGTCATCAATCAACTATCCTTATTTGCCTCCACTTCCCAGGTAACTAGAAGCGTTTCGTTAGTTCACGCACCCCCACTCACACTTCAGAACATTGGTGTAGTACTCTTAAGGGATTCCACTCTCATGGGAACCTTTTCATTACTGCTACCTGTGACATTGGCAGAAATTGCAAGCATAGAGACCTGCTACATGATCTCTTCCACTCCATCTATCTTAAGGGAGAGTCCAGGTGATTCTGAAGTTTTTATGTTGGATGAGTTTCTACCTCCTAGCCCCATTGAGCTGGCATAGAAATCAATCTATCTGACTAGGGAAGTGAATCCGAAATCATCATCACCGAATGTTTGGGTTGATCGTTCATTAGATTTTGGTACTCCATATGATCCTTTTTCCTCAACTTTCTTTACAGATGAGAATATTTTGGAATCCATGATGTTAGAATGAGAACCATGGGAAGATCATCATCATCGTTCCCATCTTCCTGATTATGAAGAAGACAATCTTATTGAACTATATCAGCCATCAATCAAAAATTTCTTTTTGAATTATTTTCCTATTAATGCAATCAATTCTAAGCGAAATTTATCAAATATTGAAGAAACCATTTCTATCGATATTTTGACCAATTTAACCTAGCATGGTAGAAGATATGCATGTCGGCGTGTATTTTTCTCCATCAGAACTTGAAACATATTTCTCTCTCTTTTGTGAATTTCGAGATATATTTTCCTGGTATTACAAGGAAATTCCTGGTATTGACACTAGTATCATTGAACACACTATCAATATGTATCTTGATGTCAAACTAGTATGACAATGTCTTCGCCCTCTTCATCGGAAGAAGGTTGTTTCCATTAAAGCATAAGTTGAATTTTTTTTGCGTGTTGGTTTCCTTTACCCCATTCCACTAACTGAGTGGGTTTCCAACATCGTTCCTGTTATGAAAAAACTAGGAACCATTAGAGTGTGTGTTGATTATCGAGACGTCAATCTTGCTTGCCCAAAAGACAACTATTCAATTCCCTTTATCAACCAAATTATTGACGATTGTGCTAGATGCGAAATATTTTCATTCATGGATGGATTTTCCATCTACAATCAAATCAATATTTTCCTAGAGGACCAATATAAGACAACATATATCTCTCCCTGGGGCACATTCGCTTATCGGAAACTCCCATTTGGTTTAAAGAATGATGGGGAAACTTTTTAGAGAGAAATGGATTATGTTTTGAATGACATCAAGCACATATTTCAACCATATCTAGATGACTTACTCACACATTCACCAAATCAGACTGATCACCCAATGCATCTAAGAGCTATCTTTTTACGCTGCCGACACTACAAAATACGCCTCAATATACATAAATGTGTGTTTTGTGTTGGTTCTGGTCATTTTTTCGGATTCATCGTCTCAAAAGAAGGAATTCGAATAGACCCGTTGAAGGTCCAGGCCATTCTTGATTTTCCTGTGCCCTCAAATTTGCTTCAGTTACAGAAAATTCAAGGGAAGGCTAACTTCCTAAGGAGGTTCATACCCAACTACGCCGAAATTGCTAAGGGATTTACTTGGCTCTTGAGAAAGGGGATTCCCTTCCATTGGGACGAAGTTGTGCAAGCTTTTTTTGATGTTTTCAAGGATACTCTTGTCCAGGCATCATTAATTTATCCCCCCATTTATCACAATGATTATTTCTTATATATCGTCGCGGCTAATATGACCATTGCTATGGTATTGATACACATATAAAATGGGATAGAACATCCAATCTATTATTTGAGTCGTAATCTCAATGATACGGAAGTAAAGTATTCGTACATAGAAAATCTTTCCTTGGCGGTTGTTCAAGCTATCCAAAGATTTCGCCACTATATCCTGTTTCGAAAGACCATTGTCATTTTAGATTGTAACCCCATGACTTACAACTTATCACGTCAATTTCTGGGGGGGGAGTATTCAAAATGGATTGTCATTTTGCAGGAATTTGATTTGGAATTCATCAAATCCGAGTCAAAGAAGTCTTTAGTTTTGGTTGAGCTTCTCTATGACCTTCCCTCTGATAGTACTGCTACTACATCACAACCATCTATTCTTGACGAGTCTCTATTTCTGATAAGATCATATGATTCTTGGTATGGGGATTTTATCATTTATCCCTACACCCAGAATTTTCGGCCTGATACCTCTTTCTCTGACCAATGACGTATTCGATAACAAGCTAAAGAATATATGATCGTCGGCGATACAATTGTTCGTTGTGATGTCAATACAATTTTAAGAAGGTGCCTCACTCATGAGGAGGCCGAAAAGGTTTTAAATGATTTTCATGCTAGGGCTTATGGTGGACACTTGTCTGGATACGCTACCACACAGAAGTTACTCCACGCTGGTTACTTTTAGCCTACCATATTTCGTGATTGCATCCTCACGGTCAGAATTTGTCATCCGTGCCAGATATTTGATCGTAAAATCCACAAACCGCCCGCACCAATGCATCCTGTTGTCTCTATGGGACCATTTTAAAAATGGGGCATTGACTTCATGACCTGTAACCCTCATTGGTCCGGGGGGAGGTTATATTATTGTCATAGTAGACTACTTTACCAAGTGGGCCGAAGCGATGCCTACATTCAACAACAGAGGACAAAAAGTTGCATTGTTTTTTTTTAATCATTTCATTGCACAGTTTGGGGTCCCACAAGCTATAGTCACAGATCATGGTAAGAATTTTTGCAACCATATGATGACTGAATTTACTGCCAAGTTAGGATTGTCATATGAGAATCGAACTCCTTATTATCCACAATCAAATGGACAATTTGAGGCTATCAAAAAGATTCTTAAATGAATGCTTCAACGAATGATAGGAGTTTGTAAATGAAACTGGAATTTGATCCTGTACTCGGCTTTGTGGGTGTACCGTACCTCAGTGAGAAACACAACCAAATTTACTCCCTTTCAATTGGTGTATGGTCTGGAAGCTATCTTACCAATCCAATGTGAAATAATGTCATTGAAACTCGTAATCGACTCGTTACCTGACACCTCATATGAAGAAGCACATCTTCTTAACCTGATCCATCTTGATGAAATACGTCGTGAAGCCCGATTGGCCAAAAAATCACATAAGTGATGTATAAAGGCGCAATACGACAAGAATGTCCAGCCTCACATTTTCTTAGAGGACAACTTGTTCCTTCTTTATGATTAAGAAGCTGATGTAATATGTAGAGGAAAATTTGAGCCATTGTGGCATGGCCCCTATATTGTCAAAAGAGTTCTTGCTAAAGGTGCCTACGAGCTGGTAGATTACGATGGAATTCTGTTGGTGCAACCCCGAAATGGGTTGTATTTGAAATGTTACTATGCTTAATCATGAGCGTCGTATTTTTTTGTATTATATTGTATATATATGATGTTGATTTGCATTTACTATCTTAGTTTGTTTTTAGAGTTTTCTTGATGTTAGTAATCTGCTTTACATTTCATCACAGATGTATGAATCTTTGGAACCATTTGTTGGGTATGTTGATGGTGCTAGTCATAGTACGCAGAATCTATCCTCTGCAGCGTGTTCCATTTTTGCTCCGAACGACAAGTTAGTGAGTTTTCAAGGGATTTTTATCGATAGATCAACAAAAAATATCGCTGAGTATAGCGCATTGATCAAGATTCTCTCTGATGCCATTTCATTTGGTATTAACCACATCATCATAAGGTTAGAATCACAACTTGTGGCATTGCAACTTACTAGTGTTTAAACTATTAGAAATCAAACACTTCATCATATGTTCTTAAGAGTTCGACTTTTGGAAAGACACTTTGATTTTATTCAATATCAACACATTTCCAGAAACTTGAACACATTAAATGATTCTTTAGAAAATTATGTTATAGATATACATTTGCAACATATGAAAAGTAGCATTCACATAATTGAATAGGATTGCACAATAAACATAGGAAAACACTGAAATAAAATAGATAGATAGTTATAGGTTTTTACAAAAATTTGTGCCCAAGACACATTGATCATTTGACCTCAAAATGTATGCAACATCTCAAAAGTAAACTAGTGATGCTCATGGTAACATAGTAATCGCATCCAGCCGTTATGAACGCCAATAGTGTGGCATTGTAGTCGCATGGGTAACTCTTCAATCTGGTAATCCAGAATCCTGACGGTCAACCCCTCTATGTGCTACCGAAGCTCAGCAAGAGTCTCAAGCACATCTAAATCCTAAAGGACTACTCTCCCGACAACCCTCTCTGCTGGCTCATCCACTCCATGCTCTGGTTCCTCCATTGGTTGAATTCGACCCACATCTGCATTACTTTAAAACTTTAGTTTAGTCTTGGAAAAACATCAAATTAAAAAAGCATGTATAAACCTTATAAAAATAAAAAACATGGTCATAACACTCTTCCTGATTGCACCCCACTGAGCGCCTTCTGGTAAAGCTAACTTTGGATCTCCTTGAAAATCAACGCCTGCATATGCATACTCATCGATGGTGATAATATGTCACTTTAACTAGGAAAAGAATGCAGTCAAGAACACGATGGATGATTTTCCTACATGTCTAGCCATTAATTCTACCCATATCTACATCCTTCTATCTCTAGGGTTAGATACACCCAGTTCCACATGTTGAGACTACATCAGTGGAATCCACTCTAAGGAAAAATAAATGAGGATCGAACCATAATTGAAGTTTTTCTTCCTTCCTCCATTTTCCTTGCTCAGTTTTTCTTTCATTTGAGAGAGTACAACTTTAGTCTAGTTAAAAACTATTGATTCCATGCACTCTAGCACATACGACATATAAGATTTTTTCATTATATGTAGTGTAACGGTACCAGTAAGCTTTACAATTGTGAATAAGATGGTTCTCAAAGGAAATTCACAAACTTCATGGATGTTTAGTTTCCCATCCTTGCTAGAATCTGCCCCTGGATAGCAATGCTGCAAAATATAGTATCTCACTGTCTCTCCTCCGAGAGTAGACCCGGAGAGAGAAATGGGTAAGCCTCTCCTCGACAAGCTTGTCAGAAAATATATGTCATCCATTGTAATTAGAACCACTTTTTTCCTAATGTGAAACACCTCAATTGTTGGATCCCATGCACGAACAAGGAAATCGAAAATTTCCATTTGTTGCCTCATACCTGATAAGAATAAGTACTTTAATAACCCACAATCTCTTAGGGCTCTTATAGTACCCGGATCATTAAGGGAAATCATGTTTTTTTATTCATGCTCTCTTTCTCTCCAAGTAATCGTCATTCTAGTCTGATGAATCCCTGAAACATAACCATAAGACTCATTACACTTGTTTTCATGAAAAGAATTGGGCAAAATTTGGGTACAATGCAAGAATAAAAAATTTTAATTGCACCCAACACAGTCTTGGTTAATAGATAGTGTGTTGCATATGCACCTAGGCTTCATTTTGAGTGCATTCCAATGCAATTTTTGATGCCCAATGGTGCATTGCCCTCTTTTGAAAAATAATTTACCCTAAGTGGACCAAATCCCTAAAAATTTGCAATAAAATGAAATGAAATGGATAACACCAAATCATATCTCCAACATAGTTCAAGCAAATCTCGTGGACTCACTTTAGGGGAGGTGAGTAGGGAGATACACAACCTTAAAACAGAAATCCGAGGAATGAAGAATGAGATTTCTGGCCTGAAACAACAGGTTCAACAACAGCCACAATCTTCCACATCTGTTTCAGGTAAACATGTCAATTACACTTTGCATACTACACCCAAAACTAAAGTCCAATTTGCTGAAGGAAAATTTGATACTTCAGTCGGTTTTAGAGAAATTAGTGACATGCAGGTTTTAGTTGTCCAGTATCAGCAACACCACGTCAAAGTAAACATCTGTGTTGCAGGCCATGTTTATAATGTCACTGCTTTAATTGAATCAGGTGTAGATATAAATATTCTTTCCAAAAAGATAATCCCCTCAAGGTACTGGACAAGATCAAATAGAGAAGTTTTTGGATCAGGAAAGAAAAATCTTGAATTTGAAGTTTCCAAAGCTGTTGTCTGTTTTGATTCAAGATGTGTAAAACTCTCCTTTGCAGTTGCTGACATTCCAGTAGATTGAATTTTAGAAAATGTATTTTTAACAACAGTTGAGCCCCATGGTTCTTTCAGATTTCCTGATAATTCTTCAGGATATTTTATAACAATCTCTGGGCAAAGAATTGAAATTCCTTATATCTCTAAAACCAGAGTTTCCACCATGGTTCAGGCTATGCAGGAACTTCAAAAAGCTGAAAATAGCCTTTAAGAACTCAAAGACCACAAAAGCATAATCAAAATAGAATATCAATTGAGTTCTCCACAAGTTCAGAAACAAATCTCTGAACTTCAAAAAGAATTTGAGAACACATGTTGCTCAGAAGAACCTAATGCATTTTGGCACCGCAAGCAACATTGTGTTGAGCTGCCCTACAAGGAGGGATATACAGGGAGACCCTGTAAATCCAGAGCTATCCCAATGTCAGCAGAATACAAACAGCTCTGTCAGAAAGAAATAGACCAACTTTTACAGAAAAAGTTGATAAGAGAATCCAGCAGCCCTTGGAACTGCTATGGATTCTATGTGAACAAAAGGAGCGAACAGATTAGAGGAGTTCCTAGACTTGTCATAAATTACAGACCTCTAAACTCTATTTTAGCAGATGACACATATCCTATTCCTCATAAAGGAGATCTCATGAGGAGGATACATGGTGCCAAGATATTTTCAAAGTTTGATTTAAAATCTGGCTTCTGGCAAGTAGCAATTGCTGAGCACGACAAATGGAAAACATCATTCAGCATTCCAGCAGGGCATTACGAGTGGAATGTGATGCCATTTGGCTTGAAACATGCACCTTCTAAATTCCAGAAGGTAATGGATTCAATTTTTAGACCCTATGCTGAATGGTTACTTGCTTATATTGATGAACTGCTAATCTTTTCCAAGAATCTGCAGGACCATTTTAGACACTTGAAAATATTCATGAAATTGGTCCAAAGAAATGGTTTGGTTTTGAGTAAGAAAAAGATGGAGTTATGCCAAACCAAGATTAAGTTTTTAGGGCACACAATTGAAAATGGACAAATTGCTTTACAGAGCCATGCACTTGAGTTTGCTGATAAGTTTCCAGATGTCATCCTGGATAAAACTTAACTGCAGAGATTTTTAGGTTGTTTAAACTATGTAAGCTATTTTTATCCCTCTTGTGCCATTGACAGGTCTCTGCTCAACCAGAGGCTAAGGAAGAATCCAAAGCCTTGGACTCAAGCTCATACTCAAGCAGTCAAAGAGATAAAAGCCAAGGTTCGTAATCTTATCATCACAGAATGGGACCAGGCCAATCAGAGAGAACAACTCAGGCATATATCAGATGAAGAATCTTGGCCGGTCTATGCAGAAAAATGGAGTCCTACATGGCAACTCCGAAACACCAAAGTGCTAGATGAAAATGTTCAGAACCATAATGATCTCCAGCACTTTGTTCCTGAAAGGAGAGTATATCCTAAGGGAAGCAGATGGATACATGATATGATGTATTCACACAGCATGCTAGCTTCCTATGAAGCTGAACGATCACTCTCCCAAGACTTTTGTGATATCTCTGTCATCTGTACTGGGGGTGGAGATAGAACAAGAGTCTATTACAAGACATATCATATAAACAGGACAAGGAACCCTGGCCAATATACTGGAGGCAGATTTCAAACATGGCCAGGTAATGACCCAAATATTATCTTTCCTGACACTGTTTATAATTTTGCAGGTTATAAAGATTTATGGTGGGATTTATTAAAAAAAGATGGGCGTGAACAAACCCACTATACCAAGTTAAAATTCACTAACACTTGGTTGAATTCAAGAGAAGCAGTTGCACCATGGGTAAATAATTGGTGGTATGATTATGGTGTAAGCCCATTTAGCATGGATCTGCACTATTATGAAGCCTATTTTCATGGACAATGTACAACCTGTCTAGAAAGTCCAGTAGGTGAATGTTTTCACTATCCATGCCAGTATGTGAAGGACATTGCAGGACTTGAACATCAAATGAGAAACCCAATTTTAAAGTCCTATATGGAAATGCACCACCAATGGTTAGTGATGACTAAGATTAAGCACCAGATCATCCTTGATAAGCCAATGATTGTTCGCTGCATTTATACTAAAGCTTGGGATGATGAATTCTACGGAAAGATCAGATATCCATATGCTCAAATCTTGGATCCACCTGCATCAGCCAGTACAAGTGGTTCACGAGAGCCCCACTAAAACAAAAGCTTTCCCTGTGTAATGATACCTAGTCACAGGTTCAAAGTGACAGAGCTTTTCTCGAGGGCTTTTCATCTGTCCGAAAAGTATCCTCCTTGTAGATAATTATTCTGTTTCCTCGTGGGCCTTATACTTAAAGGTATCCACAGTGTATTTTACACCCACTATCACATGTGTTTGTCGGAAGGTTCGAATCTCCGTGCGTATGTCACATATGTGTTACCCGAAAATGATGATCCACCTTCCAAGTGTCAATAAAGAAATTTGTCCATTTTCAATTGTGTGCCCTAAAAACTTAATCTTGGTTTGGCATAACTCCATATTTTTCTTACTCAAAACCAAACCATTTCTTTGGACCAATTTCATGAATATTTTCAAGTGTCTAAAATGGTCCTGCAGATTCTTGGAAAAGATTAGCAAATCATCAATATAAGCAAGTAACCATTCAGCATAGGGTCTAAAAATTGAATCCATTACCTTCTGGAATTTAGAAGGGGGTTTATGGTACCAACCTAGATCAAACGACGATGAAATCTGTCCACAAAATCGATCGCAATCAACAGTTGAAGTTCAGGGGAGAAAACAAGTTCAAAGCTCCAAAATGAAAATGGTAACTTTCAAATGGTAAAAATGAATAGTAAAACTCTTTTAATTAGTCATTTGATTATTTGCAAATAATATTTATTGCTGTGACTATGGTTTTATTCAATTTTTATCATGAAACAGGTATTTTTAATCCATTTTATGTTGTTCTAAACAGGTTTGCAATTGATGAACAAATTAGTCATGCACATTTATTTCAAGAATGATTTGACCACAAAGAATATTGTTATCCTTATTTTTTAAACTTTGATAAAAATGAAAAATGAATTGAAGCGCACTTTTATCTCTTTTTTGAGCTTCGATAATAGCAAGAAAGGAACCCCTCGAGTCTTCTTTTAGCTCTTTTCAGACTCTGATAATGTGAAAAGATTGCTGGGAACTTGTCTTTTCGAGCTCGTAAAAGTAAATGAATTGATATCTAATCAGTATAAGTTTAACCATTTTTCGGACTGAGATAGATTATTTACAAAAAAGGAATGCCTTAGTCGAACATGGCTAGGAGGTTCTGTCAGATATCATTTTACACTTTTTTGGATCTGAGTGACAACTTTACAAAAAAGTACCTATGGAGTTTTCTTTCATCCTCTTTTTCAAACTCTCTAAATATGAAAAAGGACCATACTGTCATTGTCATTAGGCTCGTTAAAACATAAAATAGTGAAGGCTTGTCGATCATGGCAAGAAACAAGTTTCATTCATCGCTAGACTCGTTAAATTATTAAATAGCGATACATTATTCACCCTAAGGGTTGAATTATAGATTAAGCATATGTTACCATCCTCAAGATTGTTAAAAAATAAAGAGGTACTGGTCGACAAATGACCATGGAAAATTTGGGAAGTGAACAAAACTTTTTATGGTAGTAGGTTGCTCTGCAACATGACACTTCACTCCATCATCGTGACTATTTTGGTTGGGTAATATTCTTGACGGTTCATTCATACCTTCACTTGGGTTTTGGGTCAATTCTGCTATCCAGTGAATACTCCGGATGGCAGCATTGAGAAAAATTGAAGGATGTTGTTGATATTTTCAAGAGAAGTCATCTAGTGAATACTCATCCTTTTCAATACTCATTAAACCTTCATTTTCATGACCGTCATCCCTGAACATTGCTATATCAAGTCACATTTTGTCTCCAAAATTAGTAACTCTCGTTTCACAATAAAGTGGTTTCCTGTCGACATCAAATAATCATCTAGGAAGTTCACTTAGAAACATAATCTTCCAGTACCATGAGGCTTGTTTTAGCATTGAAAATATCCTCTCTTCTGGCATTTTGACCAAAATGTTTTGTTTGGCGTTCGACATCAAATCATCTATTCACGCCTTATGAAATTTACTGTAGTACCTTGAGAGCCATTAACATTAATGGTGGTTCTATCATGGTTGTTAAAAACTCACATCATTGGCTGGTAATCAAATGATCTCTTACCATGTTCAACTAAAAATCATATATTCGCATGGCTAGACTTGTACTCGAATGATCGAGTGAACGAGATAAGAAGACATCCAATCTAGTTTCAGCCATCCAGGATGTGATTTCAGGATTCTTGTACACATCATCTATATGGTGACCTTACATACAGATCATCATCTGAACATGGGCCTATATCTGTAGGCATGTCTGTATTGGGAAACATTCCAATGCAAATGAATTTCTACAATATGTAGAGGTTATTAGAATGTTTATGTGCTGAGTATGGGAATGCCTCCCTTAGAAATTCGTGGTCAAGAGGATATTTCATGATGTAATGTATTGTAATATTGATGTAGTTCACCACTCTGCTTCAGTTCCAGCCCATCTCATCGTAAAGCATCTCATTCAAAAAATATTGTTATTATTCTGACTTCATGATTTAAGGGGAAACTGTTATAGGTAAAATTGAGCATCATTCCCCATCACCTGTTCAAACTAGACATCATCCCCAGGACCAATGAAATAGGGTCTATCATCCCCTATCATTTCAGTTGCTACATGCCCTAAGAGAAGAACAAACCATTCTTGACTTCTATTGCAAGGTTTACAAGGTTTGAAGTATATGTTATATCACTTACGATCTCACCAATGTTGCCTCTCAAGGGACTAACTGCGTTTCATATGTAGTTACCTCCATTCAAGGGTGCTTTGCAATGCACTTCCCTACATTGAAGAGTGCGTTGGTCAAATGGGAGCGAAATTCTCATTGTTCCGGAATCTCCACATGGCCAATGCCTTCTAGAACAGTCCATATGTGTCAAAATTCAAATCCAAGTGTCCATATAACACCTTTGAGCTTAGTAACATGTCTTGCCTATTATTAGAAAGTCATTGATTGAGTAACTACCATCAGTTTCCCTATAAATTGAGCATAGATCCTAGTGCTAGGGAAGGAAGAAATTTGGTAAAGAAATGTTGTTGGTTTCTCAATTGAGAAAGTGGTAGGAGTGATATAATGCTGGTGTGATGTTGATTGTGAAGAGGCTGGGATGATGCTAGAGCTGGTGACATCAAATCGATCATTGGTTGTAACTTTCCCCTTATACTCATTAATAAATATTATTGTTCATTTTCCCATATATGTATCTGTTTATGGTTCTTTTTCTCATGCAATAGATTCTTAACTGATATATATATTTCATGTTCAATCGATTTAACTGATTAAACTAAATAGGCATCTGTATATTGCAATATCATTGATGTTTAGTGTTTATACTTGCAGGAACTAGTTTGGCGATCTAAGTTGGATTGGAAGCTACAACAAAAGCGACAGAAGGAGAATAGGAAGTGCTTGGTTCACAAGTAGGTTCCTCTTTCTTTCTGTGTGTTTATTTACTTTTAGAGAAAGTGTTTGTAAAGTCTTTGATCTGTTGTTCTAAATGCATATCACCACATTTAGGGAATTTTATTTATCCGTAATTCATAATTCTGCATAACACTAACAAATCAACAACTTTAATAACACCCCTCAGAGACCCCAGACCACTGAGAAGGATGCAAAACAATCTAGATGGTAAATCCCTAATTTGGACCCCCTTTTTCACTGAGTTAACACCCCAACCACACACACAAAAAGGAAAGGGTGTGGTTATAGGTCTCCAACCGCACACATAGGTTTTCCTCCATGCACCTATGGCCTAAATTCCTTAGTTCAGTGCCTACAGTTCTGAGATCTAAGCCACTTTTCCAGGCTAGCCTCCAGACTACTACAAAAAACTTTCTATAAATTTCCAAAATCAAATTTTACATAGAAACAATGCTAAACTTTCAATCTTGAATAAGAAACTTGACCTAGACTACCTAGAATACGGTATCCATTTCGTCAAACATATCGTAAACATGTGAGTTATAGTTCATGAATGCATACTTGAGTATAAATAACTATAATTTAGATAAAAATCACCAAGAAGGTATAATTCCCTGTTAAGTAGCTACAAAAACACTAGTTAGTCCATGCATTCATCAACCATTTGATAAATTATCAAAGCTTAACAAGAGCCATAGCTAGAGCACATCATAAATCATGCTTATAAGCAGCATATAACCAGAATATTAACCATCATGACAGAAAACCAATAAATTCATCATGATAACAAGTGAAAGTACTCATGAATCGCAATAGGAAAATATCTCTTATTAACTTATACAAAAGGCAACCAAGTCAGGGACTTCCACGTACCACTAGACCATAGATTGGGCTGCACCAAATATATCTTTCTTCCAATCACTCTCATGCCATATTCTAAGCATGAATGTGGGATCTCATGGGCTAAACCAAGACATAAAAAACCAAGGAAATCCATAGGTTAAACTACCTCCACCCTCAAACTATTGTGATCTCACCTAAATTGGTCCTGAGATCACAAAACCATACCAAGCTTGGATGCCTTATAATTTCTTCATCATACCTTGAGGAATTTTGTTGTATCCACCCACCTGTAGAGGGATTCTCAGAGAAAACCGTCTCCACCCCCAACCCTCGGGAATTTCCTCGAGACCACCTCACCTGGTTCCAAAACCTTCCAACAATCCAAAGCTCAAAAAAGAAATGAATCCCATCACACCATGGATATCCAGGAAATGGCAAGGCAATACTGAAACCATTGTCAAACCTGACAAAACCCATGCTAATGACAATAAATGAACCAAATAAACAAATTCATGTACCATGCCTTCACATCTCAACTAGGAAATTACACATGCAACCTGTTACCTGCAAAATCTTCGTGTTGAAGCTATTGATCCAACCTTTTCCTTGCTTGTCCTTGGATTTCCTTTTTCCTTCCTTTTGCTTTCTTGCTTCCTTTCTCCTCTTAGACTTCTCTCTCTCTCTAAAACTAATTCCAAAGAAAAAAGTGACAAAATCTGTGTACTAATACTTTGATGCATTTTTATTATCGATGTCTCATTTTTCTTCATTTTCCTTCTAATTTCCTTAACATGAAAATTTGTGTCTCTTCACCTTCCTTTTCTCCTATTTTCCTTTATTTCTAATAAATAAATTCCAATTATTGCCTCCTTGGATTTTCCAATGCCTTTTCTTATTTCCATAGCCAAATATAAACCAAAATTGATGCCCACTACAATTTTTCCCCAACATTAAACTTGGAATACATGTCCCATGACCTTGGTCTTATTTTTCCTTTATTCACATTTATTATATGAAATTTTAACCTGGGGCTGTTATAAACCCCTCCCCATAGGGGAACACCATCCTCGGTGTACTATGACACCTATGACCAATAAACCTTTTAAACAAAACATATTTCCTATGGAGCTTTATAACATAGCTTGATACAATATTTAAAATGACATCCTACGGAAAATAAAACAAACATTCCGCTTATTGGAGCTTTATAACCCAACTCATTACGATATTTAAAACCATATATATATATACCAAAAAATAATTTTCTTGAACCAATAATCAATTAAAGATACAAAGCCCGCCTATGATCAACAATCTTCCATTTAGCTTCATCGGGTCCAAAGTGTTTCCACTACACTTTAACTTTCTCTATTTCTCAGTTCCGAAGCATGACTTGTTTCCGTTGCAATATTAATTGTGGTTCTGGCTGGAATTCTCCCTCTAGTTCCACCTATAGTACTAGCCAGTCAATCACATGATCAACATACTGCACATATCTCTTAAGAAATGAAACATGGAAAACATCATGGAATTTCACCATCGGAGATATTGCAAGTCTATAGGCCACTGGTCGAATCCTCTAAAGGATTTAGAAAGGCCCACAATACCAAGGTGCTAAATTGGCACATGACCAAATTCTCAAGGAGATCCTCTTGGGATTGACACGCCAGTACACATGCTCCCAAACCTAAAAATCCTTAAATTCTTTGTGATGATCTGCATAACTCTTCTGCCATCTTGTGATACCTTCAATTTCCTCTTAATAATCTGTATTTCCTATTCCATCTCTGCCAACATGCCTGGTTCAATCAACACCTTGTTCACTGGATCACTCCAGCTGATAGGAGTATTACAACTCCACCTGTAAATAACCTCAAAAAGACTCATCTTCAATGATTCCTGATAACCATTATTATATGCAAACTATATCAATGGAAGATTCTCCTCCCACTTCCAATTTTGATGCATGTCATACAATATGTCCTTAAGAATATTGTTAACCCTCTTTGTCTGTCCATCTTTTTGTGGATGATACACCGTACAGAAAGATAATTTTGTCCCCAAGCCTATAAAAAAATCCTTCCAAAACCTAGAAGTAAACTTGGCATCTCTTTCTGATATGATATTCTTGGGAACACCATGAAATCTCACTATCTCCCTAATGAAAATATGAGCTACCTCACTAGCTAAATTAGTAGACTTAACTGCAATGAAGTGAGCTACCTTACTTAACCTATCAACCACAACCATGATGGAATCATTTTTATTTTATTTTCTTGGAAAACCTATAATGAAATCCATGCAAATGAACTCCATTTCCACTATGGAATTAGAATCAACTGCAATAAACCACTTGGATGCTTTCCAAACATCTAGCAACAGACTCAATCAACTCTTTCATTAAGTTCGACCAATGATAGAACTTGTTAATTGTTGTCAATGTCTTCTGATATCCTAGGTGACTTGAATATGGCTTGACATGAAATTCCCTCAAGATAAGATTCTTGAGCTCACTATCATCTGGCACATAAATCTTGTTCATGAATTTGATTAAGCCATATTCTCTGAGATTATACTCCTTATCCCTATCATGTTCACCATATTGTTATAACCTATGCCTCAATTTTTGACACCTATCATCATGTTGTCCTGGTTACAAGATCCGCTCCTACAAATCTGTCCCATAAGAACTCACTGCTGTAATGTGATTCACCTACACTCTCCTAATAAGAGCATCTACAACCTTGTTCTAATTTCCCTTAATGTACCTGAGCTCAAAGTAAAACTCACTGATAGTAGATAACCATCTAGATTTTCTGTCATTCAAATTAGGTTGGTCAAACAAGAAACTCAGTCCACTATGATCACTCATTAGAAGGAACCTTTTTCCAAGAAGATAATTTCTCCACATCTTCAAGGAATGAATGATAACTTCCAACTCAAGATCATGAGTCACATAGTTCTACTTGTGCTCATTCAAATTCCTTGACTCATAAAATACCACTTGTCCTTCTTTCATCAAGACTCCACCAATTCCTCTCTTTCAAGTATTTATAAATACCACAAACTCTTTATTAGGACCTGCAATCTTCAATACTGGAGCATATGTAAGCAAATGCTTCAACTACTCAAAACTAGTTGCACACTCCTCAGTCCATTCAAACTTATTTCCTTTACTCTAAAATGATGTAATAGGATAGGAAATATGTCAGAAGTTTCTGATGAACCTCCTATAATAACTAGCTAGTCCCATGAATGATCTGACCTCATCCACATTCCTAGGAGTTGGCCAGTCTATGACAGCTCTAATATTTTCGGGGTCCATTGTTATACTTTCCTTGGAAAACATGTCCCAAGTAATGAAATTTAGTCTAAGAGAAACTACACTTTCTAAGCTTGGCATACAACTGATTCTCTCTCAGTAATCTTAACACTGCTTCCAGGTGCTCTGCATGCTCTTCCTCATTATTAGAATATATCAATATATCATCAATGAAAACTATAAAAACTTGTCTAGATAAGGATGTAATAAACTATTCATCAAACACATGAGAGTAGTCAAAACATTAGTAAGACCAAATGGAACCACTAAAAACTTATAATGCCCATACTTGGTACAAAATTTTTTCTTGTATATGTCGTCTTCTTTGATGCGTACCTGATGATATCCTGATCTCAAGTCAAATTTTTAGAACATTGTTTCTCCCTTCAACTGATCAAACAAATCATCAATCTGCGACAAAGGATACATGTTCTTTATCGTCACCTTGTTAAACTGTCTATAGTCAATGCACAACTTGAGAGTACCATCCATCTTCTCCACAAACAACATTGGTGCACGCCAAGATGACACACTTGGATTTATGTATCCTTTATCAAGCATTTCCTTAAGTTGAAAATTTAATTCCACTAAATCTGAAGTTCTCATCTTGTATGGTGCCTTTGATGTTGATGTTTCTCATGGTACCAACTCAATAGAAAAATCCACTTCCCTATGAGGCAGTAACTCTGAAATCTATGCTAGAAATACATCCTAGAACTATTGCAAAACTGGTGATAGTTCCCATTAATATGCATATTTTGAGGCCCATTGTGTTATCCTCCATCCCTTAAAGCCCTCCATTTGTCACATTAATTTGATTTTTTATCCATAATATGCTTAGCAAGAGGACTAAACGATGCTTTTCGTATTTCGCAGCCTAATATGATTAATATGCATGCAGAAGAATAATTTTTGGATATATTTACTATGCAGGGGCTTGTTGGAGACATCTAGAGAGAATATAGGAGCCTTTCCAAGTACATTAACTCTCCAACTCAGCTTTATACCAAATATTCCTCACCAAAAACTATAATCCACTAGTAGTCGAGGAAATCAAGTGCATGTGAATATCCAAGGGTACTAGATCCACCAATTTTGAGATTTTGGAGGGAAGCAATCCTCCTTTCAAGGGAGATTCCATTCAACCACTTTTTGTGTAAATAAACAAGCCTAAAGGCTCATTAAGATTCTTAATTTTTTTGGGGATAGAAGTACCTACGGAGAGCCTAGTGCTTGATACTTTTATTTTCATTTTTCATATGATGTATGTGATTCTTATTTCCTCTCAATGAAAATTTTAATGTTGGCCTACACCTTAGTTGAAACAAAAACACCAAAAATTTATGAGAACTGTTATTTCATCAAATATGTTGCAACTTCCAAGGTTCTGAACTTAAATTATCAACCCGGGGTTTGTAAAAAAATAGAGGTGACAATGCTATGTGGACAGTAGATTAAGTTCTACTCATGTCACCCCATGTCATTAGATCAGATCAAGGTACACAAAGACCACTCTTTCATCTAACTAAAAAGATAATTTCAATGAAATCATATCATGATTGCAAGAAAATGAACATGATTATAACTACATAAATGAAAATGCCATTCATTAAACTTAAAGGATAATTGTAATTGCATGAAAGGAATAAACTATTCTGATTGTAGAAATAAACCATGCTACTCTAATTGCACAATACTAAAATCAATATTATACTTGCATGAATCATTCATCTAATGGCAACTTTCTTGGAAAGGAGGAATTCAATCTTCAACACAACTGTGGAATTCAAAAATAACTAAGTCTATCTATAAATGTTGTTTTGTGTTTGGAGTGAAGAAAATAAATGGTTGGAGTGGTATTGGAGTCTCCTTAATCATGAAATCAAAACCTGGGGGCCATTATTCAACTTCAAAATGCAAGATTCAAGGTCTAGGGAAAATCTGGTTGGATTTAAGCAGTGTTGTAGGACTGCTACAATAAGTGCTACAGGAGGCCTTGTTTTGCTACAGGAGGGCCCTATTTTTCTACACGAGTGGTTCCAAGAGATTTATCAGGGAAAGGATGGTGTCTTGAAGGTGGAGGAAGGTGGAAGAAGGTGAATGAAGGATGTGGGAGAAATTTTTGCAAGCCTAGTACCCCTTATAGGCCTATCTTGCACAAAATTGCATGCCCACAGTGTCTTTCATTAACACTAAAAGGGTGATCTCGGTGGAAAAGTTTGAGAGAAGTATGAGGTGTCCAAGAATAATATGGAATGGTGTAATTAGATGTGGATGAGTTTTACCACCCCTGCAAGTCAAAAAAAATCCCTTCAAACTAATCAAGTGCATGCATTAAATGATAAATATTACAAAAAAATGAATCAAAGTGGAAGAGATGAGCTGAATTTTATTTCTTTAAGATCTACTCTATCATATAACATATGCATACTCAAATTTCCAAACCAACACTACTAACTTCTAATTTGTAGAAACTGAGCATGCAAAAGAGTTACAATACAAAACTTAAAAATTTCCAAGAAATCATAAACATATGTTTTTGGCTTGTTGTTGTAGATCCACCAACCACACTTACCACTAGAGAGGTGGTGGTCAAACCTACAACTACAATTTTTGTTTTATTATTCCTACTTAAACAATTAAATAAATGAAATGACTTGAAAAATAACAAGGAAAGAATACAAGGGAGGGACTAAAACCTATGGGTTGGGCCCAAACCCAAGAGTTTCAACCCTCCAAAGTTAACTAAGATGTAGACCAACATTAAATTTTTCATTGACAGGAAATAAGAATCACATACATCATATGACAAATGAAAATAAAAGTATCAAGTACTAGGCTCTCCATAGGTACTTCTATCCCCAACAAAATTTAGAATCTTAATAAGCCTTTAGGCTTGTTTATTTACACAAAAATTGGTTGAAGGGAATCTCCCTTGAAAGAAGGATTTCTTCCCTCCAAAATCTCAAAATTGGTGGATCTAGTACCCTTGGATATGCACATGCACTTGATTTCCTTGACTACTAGTGGATTATAGTTTTTGGTGAGGAATATTTGGTCTGAAGTTGAGTTGGAGAGTTAATGTACTTGGAAAGGCTCCCATATTCTCTCTGGATGTCTCCAACAAGCCCCTGCATAGTAAATATATCAAAAAATTATTCTTCTACATGCATATTAATCAAATTAGGCTGCGAAATATGAAAAGCGTCGTTTAGTCTTCTTGCTAAACATATTATGGATAAAAAATAAAATTAATGTGACAAATGGAGAGTTTTAAGGGATGGAGTATAACATAATGGGCCTCAAAATATGCCTATTAATGGGAACTATCACCATTTTTGCAATAGTTCTATGATGTATTTCTTGTTGGCTATATGATGCAATGTGTTGTCCTTGATGGCAACCTACTTGATGAAGTTGTCCTTGATGGAAACTGAATTGATGAGTTGTCTTTGGATAAGCAACCTATTTGTTAATAATGTAAATCTGATGTATCTACAGAGCAGTTCAGAAGTAACAAAGAAAGAAATTCCAGTAAGTGCCAGAGTAATGATGAATTAGATATGTCACAAAGCATACGTGGGTTTGTAAAGGCAAAGTAGCGTATGTACGCGAAAAAGTACGTACCAAGTAGCGTATGCCTATTTGCGCTCTAAATTTATAAAACCAGGGGACATTACCATGGTATTGGCCCACTGTATTGAGCGCTAGATTATCTATTTGATCCCGTCCAGGAATACCATCAGTAGTTGAGTGGTTTTGACTCATGGTATTGACAAAGGCTAAATCTATATAAGGAGAAGAAGATCATAGTGCAAAAGTGTGCATGTGCAAGGGTTGTTAATAAATAAATCTCTTTAAGAGATATCTGCATGGTTGAACTTTGATAGATCTGAATCTATGATGCACCTATGGATATGATGAAGGTTCAAGATCTCTAGATCTAGAAATGATGAATCTATAGGATGATCTGCAAAAGAAATGATGAATATCTGGTGCAAGTTTGATGAAGAAATCTGGGTAATTTTATAGATCTAGTCTGTTTTGCAAATTTTATCTTTTTCAGATCTATACGCTAGTTTGTATCGGTAAAAGTGCATATATACACGGGTTCGCTTAATGAAAAGCACGTATGGCAATTAGGGTTTTTGAAGAATAAAAAACACAGAAGTATATGCGGGTTGATGTGCAGGAAAGCACGTATGTACGCGGCTTTATTAAAGCAAAGTAGCGTATGCTATTTGAATCAATGTCTGTTCAGGGTTGAGTTTGTATCTGCATATCTATTCTGAAGTCTGGGTTTTAATGAATACTTCACTCTGAAGTATTTCTGCATGGAATGGGTAACAGTTTATTTATTGATCTGAATTAATAATGTACCTATAAAGAAAATGATGAAGAAGGATCTCTAGATCTGAAATGACTATGTATTTTCTAGATCTGTTTATGGAATGTTTAGATCTGTGATCTGGCGAATCTTTGCTGAAGTAAAGGGTGAAATCTGAGTTATCTGTTCTGAAGAGCTGCATAGTTCTGAAAAATTACAGATCTATACGCATGTTCATCTCAGCGAAAGCGCGTATATATGCAGGTTTGTTTCAGCAAAATCACGTATACGCAGGTTTGTCTCTGTGAAAGCACGTATATACGTAGGTTCAGTGAAGTAAAGGCACGTATGGAATCTAGGGTTTTGCTGAAGTGTGTGGAATGAAATTTCTGATCTGTTTTGTTGTTATCTGTCAATGATGTATTCATACAGTTCTGGGTTGTTTTGATTGAAAATCAAGTTGTTGGTTGATTGGTTGATGAAGTTATAAGTTTCAGTTTGATGTATGGAATGGGTGCAGTCTGAAAATATGATGAAAAGTGGCCTACAAGGTATGTTATGTGGAAGATGTTGGACCCAGTATGAAAATTGATGAATCGTGGTCCATGGTGGTGCTGAGGGTCGAAGCCTTCAGTGAGGGGGTTGGAGCTCCCTTCCAGTAGTGGCTGGAGAACGAGAGAAGGTTGCAGCCTTCTGTAGGTGGGTGCCTGCGTGTTGGTATGAGTCTGCACCAGTACAAAATTGTAAGAAGTTTTCTTTATAATAAATATTGAAGATAGAGATGACAGCAGCGATGGCTTTCTCCCGAATTGGGTTTCCACCTTAAATACTGGTGTTCATGTGTGTTGCTTATGTGTGATGGTTTATTTTTTTATTATTGCACATGTTTACTGCTTACTAAACATTTGATGAATGAATGATGCAATGATCTAAGTAAAGAATTAAATGCCTAATAAGATCTCTGGACATACGCAAGTTTTCTTAAGGATATCCGTGTGTATACGCGAGTTGGGTTCAGTAAAGTAGCGTATGGTTTTAAGAGAAAGAAAAAGTAAAAAGTTTTCAGTCAGCTCTAAATACTGATTCACCCCCCCTCTCAGTATTTTTCCCAACATTTCTAGCATAGATTTCAGAGTTACTGCCTCATAGGGAAGTGAATTTTTCTATAGAGTTATCGCCCACATTTTAATGTGCTTCAAAAAAAGAGAGAAAATTTAAAAAATACAGAGCTAGTTCTTTCATGCCTCGTAGAAGGATAGTCAAGGGAAATTATTACCAAAAAACCCCACCCCTTCAAGCATCCAACCTTAATTCTTCTTTAGTGATTGTGAGCTTCCCTCTCTGAATACAGAGGAGTTAGAAGACACTCTAGGTGAGCAACCTAGAATTTTTTAGGAACCCATATGGGGGAGAAGAACCTATCTCACCTAGCCAAACAATGGATGAAAAAAACAAAATGATATTTTCCCTATCAGAGAAATCAATGGAGAAGACAAAATGAAGAATATAGTCCTTGCTTCCCTTCTGCATCTCCATGGCCTAACTTATGAGGACCTGTTGTACTATACAGCAACCCCCCATTTATTTTTATAAATAGGGACCCTTTAGAAATAAATAGGAAATTTTGTTTATAATTTCCTAAAATAAAAAAAAACTTTAAAAAATAAAATTTTCTGTTTTTTCCTTAAAAGCACATCACATATTACATATCTTATTTCAAAAAGAATTATAAAATGTAAAATATGCGAATTGTGAAATGCACTCTAAGCCTTTCTGAAATAATAATTAAAAAACCTTCTAAAAACATCAAATCAACGTTTTATTTTTGTTTTACTTTTTGCATCGCACTTTCTTTAATCAATAAAGATTTAAGAAACAAATGATATAAGTTGTGATAACCACGGACTCGACAAGAAAATAAACTAGGAAATATAAAATCTTTCACTATTGTGGTCACTTTAAGTTTTGCGCAATTCACATTGTGCGCAAATTATAATATATACTTAAAAGATATCCTATAAAATTTGCGATCTGCGATTTGCGCAGATCGCATTTCGCAGCCTTTAAGGGTCAAACATCACGAAATATTATAAGGAATGATTTCGATTTTCATATTAAAAAAATTCAGCGTGTGAAAACAACTTATGTCATATCAAATGGAATTTAAGATCCTAATAGTTTTAAAACGATTGATAGATCTTAAGTGCGACGCCATGTGAAATATTAAATTAAGAATTATGAAAGATGATAGATAGATTAACATCTTCTCGCGTGTGTTTGAATTAAATGATTGATTTACTCTTATAATACTCCTTATGTGTTAAATTCACTTCGCTCTTAGGAAATCAATTACCGGGTTGAAGAAGTTCAGAATGAGCAAAAAGGGCAAAGAAATTTCTCAAACGTCATCCACAGAAGAAAAATATATGTCTTCATTATTTTCAGACACTGTCTGCAATAAATACTATGACAGTTCGACATGGGAGGCAATGTATACACTCTTTGAAGATGAAGGACCAAGGGTGATAAACAAAGTTTATGCAACAGGCACTGATTCTAGCTCTGATGCAACCCTTTTTTACATTGCATGCTCGCACATTTATAGGATAGCTTTAAGACCAAATATTCTTCCTTATACAGACATGGTTAAGTGGGAAATTGATCACTTAAACATTGAAGATAGAATGTTCAAGAATTCGAGAGGAGAAATTATGGGTTCTTTCAAACAAGAAGATTTAGCAGAAATGTATCATCTACCAACCCCGCAACAGAAATACCACAATAAATATGTGCAGACATTCAAAGAAAAACATCCAGATCTTATCAAATTCATCCATGAATGGAAGGACAATGAGGGAAAATTGAAGCAAGATAAGTCTAGTACGTACCCAATTGCAAAAATTCCTAATCCTTATTGTTATGCTGCTGGTATGTTGTATAGCATGTTTTCCAAGCCTGATAGTACTGGATTTTCAAGAGATTGGGTTCCCCTAATTGACGCAATTGTCAATTCATCTATCTTAAATTGGGCAGACATTTTATCCAATTACTTAGCCAAGCATATCACTGAATATAGGAATAAAAGAAGTGTTTTGCTAAGAGAAATACCTCTGTTTTATATGTCTGTCTATGTCATGGACGCTATCTGTTTTACTTCTCATTTTCCTACCATGGGTTGGAAATGGACCACCAAAGACCCTACCCCGATTCATATGTACCATAGAGAATTCTGGGATTCTGAGTTCCACTTACACTTCTATAAAATCTGCTATGGAGTCTTATTGCCCATGCATCAGATGATTTTCAACAAAAAGGCTCCCAGGGTTTCTGAAGAAGCCAATGTAGATATTATTCCCGTAGTTATATGGTTTTCCGAAGACAAATTTACATATATTACAGTATTTGGGAGTTATGCTTCTTCCCATGTTTTACCTTACTATGTTCTAGATAAATTACTTGCAAAAGAAATAGCATGTCAGCTTGTTAACGGTGTCACAAAGCAGTTAAAGGATGGTAAAAAGGCTATTTGGCCTACTTTCCCTCTACAGTGCGACACCTTTGCTCTGGCTAATATTAGCCACACATTCAAAGAGGTTCCCAAGATTCAGTTATTGAAATTGGCATTCATGCCAAAAATATTATACGATCCCAATGATGTGATTAAAAATTACATCACAAAGCTAAAAATGAAGCCTTTTGTAAAAGAAGAAGATTATTTCGATGACTTCTTCCAATGCATGGAAAAATTCTCTGATGTTACCAAATACATTTCTAGTCAATTAAGTCAAGAAGATGCTGAATCTTTTCAAGCATATAGAAACAAGAGGCTAGAAAATGTTCCTTTGAATTTGTTGACTATTGAAGATGAAAAACACACTCCAAGTGTTAGTCTGGGTGATGAATGAAAGATATATCTGAAAATGAATTAGGTCAATCGCAGCAGCAGTTTGATAATTCAGATCAATCTAAAAATGAATCTGAATCTAAGAAAGAAAATTCAGAAATTGACCAATTCTTCAAGAGATAGAAGTGCTAGAGAAAACAAAGAACAATGGGACAAAATCAGATTCGGAAATAGTTCAACATAGTCATAGCATGTTATATCAGTCCAAGCCGTCTCAAGTAAAATATCTGATGAATCAATGGGAAGAATTTTCCGAAGCAATAAATACTCCTAAAGAAAATCCCAATACTGATCAAGCATCAAGTTTCCAAACACCAGAACCATCACAGAAAATATTTGAGACTGTCAATCCACTACAAACAATTCCAGGAATGCATGACAAAGAAATCATACTGGCCTACCCTACAGATCAGATAGTTCTTCATATTGAATATATTCCTTCATTAGATATTTTCTATAGTCCTAGGTACAAGGCTGTAGTTAAAAGAAATAAAAGAAGAAGGATTGATGAAACAACTCCAAAACCAACATATGAATCAGTTGATGTACTTTGGCAGGATTCCTCAGATGACCCCATTGAACATTTAACCAAGTTATCACAATATGCAGGGGCATATGCCACCGCTACTATTCATAAAGCTACTGAGGTTAGAATATTGTTGAAACAAAAGGAAGCAAGAGTACACGAATTAGAACAGTTGATAAATGAAGAGAAAGCCAAGTCCATTGAGCAGATCAAAATAAACACAACTCAATTTCATGAAGATATTGAAAGCCTCAAATCAAAGTATCAGACATAACTTAATGAAAAACAAGCATATCTGGAAAGAGCAATGGCTGAGTTACAGAGTCAACTACAGTTAGAACAATTCATCAAAGAAGCACTTGATGTAAACACCATGTTAAAGAAAGAAAAAGAAATGTTTTGTCACCAAGCTTCCATAATTGATTGTTATTGTGATTCCAATAAGATAATGATTCAACAAATAACAATTTAGAAACTAGAATGTGCAAGACTTGAAAAGAAAATTGAAGAACACATTCACTGGAAAATTTTAGATACAGGAAAGCAAGCTAATCTACCACAAATAGATAAGCCTCAAAAAGAATTGTTATTCATAGAATGGAGAGCACAAATTAATAAAGAAGAGAAAGCAACGACCAAGACATCCAAGAAATCAAATGAGATTATTCAGTCTATATGTGATCAATTGTTTAAAACAAAACTTATTAAAGAAAACACGTCTGATGTGTTTTTAGGAACAAGAGAAGTAGAAATAAAGTGGAGATAGAGAGCAGATACACAAGAGGAAATGATCAAAAAAGTTAATAAGTTTGATCAGGAAAATTATTGGAATTTTCTGATCAAACCTTACCATCAACATCAAACTCTTCAGTCTCTTACAGATTCGGCAAAAAGATTTGAGTAAATAATCTCAAATGATATTTTCAAGGGACAGATTCGATCACGGATATCACAGCCAGCTCAGCTTAAAGCAATGCTAGATATTTGTCAAATTCGTGATCGCACTCATAAAGAAGGGTGGGACTCGCAGAATCAAGATTGTTAGTTCAAAGTTCCTAGATTACTGTTTAAGTTAAGATTTTAGAGAAAGGTTGTTTGAAACCTCCTCCAGATTTTTGTAATAATTTAATTTTAGTTTGTAGTTAGTTTAGTATTTAAACCCTTCTCATGCATTTAGAGAAGGGTCCAAAAATTTATTGAGAACATTTTCAAAGAATGCTTAATTGTAAGTAAGTTTGTGGATGCCTTGATCAAATAATGGAACACGACCTTTTCAGTTATATATCATTTTTTTGATCACTTTTGATGCACTTTTGTATTCTTTGAAAGACTTACTAATAGAAGAGTTGAATGCGGCCTATTATCATTGATCAGATGAAAATGACAGTACACATCTGGTACTATTATCATGTATGCTAGTTCTATTTTGAATATTAGTGATGAATCCAACTTTCATGAATTATATATGAAATTGATTGTTTTTATCTGAAACATCAGTTGCACTATTGTACGATATAAAGATAGAAATTGGTTTGTTTTATATATTATCATCAAATATATGCGATATGTTTCTCATTTTATTTTGATTAACTGTTTTTCAAGAGAATCGTCTTACAAAGTGATAATTATATTAAATCTGTGATGATATTAATCATCACCGATTGAATACATATCATTTTAGATTGCATCAAATTAGTATTATCCTAGGTTAGATTAAATTAGGCTTAATTCAAAGTTTTGCATTTTAGAATAAATTTATTTTATTTTTTAGTAAATTATACATGCAAATACTTTGAGAGAAACCCAACGATAAAAAAAAAAAAACAAACTTGGGAAACTGGTCCCATTATATCCATTCAGAGCCACTATCCCAAACGGAAAAGGAATTGTCTTAAGGTTCGGATCGGGTGGTTATCCCCCTTGTTTTTGCCACAGATTTCTGAGGCCTCAACATTTTTGGCGCTAGAAGGAGGGCAACTATGAATGGCGTATAATTATAAACCTCAAACAAGAAGCCCTCATAACAGTCGATCTCCCCAAAAGAATTCTACAATTTCCTGATCACACTCTAGATCACCAACTCAGAAATCAGAAATAGTAGAAACCTTTCCATCATCTCCTGAAGTATCTCAACATTCATCTGCTTCAGAATTCACTCTCGAGTCTCCCGAAGTTCAGTCTTTAATTTATAAATTAGAAGGAAAATCTATTTCTGCTGAAAATTTGTTAACCCAGAAGCTTCTAAAGAAAGTGTTACTTCTCTATATAGAGAAACTAGTATATTAACTAGGTCCAAAAGTGAGAAACTTGGAATTTCGCCTTTTGAATTTCCAATTGAATCAGTTCGCTAAAAACTTTCTATATCTAGATCTAAGTCAGATACAAGTGAAGTTACATCAAATTTTCCTTCGGTTACTTCTTCATATCCTCTTACTCAATATTCATCTTCTCAGTCTTCCATTTCCTCAACTCAAACAATTAGTGTTGTTACAAGTAGTACTGTTCCAGTTGTAAGTTCTTCATTCATTCCCCCTACTTCTGGATCTACTTCTATATCTTCACAAAGTTCAAATCCAATTATGGCTAGTTGACCTTGGATGAATCTTGGTGCTGTATTAATAGAAAATTCAAATACTCTTCCAGATCATCCAGAAAAATTGTTACCTAAATATAACCTAGATGATGGTCTGCCTACCGAAGAACATATCAATAATTTTATGTTAGCCATGAATCTAAATGGAGTTGCCCATGAAGATATTGTAGTTAGATTGTTTCCTTATACTTTACAAGGATCTGTAGGATCCTGGTATTTTTACTTCCAGCAGGATCTATTTCTGATTGGGCAACTTTTGAGCAAGTTTTCCTTGCAAAATTTGGAGATGATAGAACTGTTGCATCCCTAATCATTGCTCTTTCCAATCTTAAAACAGGGGAAATAATTAAAGATTTCAACTCCAAATTTAACAAGTTATTAAACAAAATTCCGACTGCTTCCAAACCTGCTATTGATGTACAAATAGAGTGGTATATTTCTTCTTTGCCTTCTAATATAGCTATTTTTGTAGATAGAGCTGGTAAATCTACCCTCTTAGAAAACATGAAAGAAGCTCTCGCTGTAGAGAAAAGAACTTTAGCATTAGAAAAATGATCGGAAATAGAAGACAGGAAATCCAAGAAAGTAACATTTAGTCAAGATTCAAAACATAAGGTCTCGAAAGATCCATTTGATCTTGAATGTCTTCAAAAAGTATTAAAGACTATGTTAAACAATATGATTGAAATAAATAAATAGGTTGTTGAAACTTCAACCCCTAAGAAATCATTTTGCCCATTTAATAAAAACCCTTCTTCAACATCTCAACCTCCAAATGTTATTTCGAATGTTGAATCCGATCAAGATACTGAAGATCCCTCGCCATCTAAACAAGAATCAGAGTTTGAGGAAGAATTTGAACTGAATGGGTTATGGGATTTCATTCTTCCTTCATAAGAAGAAAGAGAAGCTATGCTTGTATCTACAAGAAGTAAAAATTATTCTGATTCAACTATATCAAATCAAAAACAAAAAACTCTCCCCACCAAGGAGAAAACAGTTGTCAAAAAATCTAAAACTGTTCAGACAGATTTTATTCCACCAGATCCTAATACAAATTCTAAAACTTTGATAGTTTCAGATACAATGGAATATAATATAGTCGAAGATATGAAAAGGATCAAAGTAATTATTTCATTACACGAAATGACCAAGCTCAAAAAATAACATAAAATTTTTCTTAGAGAACTTAAGGCAATCCTTGTAGATCCTATACAATCACCAGTTATAGCTCAAGCTTCAAAAGATATGGGAAAACTTCCATCATCTCCAAACAAAGTAAATTCCAATGATTTGGTCTTAATTGGTGATAGATCTGTTTCTCACACTCCTCATTTTCTTTTGACTTATGAGATTTTTAACAAAAATGTTCATACTTGTCTTATTGATTCAGGAGCTTATTCAAACATTATGCCAAGAACAATATGTACAGAGTTAAACATAACTCCTCAAAAATCTGTTGTACATATAGTTCAATAGGATAGAACAAAAGTAGAAGTCATTGGAGAAATGCTGTCAGTATCCATTAGATTATCATCCAATCCAAAGATACTACAGATAATTGATATTTTGGTTGCAGACATCCCTGAATTTTATGGTCTTTTTCTAAGCAGATATTGGTCTGAAAAGTTACATGGATATTTTGCTACTGATTGGTCACACATGTGGCTACCATATAATGGAAAACCAAATCAAATCAGAATTAAATGTGAAAATTTTATGAAACATACAGTTATTGAAATAGAAGGAACAAATGAGCCTGTAGCTTTCACTAATAACATTATAGGAAATTATTCAGCCGAATCATTTCTTGGATCATTCAATGCTCAGATTTCACCTTTTCCAATAAACACTGCTATTTCTCAAATTGAAAACTTTTCTCAAACAAATGCTTCTAGATGTGTTAATCTTAACGATCAGATTCCAAAATAGTCTTTATTTTGGACTCTATAATTTGATGTTCAAAATCAGAAGATGGTGCCAGAGTAGGTTGCATTTTAATCAATCCACAAGGAGAGAAAACAATGCTAGCTTGCAGACTCGAATTCCAGTGCACAAATAATACTGCTGAATATGAAGCACTGATAGGAGGTCTGTATAAAGCTATTGGATTGAATGTTAAATATTTGCAAGTATATGGAGATTCTGAAATAATTTTTAGACAAGTCAGAAATACAATTCATTGTATTTCTGGACATTTGAAACATTATCAAAATTTAGTTTAGAGTATTACTTCCCATTTTACTGCATTTAATATCTCCATAGTTCCTAGATTACAAAATTCAAGTGCTGGTTTACTTGCTAATGTAGCATCTCAACTTATACCATCCGAAGAATTTAGTCCAGACAGATTTTCAATTAAGTTAATTTTTAGGCCTTCCATTCCTAATAATGTAACAAATTGGAGAGTATTTAACAATGATGCAGATATAGTAGACTTTCTTACATAAAACAGAGCTTATGAAGGTCAAATCACAAATGAACATGAACATGATTTACAGATTGAAGATAAACTAAATACTAATCCAATTCCCAAATGTGTAGTCAAAATGGAAGATCTCTATGATTTGAAATATAGATTTAAGAAGATGGCCAATTTAAAAACTCAGAGTTCTACTTTAAAATTTGAATTGATTAATCTTGGTACACCAGAAAAACCTCAAAATGTCAACTTAGGTCTTGGTTTAAAACTTGAAGAAAGGATGTCATTCATTAAATTGTTGAAAACATATAAATAAATCTTTGCATGGGATTATTCTGATCTTAAAACATATGATACTTCCATAATTCAGCATACCATACCTATGATTTCAGATGATAAGCCTGTTCAACAAAAACTTAGAAAAATTCATCCGAATTTAGAAAGTCAAATTAAATCTAAATTAAATAAAATGCTTAAAGACAAATTCATTTTCTTGTTAGACATTTGAAATGGGTGTCAAACATGGTCCCAGTCAGAAAAAACAATGGAAACATTAGGATTTTCATACACTTAGAAATTTGAATAAAGCTTGTCAGAAAGATAATTTCCCCTTACCCACAATGGAACAGATATTACAGTCAATTGCAGGATCCGAATTGATGTATTTTCTCGACGGATTTTCAGGATATAATCAGATCATGGTACACCCTGATGATAGATTAAAGACAACATTCAGAACAATGTGGGGAACATACGCATACCAAAAAATGCCTTTTGGATTGATTAATGCTGGTGCTACATTTCAATGTGCTATGGATATAGCTTTTAGAGGACTAATCAATAGCTCGGTTGTTATATATTTAGATGACATTATTTTTTATTCTAAGCATAGAAGAAATCATGTTAATCACCTAAAACATATTTTTTAAAGATGCAGAAAATACAACATTTCCTTGAATCCTAAAAAATGTTATTTCGCCTTATCAGAAGGTAAATTATTAGGGTTCATTGTCTCTAAAAAAGGAATCCATATTGACCCCGATAGGATTCAAGAAATTGAAAACATCCCTTTGCCACATAATAAAAAACGATGCAATCATTTTTAGGACAAAATTAATTTTGTAAAAAGGTTTGTTCCCGATTTTTCCCAAATCATCTTACCCCTGAATCAATGATTAAGAAAAATTCAATTTTTAAATGGGGAAAATAAGAGAGAATTTTTTTTGATATGATTAAAAAATCCATCATTGAAGCTCCCTCTTTAACAACTCATTATTTTCTTAAATCATTTGTATTATATACATTTTCTTCTGATATATCATATGCTGCAGTTTTGACATAGTTAAATGATCAGAGCATTGAAGCACCGATTGCGTTTTTTAGTTCTAGCCTTCAAGGTGCTGAGTTAAATTATTCAGCTATGGAAAAACAAGCTTATGCTATGTTTAAAGCTTTGAAACATTTCAAAAATTTTCTCCTAAAAACACATACTAAAATAATAGTACCTTACCCAGTATTAAGGCAATTATTAATCTAATGAGAAGTAGGAGGGAAGAGAGAAAATTGGGTTACTGCACTTCAAGAATATGATGTAGAGATACATCTTGCTAAAATTGTTAAAGGACAAGGTCTTTGCAGGATGTTAACTGGAGCCTCTCATTTATCAACAGAAGAAGATCAATCAAATAAAATACAACATTCTAAGGTAAGCCTAAACTATTCTCAGTCACAATATGCTGATCTGAATTTTTTCTTGAAAAATGGATATGCTCCATTACATCTCAATTATACAGCAAAGCGTGCTCTTAGGTTTAAAGCTAATCAATATCAACTCATAAATGATGTTTTATTTATGAGGAATTATGATTCTATATTATTGAGATGTTTAGAAAAAACTGAAGCTGAAAAAGTAATGCAGGAATTACATGATGGACCAGCTGGAGATCATTTTGGAGGAAACACCACAGCTCATAAAATACTGCATGCTGGTTACTATTGGCCAAATCTATTTAAAAATGCACATGAATATGTGAGAAAATGTAAAGTATGTCAAACTGCAGCGGGAAAAGAAAGGAAAGCATCATTTCCACTACAGCCAGTAAATATCCAACAACCATTTGAACAATGGGGGTTAAATATTATAGGTGGAATAACTCCTAACTCTTCAAAAAAGCACAAGTATATTCTTACTGCAATTGATTATTTCAAAAAATGGGTAGAAGCTATCCCATTAAAGGTGGTTAACACACAAAGTATTACAAATTTTATTGATCAGTTCATAATCACCAAGTTTGGTCTCCCATCAGCTTTGATATTTGATAATGCATCTTACTATTCCAGAAATGCCATGACAGAATTTGCTTTGAAAAGAGGTTTTAAATTAAAATACTCAACTAACTATTATCCAGAAGGTAATGGATTAGTTGAATCTACAAATAAAAACCTTATCAGAATCATCAAACGAACTATAGAAGAAAATCATAAAAATTGGCACAAAGCACTATTATTTTCTCTTTGGGCAGATAGAATCACTCAGAAAGCCTCAATAGGTACTTCTCCATTTTTGTTAGTTTATGGGAAAGAAGTAGTTCTAGCCACAAACGTGACAATACCATCATTTGCTTTAGTGCAATTTATTGATGAAAATCCTTCGTCTTCCCTTCAACTTAGACATGATCAAATTCTTAAGTTAGAAGAAGGAAGAGAAAAAGCCAAAAAAAACTCATATTCATCATCAACAAATAATAAAAGCCTCATTTGATTCAACTTCTATCGGTCTAAAGAATTTTCAAACTGGTGATATGGTATTGAAATGGGACAAAGCACACGAGGAAAAGGGTAAACACATGAAGCTTCAAAAACTCTGACTAGGTCCATTTCAAATAATTGAAGAAATAGACCCATCAACATTTCTGTTACAATATTTATCAAGTAAAAAGGATTCTTTGCCTGTTAATGGGAAAATTTTGAAAAAATATTTCTCATAGGAGGTAACCCCTTCTATCCTTGTATATTAAAATCTTTTGTTTTTCTTGGAAAAATAAAAGCTTGCTTTGTACTGATAGTTGGCCTTTCAAAACAAATCTTAGATGACTTTCTTTTGAATTTTCTTTTCACTTATAAAAAAAATGAAAATGTTAAGGAAGGAAAATCGAAAGATTTAGAGAGACAGATTGATTTTATCTTTCTAAAAAATGAAATTTCAATAAAATGGTTTTTTTTTTATGAAATGTCATTTTTATATAGCACGAATATTCTTTTATCAGTCAACAAAAGAAACTTTAATATAGTAAGAAAAATTCTTGCATAAAATAAATCTAAAACTCGACATTATCATCTAGTATCTTAAAAATACCTATGATTTATCCCATCCAGAAAATCTTATAAATTTTCAAAAGGAATTCAAAATAAAATAAAAATGCATGATTTGAAGAAAAACTTAAAAGATAATAAGTCTCATCACGAGCTTTTTTACCATGTTCATAAAGAAATAGTTAAACTAACATTACTAATATTGTCTACCAAAACAGTGTAATGACTTGAGATTATATTATAAAGACAAGGGGTCTCATCAAGAGCCAGTTTGATCAGTTTAATTACTATTTGTGAATGGCATTGTCATTATTTGGTTACTAAGCTAAGACAATGTCTTTTGAGTAGATGAAAATATATAAAAGAAAGTTCTCATAAATTAGAATTTACTTATGAAGATTATAAGAAATACTGGATGGGAAAATGGATCATAGCTGGGTAAAAGGTAACCCTACCAAAAGCTTAAAATTGCCTATTGGAATAGAGGATCTATCTGTGATAAAAGAGTAAATTTATATAAAGCTGATCTGTAAAGGTTATTTACTTTATCCTTTTAAACTAATTAAGGACTGATATAGATTTTCATACTTATATCTTTATAGAGGAATTCTCATGAATAGTGAATAAAATAAATTTTCATTGCTTGGAAAAGATATTATTTATTTGAAATTTCATTCCTTTAACTATTTTATTTTCAAAAAGGTTTAGAATTTTCAAAAAATTTATCAAAGACATTTGGTTCATCCAAGTGAATTGCCAATTGTTGTGCTATACAAAAAACACCCATTTATTTTTTATAAATAGGGACCCTTTATAAATAAATAGGAAATTATTTCTATAAATTCCTAAAATAAAAAAACTTAGAAAATAAAATTGTATGTTTTTCCTTAAAACACATCACATATTACATATCTTATTTCAAAAAGAATTATAAAACGTAAAATATGCGAATTGCGAAATGTGCTCGAAGCCTTTCCAAAGATATAATTAAAAAACCTTGTGAAAACATCAAATCATCATTTTATTTTATTTTCCTTTTTGCATCACATTTTATTTAATCAATGAAGATTTAAGAAGAAAATGATATAAGTTATGATACCCGTAGAACTAATAAGAAAATAAACCAGGAAATATAAAATCTTTCGGTATCGCGGTCACTTCAAGTTTTTCGCAATTCGTATTGCGTGCAACTTATAATATACACTCAAACGCTATCCTATAAAAGTATTTCGCAGCCTTTAAGGGTCAAGCATCACAAAATATTATAATTAATGATTGCGATTTGCATATTAAATTAATTCAACATGTGAAAATAGATTGTGTCATATCAAATGGAATTTAAGATATTATCGGCGTTAAAACGATTGATAGATCTTATGTGTGAAGCCATGTGAAATATTAAATTAGGAATTATGAAAGGTGATTGATAGATTGACATATTCTCACATATGTTTGAAGTAAATGATTGATTTACTCTCATGGTACTCCTTATGTGTTAAATTCACTTCGCTCTCAAGAAACTAATTACCGGATTGAAGAAGTTCAAAATGAGCAAAAGGGGCAAAGAAATTTCTCAAACTTCATCCACAAAAGACACAGACATGCATTCATTATTTTCGAACACTGTCTGTAACAAATACTGCAGCAGTTTGACATGGGAGGCAATGTATGCACTCTTTGAAGATGAAGGACCAAGGGTGATAAACAAAGTTTCTCCAACATGCACTGATTCTACCTCTGATGCAACCCTTTTTTGCATTGCATGCTTGCACATTCACAGGATAGTCATGAGACCAAATATTATTCCTTATACAAACATGGTTAAGTGGGCAATCGATCACTTAAACATTGAAGATATAATGTTCAAGAATTCGAGAGGAGAAATTATGGGTTCTTTCAAATTAGAGGATTTAGCAGAAATTTATCATCTACCAACCCCGCAATAGAAATACGACAATAAATATGTGCAGACTTTCAAAGCAAAACATCCAGATCTTATCAAAGTCATCCATGAATGGAAGGAAAATGAGGGAAAATTGAAGCAAGGTAAGTCTAGTACGTACCCAATTGCACAAATTCCTAATCCTTATTGTTATGCCGCTGGTATGTTGTGTAGAATATTTTCCAAGGCTGTAGTACTATATTTTTAAGAGATTGGGTTCCTCTAATTGACGCAATCGTCAATTCATCTATCTTACATTGGGCAGATCAGTCCAAGGCGTCTCAAGTAAAAGATCTAATGAATCAATGGAAAGAATTTTCCGAAGCAATAAAGACTCCCAAAGAAAATCCCAATACTGATCAAGCATCAAGTTTCCAAACACTAGAACCGTCACAGAAAATAGTTGAGACTGTCAATCCACTACAAACAGTTCCAGCAATGCATGACAAAAAAATCATACCGACCTACCCTACAGATCAAATAGTTCTTCAGATTGAAGATATTCCTTCATTAGATATTTTCTACAGTCCTAGCTACAAGGTTGTAGTTAAAAGAAATAAAAGAAGAAGGATTGATGAAATAACTCCAAAACCCGACGAGGATAGATCGGTTGAAATTATTACTTTGGAAGGATTCCTCCGAGATGACCCCCTTTGAACGGCATCTAACCAATTTATCACAATATGCAGGTGCATATGCCACCGCTACTGTTGATAAAGCTACTGAGGTTAGAATATTGTTGAAAAAAAAGGAAGCCAGAGTAAAATAATTAGAACAATTGTTAAATGAAGAGAAATCCAAGTCCATTGAGCAGATCAAATAAGCACAGCTCAATTTCATGAAGATATTGAAAGCCTCAAATTGAAGTCTCAAACAGAACTTAATGAAAAGCAAGCACATCTAGAAAGAGCAATGGCTGAGTTACAGAGTCAACCACAGTTAGAACAATTCATAAAAGAAGCACTTGATGTAAACACCATGTTAAAGAAAGAACAAGATGTGTTTTTTCACCAAGCTTCCATGATTGATTCTTATTGTGATTCCAATAAGATAATGATTCAAAAAATAGCAATTCAGAAACTGGAATGTGAAAGACTTGAAAAGAAAATCGAAGAACACATTCAGTGAAAATTTTCAAATATAGGAAAGCAAGCTAATCTACCACAAATAGATAAGCTTCACAAAGAATTTTTATTCACATAATGGAGAGCACAAATTAATCAAGAAGAGAAAGTAGCGAGCAAGACATCCAAGAAATCAAATGAGATTATTCAGTCTATATGTGATCAATTGTTTAAAACAGAACTTCTTAAAGAAAACACGTGTGATGTGTTTTTAGGAACAAGAGAAGTAGAAATAAAGTGGAGACAGAGAGCAAATACACAAGAGGAAATGATAAAAAAATTTAATAAGTTTTATCAGGAAAATTACTGGAATTTTTTTATCAAACCTTACCATCAACATCAAACTCTTCAGTCTCTTACAAATTCAGTAAAAAGATCTCAGTCAATAATCTCAAATGCTATTTTCAAGGGACAGATTCGATCACAGATATCATAGCTAGCTCATCTTAAAGCAATGCTAGATATTTGTCAACTTCGTGATCGTAATCAGAAAGAAGGGAAGGATTCACAGAATCAGGATTGTTAGTTCAAAATTCCTAGATTATTGTTTAAGTTAAGCTTTTAGAGAAAGGTTGTTTGAAACCTCCTCTACATTTTTTTAATAATTTAATTTTAGTTTGTAGTTAGTTTAGTATTTAAACCCTTCTCAAATTATATTGAGAACATTTGCAAAGAATGCTTAATTGTAAGTAAGTTTGTGAATTCCTTGAAAGAATAATGGAACACAGCCTTTTCAGTTATATATCATTTTGTTGATCACTGTGGATGCACTTCTATATTCTTTGAAAGACTTATTGATAGAAGAGTTGAATGTGGCCTATTATCATTGATCAGATGAAAAGGATAGTACACATTTGGTACTATTATCATGTATGCTAGTTCTGTTTTGAATATTAGTGATAAATCCATCTTTCATGAATTATATATGAAATTGATTGTTTTTATCTGAAATATCAGTTGCACTATTGTACGATATAAAGATAGAAATTGGTTTGTTTTATATATGATCATCAAATATATGCGATATGTTTCTCATTTTATTTTGATTAACTGTTTTTCAAGAGAATCATCTTACAAAGTAATAATTCTATTAAATTTGTGATGATCTTAATCATCACAGATTGAATAGATATCATTTTAGATCGCTTCAAATTAGTATTATCTCGGGTTAGATTAAATTAGGCTTAAATTCAAAGTTTTGCATTTTAGAATAAATTTATTTTAGTTTTTAGTAATTCCTCATGCAAATCCTTTAAGAGAAACCCAACAATCAAACAAAAAACCCAAATCTGGGAAACTGGTCCCATTATATCCAGTCGGAGCCACTATCCCAAATAGAAAAGCAACTATCTTAAGTTCTGGACTGGGTGGTTATCCCCCTTGTTTTTGCCACAGATTTCTGAGGCCTCAACATTTTTGGCACTAGAAGGAGGGTGACTATGAATGGCATATAAGTCTAAACCTCAAACTAGAAGCCCTCATAAGAGTCGATCTCCCCAAAAGCATTCTACAACTTCCCGATCACACTCTAGATCATCGACTCAGAAATCAGAAATAGTAGAAACCTTTCCATAATCTCTTGAAGTATTTCGACATTCATCTGCTTCAGAATTCACTCCCGAATCTCCCAAAGTTCAGTCTTTAATTCAGAAATTAGAAGGAATATATATTTCTGCTGAAAAGCCTGTTAACCCAGAAGCTTCTGAAGAAAGTGTTACTTCTCTATTTAGAGGAACTGGTATATTAACTAGATCTAAAAGTGAGAAACCTAGAATTCCACCTTTTGAGTTTCCAATTGAATCATTTCACAAAAAAGTTTCTATATCCAGATCTAAGTTAGATATAAGTCAAGTTACATCAAATTTTCCTTTGGTTACTTCTTCATATCCTCTTACTCAATCTGCATCTTCTCATTCTTCCATTTCCTCTACTCAAACAATCAGTGTTGTTACAAGTAGTATTGTTCCAGTTGTAAGTTCTTCATTCATTCCTCCTACTTCTGGATCTACTTCTATATCTTCACAGACTTCAAATCCAATTATGGCTAATCGACCTTGGATGAACCCTGGTGCTATATTAATGGCAAATCCAAATCCTCTTCTAGATCATCCAGAAAAATTGTTACCTAAATATAACCCAGATTATAGTCTTCTTGTTGAAGAACATATCAATAATTTTATGTTAGCCATGAATCTAAATGGAGTTTCCCATGAAGATATTGTAGTTAGATTTTTTCCTTATACTTTACAAGGATCTGTAGGATCCTGGTATTTTTCACTTCCAGCAGGATCTATTGCCGATTGGGCAACTTTTGAGCAACTTTTCCTTGCAAAATTTGGAGATGATAGAACTGTTGCATCCCTAATCAATTCCCTTTCCAATCTTAAAACAAATTCAGGGGAAAGGATCAAAGATTTCAACTCCAGATTTAACAAGTTATTAAACAAAATTCCAACTTCTTCCAAACCTGTTGTTGATGTACAAATAAAGTGGTATATTTATTCTTTTCCTTCTAATATAGCTATTTTTTTAGATAGAGTTGGTAAAGCTACCCTTTTAGAGAACATGAAATAAGCTCTTGCTGTAGAGAAAATAATTTTAGCATTAGAAAACGATCAGAAATAGAAGACAGGAAATCCAAGAAAGTGACATTTAGTCAAGATTCAAAAAAGGTCTCGAAAGATCCATTTGATCTTGAAGGTCTTCAAAAAGTATTAAAGACTATGTCAAACAATATGATTGAAATAAAGAAATAGGTTGTTGAAACTTCAGCCCCTAAGAAATCATTTCGCCCATTTAAGAAAAATCCTCTTCAACATCTCAGCCTCCAAATGTGATTTCAAATGCTGAATTTGATCAAGATACTGAAGATCCCTCACCATCTGAACAAGAGATAGAATCTGAGGAAGAAGTTGAATTGAATAGTTTATGGGATTTCATTCTCCCCACAGAGGAAGAAAGTGAAGCTATGCCTGTTTCTACAAGAAGTAAATATTCTTCTGATTCAACTGTATCAAATCAGAAACAAAAATTTCTCCCCACCAAGGAGAAAACAACAACTAGAAAATCTAAAACTATTCAGACAGATTCTATTCCACCAGATCCTAATGCAACTTCTAAAACTTCAATAGTTTCAAATACAGTGGAATATAATATAGTTGAAGATATGAAATAGACTAAAGAAAATATTTCATTACATTAAATGACCAAACTCAAACAATAGCAGAAAATTTTTCTTAGAGAACTCAAGGCAATCCCTGTAGAGCCTATACAACCACCAGTTATAGCACAAGCTTCTAAAGTTATGGGAAAACCTCCATCATCCGCAAACAAAGTGAATCCCAATGATTTGGTTTTAATTGGTGATAGATCTATTTCTCACACTCCTCCTTTACTTTTGACTTATGAGATTTTCAACAAAAATGTTCATAACTATCTTATTGATTCAGGAGCTTCTTCAAACATTATGCCAAGAACGATGTGTAAAAAATTGAATATCACTTCTCAAAAATCAGTTGTACATATAGTTCAATTGGATAGAACAAAAGTTGAAGTTATTGGAGAAATGCTATCAGTATCTATTAGGTTATCATCCAATCCAAAAGTACTGCAAGTAATTGATATTTTGGTCGTAGACATCCCTGAATTTTATGGTCTTATTTTAAGTAGGGATTGGTCTGAAAAGTTACATGGATATTTTTCTACTGATTGGTCACACATGTGGTTACCATACATTGGAAAACCAAATCAATTTATAATTGAACGTGAAAAATTCATGAAACATACAGTCACTGAACTAGAAGAAGCAAATGAACCTGTAGCCTTCACCAATAATATCATAGGAAATTATTCAGCTGAATCGTTTCTTGGATCATTCAATGCCCAGATTTCACCTTTTTTGATAAACAATACAATTTCTCAAATTTAAAACTTTTCTCAAACAGACACTTCTAGATGTATTAATCTTAGCAATCAAATTCCAAAACAGGCTTTATTTTGGACTCTATACTTTTATGGTTCAAAATCAGAAGATGGTGCAGGAGCAGGTTGTATTTTAATCGATCCACAAGGAGAGAAAACAATGCTAGCTTGCAGACTTGAATTTCAGTGCACAAATAATACTGCTAAATATGAAGCATTGATACAAGGTATGTATAAAGCTATAGGATTGAATGTTAAATACTTGCAAGTATATGGAGATTCTGAAATAATTGTTAGACAAGTTAGAAATATGATTCATTGTATTTCTGGACATTTAAAACATTATCAAACTTTAGCTCATAATCTTATTTCCCATTTTACTGCATTCAATATCTCCACAACTCCTAGATTACAAAATGCAAGTGCTGATTTACTTTCTAATGTAGCATCTAGACTTATACCATCCAAAGAATTTAGCCCAGATAGATTTTCAATTGAGTTAATTTTTAGGCCTTCCATTCCTAATAATGTAACAAATTGGAGAGTATTTAATAATGATGCAGATATAGTAGAATTTTTTACATCAGGCAGAGCTTATGAAGGTCAAATCATAGATGAACATGAACATGATTCACAGATTGAGGATAAACAAAATACAAATCCAATTCCTAAATTTGTAGTCAAAATGGAAGATCTCTATGATTTGAGAGATAGGTTTAAGAAGACCACCAATTCAAAAACTCAAAGTTCTACTTTAAAGTTTGAATTGATTAATCTTGGTACACCAGAAAAACCTCAAAGTATCAACTTAGGTCTTGGTTTAAAGCGGGTATGATTCGAATTGAGGATAAAAAAAATACAAATCCAATTCCTAGTACGTAGTCAAAATGGAAGATCTTTATGATTTGAAAGATAGGTTTGAAAGGTGACCAATTCAAAAACTCAAAAAGTTCTACTTTAAAATTTGAATTGATTAATCTTGGTACACCAGAAAAACCTCAAAACATCAACTTAGGTCTTGGTTTAAAACCTGAAGAAAGGATGGCATTCAATAAATTGCTAAAAACATATAAAAATATCTTTGCATGGGATTATTCAGATCTTAAAACATATGATACTTCCATAATTCATCATACCATACCTGTGATCTCAGATGATAAGCCTGTTCAACAAAAACTTAGAAAAATTCATCCAAATTTAGAAAGTCAAATTAAATCTAAATTAAATAAAATGCTCAAAGCCAAAGTCATTTTTCCTGTCAGACATTCAAAATGGGTGTCAAACATGGTCCCAGTTAGAAAAAAGAATGCAGACATTAGGATTTGCATAGACTTTATAAATTTGAATAAAGCTTGTCAGAAAGATAATTTCCCCTTACCCACCATGGAATAGATATTACAATCAATTGCAGGATCTGAATTGATGTCTTTTCTCTATGGATTTTCAAGGTACAATCAGATCATGGTACATCCTGATGATAGATTAAAAACAACATTTAGAACAAGGAGGGTAACATACGCATATCAAAAAATGTCGTTTGGGTCGATTAATGCTAGTGCTACATTTCAACGTGCTATGGATATAGATTTCAGAGGACCAATCAATAGCTCAGTTGTTATATACTTAGATGACATTACTGTTTACTCTAAGCATAGAAATAATCACATTAATCACCTAAAAAACATTTTTGAAAGATGTAGAAAATACGACATTTCCTTGAATCCTAAAAAATGTTATTTCGCCTTATCAAAAGGTAAATTATTGGGGTTCATTGTTTCTAAACAAGGAATCCATATCGATCCTGATAGGATTCAAGAAATTGAAAATATTCCTCTACCACACAATAAAAAAATGACGCAATCATTTTCAAGACAAATTAATTTTGTAAAAATGTTTATACCAGATTTTTCCCAAATCATCTTACCCTTGCAATCAATGATCAAGAAAAATTCAATTTTCAGATGGGGAAAAGAAGAGAGAAATTCTTTTGAGTTGATTAAAAAAGCCATCATTGAAGCTCCCTCTTTAACAACTCCTGATTTTCTTAAATCATTTGTATTATATACATTTTCTTCTGATACATCATACGCAGCAGTTTTGACACAGTTAAATGATCAAACATTGAAGCACTGATTGCATTGTTTAGTTCTAACCTTCAAGGTGCTGAGTTAAATTATTCAGCTGTGGAAAAACAAGCTTATGCTGTGTTTAAATCTTTGAAACATTTCAGACCTTTTCTCCTAAAAACACATACTAAAATAATAGTACCTTACTCAGCAGTAAGGCAATTATTAATCCAACGAGAAGTAGGAGAGAAGAGAGCAAATTGGGTTACTGCACTTCAAGAATATGATGTAGAGATACATCCTGCTAAAATTGTTAAAGGACAAGGTCTTTGCAGGATGTTAACTGGAGCCTCTCATTTACCAACAGAAGAAGATCAATCAAATGAAATACAACTGTCCAAGGTAAGCCTAAACGATTCTCAATCACAATATGTTGATTTGAAATTTTTCTTGAAAAATGGATATGCTCCATTATATTTCAATTATACAACAAAGCGTGCTCTGAGACTTAAAGAAAATCAATATCAACTCATCGATGATGTGTTATTTAGGTGAATTATGATTCTGTATTATTGAGATGTTTAGAAAAAATTGAAGTTGAAAAAGTAATGCAGGAATTACATGATGGACCAGATGGAGGTCATTTCGAAGGAAACACCACAGCTCATAAAATACTGTGTGCTGGTTACTATTGGCCAACTCTATTTAAAGATGCACATGAATATGCGAGAAAATGTAAAGTATGTCAAACTGTAGCGGGAAGAGAAAGGAAAGCAGTGTTTCCACTACAGCCAGTAAATATCCAACAACCATTTGAAAAATGGGGGTTAGATATCATAGGTGAAATAACTCCTAACTCTTCAAAACAGCATAGGTATATTCTAACTGCAACTTATTATTTCACAAAATGGGTAGAAGCTATCCCATTAAAGGTGTTTAATACACAAAGTATTACAGATTTTATTGATCAGTTCATAATCACCAAGTTTGGTCTCCCATCAGCTTTGATATTTGATAATGCATCTTACTTTTATGGAAATGCCATGATAGAATTTGATTTGAAAAGAGGTTTTAAATTAAAATACTCAGCTAACTATTATCCACAAGGTAATGGATTAGCTGAATCTATAAATAAAAACCTTATCAGAATCATCAAATGAACCATAGAACAAAATCATAAAAATTGGCACAAAGCACTATTATTTTCTCTTTGGGCAGATAGAATCATCCAGAAAGCCTCAATAGGTACTTCTCCATTTGTGTTAGGTTATGGGAAAGAAGCAGTTCTACCCACAAACGTAATGATACCATCATTTTCTTTAGTGCAGTTTATTGATGAAAATCCTTTGTCTTCCCTTCAACTTAGACAAGATCAAATTCTTAGGTTAGAAGAGGAAAGAGAAAAAGCCAAACAAACTCATATTCATCATCAAAAAATAATAAAAGCCTTATTTGATTCAACTTCTGTCGGTCTAAAGAATTTTCAAATTGGTGATTTGGTATTGAAATGGGACAAAGTGCATGAGGAAAAGGGTAAACACATGAAATTTCAAAAACTCTGGCTAGGTCCATTTCAAATAATTGAAGAAATAGGCCCATCAACATTTCTGTTACAAGATTTATCAGGCAAAAAATATTCTTTGCCTCTTAATGGGCAAATTTTGAAAAAATATTTCTCATAGAAGGTAACCCCTTCTATCCTTGTATATTAAAATCTTTTGTTTTTCTTGTAAAAATAAAAGCTTGCTTAGTACTGATAGTTGGACTTTCAAAACAAATCTCAGATAAATTTCTTTTGACATTTTTTAACTTATAAAAAATGAAAAATGTTAAGGAAGAAAAATCGAAAGATTTAGAGAGACAGATTGATTTTATCTTTCTAAAAAATGAAATTTCAATAACATCTATTTTTTTTTATGAACTCTCATTTTTATATAGCATGAATATTCTTTTATCAGTCAAGAAAAGAAACTTTAATATAGTAAGAAACCTTCTTGCAGAAAAGCAATTTAAAACTCGACATTATCATCCAGTATCTTAAAAAGACCTATGATTCATCCCATCCAAAAAATATTATAAATTTTCAAAAGGAATTCAAAAGAAAATAAAAAGATATGATTTAAAGAAAAACTTAAAAGATAATAAGTCTCATCATGAGCTTGTTTACCATGTTCATAAAGAAATAGTTAAATTGATATTACTAACTGTCTGCCAGAACAGTGCAATGACTTGAGATTATATCATAAAGACAAGGGGTCTCATCAAGAGCCAACTTGATTAGTTTAATTACTATTTGTGAATGGCATTGTCATTATTTGGTTACCAAGCCAAGACAATGGCTTTTAAGTAGATAAAAATATATAAGAGAAAGTTCTCATAAATTAGAATTTACTTATGAAGATTATAAGAAATACTGGATGGGAAAATGGATCATAGCTGGGTAAAAGGTAACCCTACCAAAAGCTTAAAATTGCCTATTGGAACAGAGGCTCTATCTGTGATAAAAGAGTAAATTTATATAAAGTTTATATGTAAAGGTTATTTACTTTATCCTTTTTAAACCAAGTAAGGACCGATATAGATTTTCATACTTATATATTTATAGAGGAATTCTCATGAATAATGAATAAAAGAAATTTTCATTGTTTGGCAAAGATATTATTTACTTGAAATTTCATTCCTTTAACTATTTTATTTTCAAAAAAGGTTTAGAATTTTCAAAAAAATTATCAGAAACATCTGGTTCATCCAAGTGAATCGCCAATTGTTGTACTATACAACAACCCCCCATTTATTTTTATAAATAAGGACCCTTTAGAAATAAATAGGAAATTCTGTTTATAATTTCTGAAAATAAAAAACTTAAAAAAAAAAAAAAACAAAACAAAACAAAACAAAACAAAACAAAACTTTATGTTTTTTTCCTTAAAAGCGCATCGCATATTACATATCTTATTTCAAAAAGAATTATAAAACATAAAATATGCAAATTGTGAAATGCGCTCTAAGCCTTTCCGAAAGAATAATTAAAAAACCTTGTAAAAACATCAAATCATGGTTTTATTTTGTTTTCCTTTTCGCATCACACTTTATTTAATCAATAAATCTTTAAGAAACAAACGATATAAGTTGCGATACCCGCGGACCAGACAAGAAAACAAACTAGGAAATATAAAATCTTTCGCTATCGCAGTCACTTTAATTTTTGCGCAATTTGCATTGCGTGCAATTTATAATATATACTTAAACGCTATCCTATAAAAGTTGTGATCTGTGATTTGCGCAAATCGCATTTCGCAACCTTTAAGGGTCAAGCATCATGAAATATTATAAGGAATAATTGCGATTTGCGTATTAAATGAATTCAGCATGTGAAAATAGCTTGTGTCATATCAAATGGAATTTAAGATCCTAACAGCGTTAAAACGATTGATAGATCTTACGTGCGAAGCCATGTGAAATATTAAATTAGGAATTATGAAAGATGATAGATAGATTGACATCTTCTCGCTTGTCTTTGAAGTAAATGATTGATTTACTCTTATAATACTCCTTATGTATTAAATTCACTTCGCTCTTAGGAAATCAATTACCGAGTTGAAGAAGTTCAGAATGAGCAAAAAGGGTGAAGAAATTTCTCAAACATCGTCCACAGAAGACACAGATATGTCTTCATTATTTTCAGACACCGTCTGCAACAAAGACTGCGGCAGTTCGACATGGGAGGCAATGTATAAACTCTTCGAAGATGAAGGACCAAGGGTGATAAACAAAGTTTCTGCAACAGGCACTGATTCTACCTCTGATGCAACCCTTTTTGACGTTGCATGCTCGCACATTATAGGATAGCTGCGAGACCAAAGATTCTTCCTTATACAGACATGTTTAAGTGGGCAATTGACCATTTAAACATTGAAGATAGAATGTTCAAGAATTCGAGAGGAGAAATTATGGGTTCTTTCAAAGCAGAGGATTTAACAGCAATGTATCATCTACCAACCCCGCAGCAAAAATACGACAAAAATATGTACAGACTTTCAAAACAAAACATCTAGATATTATCAAAGTCATCCATGAATGGAAGGACAAATATGAGGGAAAATTGAAGCAAGATAAGTCTGGTACGTACCCAATTGCACAAATTCCTAATCCTTATTGTTATGCCGCTGGTATGTTATGTAGAATATTTTCCAAGCCTGATAGTACTAGATTTTCAAGAGATTGGGTTCCCCTAATTAACGCAATCGTCAATTCATCTATCTTAAATTGGGAAGACATTTTATCCAATTACCTAGCCAAGCATATCACTGAATATATGAATAAAAGAAGTGTTTCGCTAAGAGAAATACCTTCATTTTATATGTATGTCTATGTCATGGACACTATATGTTTTACTTCTAATTTTCCTACCATGGGTTGGAAATGGACCACCAAAGACCCTACCCCGATTCATATTTACCATAGAGAAATCTGGGATTCTGAGTTCCACTTACACTTCTATAAAATCTGTTATGGAGTCATATTGCCCATGCATTAGATGATTTTCAACAAAAAGGCTCCTACGGTTTCTGAAGAAGCCAATGTAGATATTCTTCCCATAGCTAGATGGTTTGTCGAAGAAAAGTTCACATATATTAGAGTATTTGGGAGTTATGCTTCTCCCCATGTTTTACCTTACTATGTTCCAGTTAAATTACTTGCAAAAGAAATAGCCTATCATCTTGTCAACGGTGTCACAAAGCAGCTAAAGGATGGTAAAAAGGCTATTTGGCCTACTTTCCCTCTACAGTGCGGCACCTTTGCTCTAGCTAATATTGGCTACACATTCAAAGAGGTTCCCAAGATTCAATTATTGAAATTGGCATTTATGCCAAGAAGATTATATGATCCCAATGATGTGATTAAAAATTACATCATAGAGCTAAAAATGAAGCATTTTGTAAAGGAAGAAGATGAATTCGATGACTTCTTCCAAGGCATGGAAAATTTCTCTGATATTACCAAATACATTTCTAGTCAATTAAGTCAAGAGGATGTTGAAGCTTTTCAAGCATATAGAAACAAGAGACTAGAAAACGTTCCTTTGAACTTGTTGACTATTGAAGATGAAAAACACACTCCAAGTGTTAGTCTGGATGATGAAATGAAAGATATCTCTGAAAATGAATCAAGTCAATCATAGCAGCAGTCTGATAATTTAGATCAATCTGAAAATGAATCTGAATCTAATAAATCAAATTCATAAATTGACCAAATTCTTCAAGAGATAGAAGTGCTGGAGAAAACAAAGAATAATGGGAGAAAATCAGATTTGGAAACAATTCAACGTAGTCATAGCATGTTAGATCAATCCAAGCCATCTCAAGTAAAATATCTAATGAATGAATGGGAAGAATTTTCCAAAGCAATAAAGACTCCCAAAGAAAATCCCAATACTGATCAAGCATCAAGTTTCCAAACACCAAAACCTTCACAAAAAATAGTTGAGACTGTCAATCCGCTACAAACAATTCCAGCAATGCATGATAAAGAAATCATACCGGCCTATCCTACAGATCAGATAGTTCTACAGATTGAAGATATTACTTCATTAGATATTTTCTACATTCCTAGCTACAAGGTTGTAGTTAAAAGAAATAAAAGAAGAAGGATTGTTGAAACAACTCCAAAACCAACAGATGAATCAGTTGATGTACTTTGGAAGGATTCCTCAGATGACCCCACTGAACATCTAACCAAGTTATCACAATATGCAGGGGCATATGCCACCGCTACTGTTGATAAAGCTACTGAGGTTAAAATATTGTTGAAACAAAAGGAAGCCAGAGTACAAGAATTAGAACAGTTTTTAAATGAAGAGAAAGCCAAGTCCATTGACCATATCAAAATAAGCATAGCTCAATTTCATGAAGATATTGAAAGCCTCAAATTGAAGTATCAGACATAGTTAAATGTAAAGCAAGCACATTTGGAAAGAGCAATGGCTAAGTTACAGAGTCAACTACAGTTAGAACAATTCATCAAATAAGCACTTGATGTAAACACCATGTTAAAGAAATAACAAGAAGTGTTTTGTCACCAAGCTTCCATGATTGATTCTTATTGTGATTCCAATAAGATAATGATTCAACAAATAAAAATTCAGAAACTGGAATGTGAAAGACTTGAAAAGAAAATCAAAGAACACATTCAGTGGCAAATTTTAGATACAGGAAAGCAATCTAATCTACCACAAATAGATAAGCTTCACAAATAATTGTTATTCACATAATGGAGAGCACAAATTAATCAAGCAGAGAAAGCAGTGACCAAGATGTCCAAGAAATCAAATGAGATTATTCAGTCTATATGTGATCAATTGTTTAAAACATAACTTCTTAAAGAAAACACATCTGATGTGTTTTCAGGAACAAAAGAAGTAGAAATAAAGTGGAGACAGAGAGCAGATACACAAGAGGAAATGATAAAAAAAAAGTTAGTAAGTTTTATCAGGAAAATTACTAGAATTTTACTGATCAAACCTTACCATCATCATCAAACTCTTCAGCCTCTTACAGTTTTGGCAAAATTATCTCAGTTAATAATCTCAAATGCTATTTTCAAGGGACAGATTTGATCACGGATATCACAGCCAGCTCAGCTTAAAGCAATGCTAGATATTTGTCAACTTCGTGATTGCACTCAGAAAGAAGGGTAGGATTCACAGAATCAGGATTGTTAGTTCAAAATTCCTAGATTATTGTTAAAGTTAAGCTTTTAGAGAAAGGTTGTTTGAAACCTCCTCTACATTTTTGTAATAATTTAATTTTAGTTTGTAGTTAGTTTAGTATTTAAACCCTTCTCATGCATTTAGAGAAGGGTCCAGAATTTTATTGAGAACATTTGCAAAGAATGCTTAATTGTAAGTAAGTTTGTGGATGCCTTGATAAAATAATGGAATATGGTCTTTTTAGTTATATATCATTTTTTTGATCACTATTGATGCACTTTTGTACTCTTTGAAAGACTTATTGGTAGAAGAGTTGAATGTGGCATATTACCATTGATCAGATGAACAGAGAAGTACACATCTGGTACTATTATCATGTATGCTAATTCTGTTTTTGAATATTAGTGATGAATCCAACTTTCATGAATTAATATGAAATCAATTGTTTTTGTCTGAAATATCAGTTGCACTATTGTACGATATAAAGATAGAAATTGGTTTGTTTTAGATATGATCATCAAATATATGATATGTTTCCCATTTTATTTTGATTAAAAACATTTTCAAGAGAATCATCTTACAAAGTAATAATTCTATTAAATCTATGATGATCTTAATCATCATAGATTGAATAGATATCATTCTAGATCGCATCAAATTAGTATTATCCCGGGTTAGATTAAATTAGGCTTAATTCAAAGTTTTTCATTTTAGAATAAATTTGTCTTAGTTTTTAGTAATTCTTCATGGAAATCCTTTGAGAGAAACCCAAAAATAGAACAAAAAACCCAACTCTAGGAAACTAGTCCCATTATCCCCAGTCGGAGCCACTATCCCAAATGGAAAAGGAATTGTCTTAAGGTCCAGACCGGGTGGTTATCCCCCTTGTTGTTGCCACAGATTTCTTAGGCCTCAACAGGACCCTGACACCTTCATGTTTGAATTTTTTGTTGTCTATTAGACCTATGAATATGCCTCTAATGAATAGAAGTTGAATTTGTTTCCATATACCCTTAAAGATGCAACCTTTCACTCGTTTATGAGCTTACCTAGAGGAAACATCACTACCTGGGACCAAATGCAACAAGCCTTCAATGACAATAAATGGGTTACTATAGATCCAAAGAAATAAAGGAGGAAATATTTAGTGTGACCCTAGGACTAGATGAATCCTTAAAGGAATGTGAGGAAAGATTCCAACTCAATTATAGGAGGGATAATTTTATCCTTGACCCATATTCACTCAAGCTAGTCCTTCTCAGAGGGATTATGGAGGATGTAATGGAAACCCTAAACATGTTGTCTAGAGGAGACATCTACCAATTTCCTTATGATTCCATCATAACAGTATTCATGAATCACTCTAGGGTTTCTAGGAAAAATGGTAGGTCTAGCCAAGGCTTGGTTAGTTCATCTCCCTCTACATCAACAATCAAATATGAGATAGGAATTATGTTGGAGGATTTTAAGAGTGAAATGTTACATACCTTTTCCCTACAAATGAATATTATGCAAATTCAAAGGAAGCAAGAGGAAGCATAAAGGGCATTAGCTATCTTTTGCACTAGATGCACTAAAGACACCCTAGGAATGGGTTCGCATTGAATGTCATAGAATTCTGCTATGTCTGTGAATAAAACCATGCAACCACCAAATTTCCTTCTCTTCCAGGTCTAAAAGTTATATACCAAGGGGTAGAAGGGGGTTCAAAGAAACTCTGCTTCATTAACCAAAGGAGGCCTCAAGTCCCTCGACCATATCAACAGGGCATGAAAAGTGTGCACTATCCTCATTACAATCCAAATAATAATGCACATTTCCAACTATTAGCACTGAAAATATTAATGGTGTAATCACCATTGTATCACTATTTTAAAATTTTTATTGTGTCCTAGTCCATGTCCAAAGGAGTCCCAACATCAAGGTATTTTTAAGTGAATAGGTCTCATAGTATTTTAGAGTCCTAAAATAAGTTAAAATCTCTATTTTGACTTATGTTAGCATTGAAGGTTAGGCGTTGCTTTGGTAATAAAGTTGCAGTTATATGGTTTGGAATAATAGCTACCTTTTTTGCAAATTCATTGTCAAAACAATAATGCTATAAAAGGAAACTATTTCTGAGAAATGGAAGTCATATATTCCACACAGTGAAAAGCGCAACTATTTCACTGAGATTTTGGTTATCTCAATAAAGAGGCTACAGGTAAACAGGTAATCATTTTTCAAAGCAAACAAATTAAGGCTTCATGGACGGTATTGCAACCATAGTTCTTTAAAAGCTAAGCATGGCATGAAGAAAACATATTTACCAATAGAGAGGGAGATCCGGAGAAGAGAAGTAGAGAATGTTTAAAGGAAGCTCGCCATGAATTCGAATAAGGAATGAAGTGATGGAGAAGAACCGTGTGTGGGATGAGTGGATGACCATGATCCAATCACAGATCTGAAGGGAAGAAATCGACGACTAAGATTAAAGTGAAAATGGAGCGACATCGCAAATCGCAGTTTTTAAAGTTTATATTTAAGACAACCATGTCGTATGTTAATTTATTTGTGATGCGATGCGACTAAGGGGCAAGCAAGGAAGACCGTCAGATTTGGGGCGCAGGTCAACGGTGGAGATTAAAGCACAGATGAAGCGATTTTGCAAATCGTAGTTTTTAAAGTTTACCTTTAAGTCAACCATGTGGTATGTTAACTAATTTGTGTTGTGATGAGGTGAAGGGCACATGTCGGCATAGCACACCACTGCATATCGCACTTCGCATAGTTTATGGTTTAGCCGTTATCAGTGTAGAGTTAAACTTACAGGCGACCAATTTGTCATAAAATGGAAAGTTGCGATGTGCGATTACTTCCCATTGGTCAACTGGTTGTGGGGCCAAAGAACCACAGTTTCGTGTGTAATTCATGTTAAAAGGTATTTTCCTGCTTCATTAATATTTATACAAGAAAGAAAGCATGGTACGAAGAAAGCACATGTAATGATAAGGAAGAAGCATGAAGCTTAGTGGGATGACTTGGTGCTGGCTTTTGAATCATTTCAAAAACGTGTCATTGCTCCTTGTCACAATTGTAGGCACGAAATTAGAGAGATATCTCAGTGATCACTCAACCTAAGGCCTCTATGTATGATACAGGTAAACAAAAACCAATCCTCCAGCAAGCAGTCTCAAGTTTCATGGCTGACATTGCAACTAGAGTTCAACAGTTGTATTTTTCTGTAGTTTAGATGACGGAAAATGGGGAAAGGAGGAAAGGTAAATAGGTCAAAGCCTGCTAACGCAAGATTTTTGGATGCAAGGGAAAAATCACAATTCAAATCTATAGGTTGGTGTAAATTCCTCTAGAAATTTTCTGGGGAGAACGTGGCACTAGCCCAAGCTTTCGTTGAGTCTTTTGATGGTGAAAAGGTCAGGTTAGGCAGCAAAACATTCAAAATTTCCAAGGATATCATAGCTTGTGCAACCCAAACTTCTGCAATTGATGAACATTGGTTTAAAAGCAAAGTGTTGCCTGAAGAAGTAAGCTCTTACCTTAAGCCCGAATACACTGATATGAAATTGAATTCAACTGCTCACATTTCTTGTTTTAAAGTTGAGTGGTAGCATGTTATTACCTCGTTCCAGAAATACATCACATGCGAAGGGATGTTTTCTTCTGTTCATCGTTATCAATTGATATTCCTGACCCACGTTTTAGGAGGGAAACCTCTGAACCTACCCTATTTTCTGTATAAATCTCTGCTTAAAATGTCCCTCAAGCTACAGAAAATTCCAAACTACCCCTTGCATAATTTGTATGACAGAGGGCTGATTAAAATTTTAGTTGTTTATCATCTCATAAAGAAAAAAATTACTTGGGATAGGTTTTTAAGAAAGGAAGGGTTTGGCAGTATTAATTCCAGAAGAAAGGTAGGGAGGCCAAAGAAGAAAGACATCCATGAGAAAACCAGTGCAACCCTTATTTCACATAGTTCACCATATTCTCCTAAGAAGCCTATGTGAAATAATAAAGAAAACATTGCCTCCTCTTCATGAAGCCAGCCTAAGAAGAAAATTTTCATGGCAAAAGAACTAGCGGAAGTCAACCCTGGTCTTATTAAACCCGAAGCCTGTTTTCTCACTAGTGGAAGCCAACCTTGGTATGAAAATTTCAAGCTAGATTCCCGAGTCATCTCATCAAGTGCAACCAAATAGTGGCACATCTATCAATGAGTCCACCCTCTCACAGGTTTTGCTTTCTCTCAAGAAAGGCAAACAGATAATGACAAATCCTACCATAGAAGAAGAACCTACCTTGGCTAAATTAGTATCCTCCATTTTTTATTCGATCAAGAAGAGGAAGAAAAATGAGATACATTCCTATTCCTCATTTGAAGACAGTAGTGATCCTAATTACACAGAGTTAGAAGATGAAGGGGCAGAATCTATTAAATTTATACATGAAGGAAAGAGGTCCAAATTCATCCCTAATACATATGTAAAAAGGCCTCATACTAGACCAAGAAACAAACTTAGGCTAAACAACAAGCTAATTTCCAATCCTAAACTGAGGGATGAAATTATCAACATTGAAGAAAGCCCAGAAGACAAAATTGAAAGGAAGAAGAAAGCTCAGTCAAAGAGCCAAGCACAGAAAAAGAGGTCTGATAAAAGGGTAACTAAAGTAGAAGCCATAAGAATATTTTCTTCTATTCTTGAACTTTGATGAATGAAGAACAGGGCTGACTTGGAGAATTTTTTTTGGGTAAATGTTCCATGTTTTCCGGATATTGCTACCTTTTTTGCGAAGGTAGCAATTATTTTGAAATATCAGCATGTGATGGAAATGGACTACTTTTTGTTTTGAATCACGTTGGTGACTTGAAACAGATGAAGTGCAGAAGTTATCTAGTTGAAATGGATGTTGTCAGGTGTCTTATATCTAGCCTTCTCCAAAATATTATTTTTTTGTTTTTCATATTTAATAGGAGACAAGCACATGTCATTCCCACTGTTTTTACACTTTTTGTTGAATATTGGTTGCACTAAAACAAAAGAGTAGTCTTCGAATAGGCTGCCACCTCACACAACCATTTTGGAGTGACAACATTTATGATGTCTTCATGTTGTTTATCTTGTTTTTAATGTAGCACTTTGTAATTAAGATTAAGGGATAAGTCTCACCTCTTGCACAAGTTTGTAATGACTTTTCAAACAGATTCACCTTTTTCTGTGGAAGATGATAATATCATATTTTGTATATATGTGCCAAACTGATATGAATTTAGGGTTGGTTGGTGGTTATAGAATTTTGACTTATATGATCTGTAATTGTTTTTGTGAATGAAATGGAATGATACTACTGAGGACTTATTACCAATTTGCTGTGTGTATTGGCTACTTTACTTGTGTTTCCATATCTCCTTTCTTCCAGTTCCAGTTTGCAAATCATCATACTATTATGTGTTTTTGTTAGTCTCCTAAGCATGTTATGTGTTTTATTAGTTCTTGTTAGTCTCACACAGTGAGCATTCCTGATAAAATATATGTTATAACAATGGAAGATCATCACTCATGATAGTTATTCTTCATGATATTTCAATGAGAATGTTTTCAGACTAGAAATAAATTTCTCTCAATGGAATATTGTCAAAATGCTTCTTTTGTGAATTTATACCAAATGTAGTAGATTTATGTTTTACAAAACTACTCATTCTTCTCTCAGCTCACATTTTCCTCTCCTCATGGACTACAAACTTGCACCTTGCTACCACATCATATTCCAATACCCTCTTTAGTAGAACTGTGGATTTGACCGAAATCTCTCTTCAGTGAATCAGAGTTTATACCATCTATCAATCCCATAAAACAAAACATTAAAATTTCCTGAGATTTTAATATGTGTCTGGTCAGGCACTTGCTGTTGTCCAAGTGCTGATTCCAGTGCCAACATATTTTGGTGTGTCTGCCAGGAGATGAAGGCCTTGTAACGAATTATTCTCCCGAATCTATTGTTATGAATTGTTGGTAATCAGTTCTTGATGGTGAATGAGAATTGGTGACCTGAAGAAGACTGCAAATTTGTTCACCTGGAGACTGCACAAAGAGGAAGAGGGGTTTCAATACCTCCTTCTACAAGGAGGAACCAGATATCTCCAACTGTGACTCCAGTTGCTGAGCCAGAGAAAATCATCAAAGATGCTAAAGGAAAACAAATATCACTTGAAGCCACATATTAGTCAGTGAAGAAGGTACACAAAAAGTACGTTCCAAAAAAAAAGTTACCTATATCTACTTTAGAATCTAAAGAGGGTTTAGTTTCAAAATATTCTACTGAAAAATCTCAAGTTGAAGCTACTCCTCTAGAAAATAAAATGGATATTGTTAACCTAGGCTCAACTAAAAGTTTTTCTTACTCATCACCTAGTAAATATGAAATAAGTATTGTTCTAGTCAAAGAGGAAGAAACTGAATTTCTAAGTGTTGAAAAGAAATCAGAAGAATTTGTGTTGACTAAAGGGGAATTAAAACAAGTATTGGCTATTTCACCTTTCCTTGATAGGGATATTTTGATTAAAGAAGAATTCAAGACTATTTTAAATTTCCTTCTGACTCATCCTGAATACCAGTCTGTTATTACCCCTCAACAAGAGTATTTTCCTTTTTCTCCAAATCCAACTATTGGGTCATCTTCCTCTCATCCTTTTGAAGAGTCTGTCCCTGAAGGTCTTACTTTTAACTTATCTGATTTTCTTGCTTAGGAAAATAAGGCTAAATTAACTCCATCTCCTCAAGAGACAACTTTAGATTCAGATTCTTCTACTGAAGGAGAAGTCAGGACATCCTTTGTTCATATTTTTGAAAACCCAAGCCTGAAAAATCAGCTCAAGGTCCCCAATTTTATGCTATCCTAAATCAGAATCAGAATTCACTAATTGTAATTCCTATTTCTCAAACAGCTACATCAGTCGTACATTAGAAAAATATGGCCCAACCTGCCCTTACAAGGATGTAGCAGATAGTGGCTATGAGATATGCACCACTTGTCCTCCCCAACCCTTGCATGCACTTCCCCAAGGATATTACTTGTAATATCTTCCAAAATACACTAAGGAGGGAGAAGGAATTTCTACTGAGGAACATTTAGGAGGGAAGGGATTCCTCTCCTTCGTAGATGCATTTAGTGGTTACAACCAAAAACATAGTTATTGATCAAATGGGAAAATTACCTATTATCTGTTTTTTTGAGGTAGCAAAAAAATCACTCGATTTTGAAAAGTGATTATTCAAAATACAAATTTTTTTTTAAGCATATTTTTGACACTTTAAATTTTCTTATTAACAATTTTTTTAAATGTTAGTGATTTTCATGTTGATTTTGAAAAGTGTTAATGCAACATCAACCCTTCTTTTTTCTCGACCATATTTTTAACACTTTAAATATTTTTATGTATCAAGTATGAACATTTTTTTAAAATGTTAGCGATTTTTATACTGATTTTGAAAAGTGTTGATGCAACATCAACCCATTTTTTAGTGCGATTATTTTTGACAAGTTAATTTTTCTAATGATTGAGTGTGGATAATTTTTTTAAACGATTGTGATTTTCATGCGAATTTTGAAAATCATCAAATTTTTTAAGGAATATTTTTTACACTTCAAAATTTTGGATGTCCTAAGTATGCACAATTTTTGTCTTTTAAATGTTGATTATTTAATAATTGTTTAAGCTATACTAGCACAACCACATTAAGAAATGTGGTTGATAGATGCTAATAGGCGTATGTCAATGACATGCGCAAGCAAATTAGTTAACGTGGTTGAAGAATGCTAATAGGAATTGATGATACATCATCATCATCATTAACTAATTAAATCATTGTTAGATCTAAGGCTTTTGTGATCCATAATGTAGATAAAAGAACTTTCAGATTATTCACATCATTAGGATTAGGTTGACGTTTCGAACCAGCTAATGTGGTTCTTCCTCAGGACAAGGTGGAGAGACAAATCGATCTCAATGAATAAATAGTGGAGATGCATTATTGCTCGGAAATAGCCGTTGATAATTAGCTATTAATAACTAGCCGTTAAGGCTAGCTGTTAGGAACTAACCGTTAGAAAGTTAGTTAGAACGTTAAAAATAAATTATTCATTTAAATAAAACTTGTTTAATTAAATAAAATATTAAAAATGGGTTTATAAATTAATAACAAAATAAAATTAATTAATTACTTAGATAAAAACAAATCAATGAATCAATTAAATAATATATAGCTAGACAATATAAATTAATAAATAAACAGAGAAACCTAAGAAGAATCTAAGGAGGGGAAAAATTTTCTTAAATAAAAATAAATAAATAACTAACTAAATGAATAAAAATAAAGTAAATTAAAATACATTAAATAATTAAATAATTTTTTATTAACAATATTATAGGTAATAGGGGGTAACTTAATTTAATCACTAAAATAAAATTAATTAAATAATTAGATAAAAATAAATCAATAAACTAATTAAATAATATAGAACTAAATAAAAATAAAATAATAACTAAATAAAGATACCAAGGAAAGAACTAGGGGGCAAATTTTTTATAAATAAATTAATTAATTAAAAATATAAAATAAAATAATTAATCAATTAGAAATATTAGAAAAAATAAATCAGTAAATTAATTACAATAAAAATAGAATAAAACATAATAATTATAAACAGACATTACCTGGCGAGAGCCAGGGTCCAACTCTTACTTAATTTCCAACCATCATCTCTCACAACAACTCCTTGGAATCAGAGAAATCTCATCTTCTTGAAGTTTTTGAAAATAATGGTTATAGTAGATCTCAAGGTCTTAAAGCCTTTCGATTGAGTGGTAAATCTACTCGGGTGGACCCTATTTCCAAGATCCATCTCCCATTTATCTAGGGGACAATGGAAAAAATTTCCCATGTCCTTAAGAGAAATAATATCTCTACTTATTTCAAACCTCTCTGCACTATTAGAAATTCTCTTGGGTCTATTAAAGACCCTATCAACTCGAAGGACATGAAAGGGGTTTACATGATTCCTTGTTCTTGTGGAACTCCCTACATAGGAGAAACATGTCGATCCATTAGGCAGAGAATCCGAGAGCATGATGCAGATATTAGATGATGCAAGAGCATCACATGAGATAAATTTCATTGGCCTAAGTTGTAGAGAGGGTTGGATCTCTCGAATCTATTTTTTACTTCAATTATTGTAATAATCATTACATTTGTATTATTATTAGAATAGGAGATAAGTTGTTAGAACATGTGTGTATCAAGACTTTAGAATAGGGATTTAATTGCTAAAAGGATAAAAAAAGATATTGAAGTTGTCAATGCATTTGGAATAGGATTTGATCAATTAAAAAGGGAGAAAATGTAATGATAGAAATATAGAGCGAGAGGAACGAGAGGCATTAGGGGAATTTTGAGGTCTAAAATGGGCCTCCTAAGGAAATAATAAAATAATAGCTAAACCAATAAAATAATATTTATGAATTTGCAATTCACTTTTTGCACCACAATCCATGTAACCATAGTTAAATTCAATTCAAAAGTTGTACCAAAATAAAATTAATAAAAAAATTGTATTGATGTGACTATATATAAGAATGAGATTTTCAAGAAAAAGTCATTATCATTGAACAGCTAACGCATTTGTCATTTTTACTTAAATAACTTAAAATAGATATAAATATAAATTTATAAAATTTTAATTGTATTATATGCTATTAATTAAAATTTATATTATTTAAATTGTATAATATCATGTAATTAATATACTATATAAAAATAATATAATATAATATAATAAATGTATAGGGATGTGAATTATTTCTTTCAAGAAATATGAAATGAAAATAATATGTTTTTATTCAAAAAGTGTGAAATGACATTTATTATGAGTACTTTACTTTGAATTTAAAATTACTTGGAGCACTACCATGTTTAACCATGAGTATTTATCCACCATTGAGAATGTGAAAAGTAAGTGCCTTTAACTCAAGCAATGCCACATCAACCATTAGGGATGATTTCATCCCCTAAAATGTGATTGGTTCTCATAAAGTGAAATTTGATTGTACATTTTCCTTAGGAGGCCCATTTTATACCTCAAAATTCTTCTAATGAATAGATAGAGTTGAGAAACAGAGAAGACAGAGATCTGAAACAATTGATGAAATCAAGCAGAGAGGGGCCATAAACTCTTAATTTCTATTTTATGAGTAATTGATTTAAGTGTGATGTGCAAGTCTTGTTCCTTGTGTGGAATTCCTTTGAAACCTTTGCAAAATCGATCTAGACCATAATGGGTATAGTTCTTCTATTTATGTGTTTTATTTGGAATTATCAGTTAAATAGCGTTAAGGATTTTATTTCAAGTCCGTAGAATTAATCACTTAAAACTTTTTATTATAGAGTGTTTCTTTTAAAATTCGTGTTTTAAAACACTTTTGGAACTGTGAGTCAGGTGAATAGCACACCGAATAGTAAAGCGGTCCTTCAAAACGGTAAATGGTATATCGCGAGCCCTCAAAATGATAAATAGTATTTTTCTAAAGTGTGCGATCAATTTAGAGAAGTGACACGTAGCACATCGATGGCAGAGAAAACAACTTTTCTTGTGTGTTTTCAGAGTATTATACATCGTGCTAGTTGGAACGTGATATCCGTCGGATTGGAAGAAATGAAATAAACAATGGATGTTAGATGCTTTCGGGAGGAAGTAAAGTCAAAAGACAACCGACAATGATTGGTCAAGTTATTGTGGATCTCCAATATGAAATCCACATGTACATGTTGATTACCATGTGATTCCTTTGTTTTCCATGCATGAACTGAGATTTGGTGTGGGTTCCCGACGTCATTTGGTATCAGAGCTAAGAATGTGTTGTTTTGCAAAAGGCCACCTAGAAGAGGCATAGGAATAGGTCGGGGAAAACCTGCAGCAAATGCAGTTTTACTGGAAGAAGTATGACATCTTCGTACATGAATGGAAGCCATGGAAGTAGCCCAGAGAAGAGCACCTGATGAAGGAGGTGCTAGTGATGTAGAAGAATCTTCTTCTGAAGAAGAAGAACAAGATAATGAAGTAGCTAAGTTGTTGAATATGTTGGTGAAGGCAACTAGAAGACCAAATTTGGACATACCTGTGTATGAGGGAAATCTCAATGTAGAAGAATTAATCGACTGGATCAGTTCATTAGAGAAGTACTTTGACTTTGAAGAAGTTGAAGACAAAAAGAAAGTGAATATTGCGGTTACCAGATTAAAAGGCCATGCAGCTATCTGGTGGGAAGAATTATAGCTATCCAGAAAAAGAAAAGAAAAACCCAGAATCAAACAGTGGGACAAGATGGTGAGCAAATTAAAAGGTAATTTCATGCCCAAGGATTTTCAATTAAATCTTTTTAAGAAATTACAGAATTTGAGGCAGAAAGGAATGACAGTGAAATAATATACAGATGAGTTCTATAAATTGAATATCAGAGCTGGACATGTAGAGGATGATGTTGAGAAAGAAGCCAAGTATATAAATGTCTTGAGGTATGATATCCAGGATGAGATCAATTTATTAAATCTGAAGACAATTGAGGATGCTTATCAGGCAACCTTAGAAGTAGAAGAGAAGATACAGAGGAATAAAAGCCAGAGGAACCGGGGAAATATTTCAGTAAGAGGAAGAGGAGAATTCAAATCCAGATTTCTACATTCCTAGAATGAAGTAGGAGGTTCAAGTAGCAGATCACCGCATAGAGGAGACTCTGGTCGAGAAAGGTTCGTACCCAGAGGTAGAGGTCGAGAAAGAGAAATTAGGTGCTTTACATGTGGTGAATGGGGACATGGGTCATGGGATTGTCCTCATAATAAGTCAACAACTCAGAGAAATGTGAATTTTGCTGAAACAAAGGAAGAAATTCCTCATATTGTAGGTAAAGAAGAACCACCCGAAGCAGGAGAATCCTTGTTATTGAAAAGGGTATTGCTTAAAGAAAAAAAAGAAGTAGGAGAGCCAACTCAGAGAAAGAATCTATTCAAAACAATATGCAAGTCCAAGAGGAAATGTTGCAAAGTGGTAATTAACAGTGGTAGTCCTGACAACCTTGTTTCTACATAAATGGTAGATAAGTTGGGATTGGAAAAGATAGTACACCCTACTCTATATAAGGTGTCATGGCTACAAAAAGGACATCAACTTATTGTGAAAAAAAATTTCAAGGTAGTGATCCAGATTGGTACTTACAAGGATGTTATACTATGTGATGTGATGCCAATGGATGTATGCCATATATTGTTGGGAAGACCTTGGTAGTTTGATCGGAAAGCTATGCATGATCTCCGAAGAAATACTTACACTCTAAATAAGGATGGAAATAAACATACACTGCTACCATTGAAGGATGGAACATACAAATAAATGCCTGGAAATAGTGTTATGCTGATGAGTGGAAAATAAATATTGCAAGAAATTGAAAAAGATAAAGAGATGAATTTTGCTGTCATAGGGATACCTAAGGTAATTTTGACTTCCACAAACTTAGATGATTTATTTGAAGAAATAAAAACTCTGTTGAATGATTTTGCTGATATTATTGTGGATGAGTTTCCAAATTCATTACCACCAATCAAGAGTATTAGTCATCACATTTATCTAATACCTGGAGCAAGTTTTCCAAATGAAGCAGCATACAGGTTAACTCCTCAAGAAAATGTAGAAGTTGGGATACAAGTGCAAGAAGTGATGGATAAGGGGTTAATCAGAGAGAGCCTTAGTCTATGTTGTACCAACAATACTCAGTCTAAAGAAAGGTGGTGAATGTCACATGTATACTGATTCCAGAGCCATAAATAAGATCACTATCAGGTATAAATTTCCTTTACCACGCATGGATGATTTGATGGATTGTTTAAGTGGGTCAAAGTATTTTACTAAAATATATTTGAAAAGTGGTTATCATCAAATAAGGATTAGAGAATGAGATGAATGGAAGATTGCATTTAAAACAAACAGTGGGTTGTATGAGTGGTTAGTGATGCCTTTTGGACTCACTAATGCACCCAACACATTCATGATATTGATGAATGAAGTCTTGAAGGAATATGCAGGCAAGTTTTTCATTGTTTACCTTGATGATATTCTAGTTTTTAGTCGAAGTAAAGAGGAACATATGGAGCATTTTTTATAGGTCAATTTGGGCATCATTCCCAATGACTTGGTTAAACTGGACATCATCCCTAGAACCATGAATAGGGTCTATCATCCCCTATCATTTCAGTTGCTACATGCCGTAAGACAAAGAACAAGAAAAAATCATCCATGACTTCCATTGCAAGGTTTCCAACATTTGAAGTACTTGATTATATAACCTATGATCTCACCAACGCAGACTCTCAAGGGGCTAAGTGCATTGCATATGCAGGCACCTCCATTCAAAGGTGCTCTGAAAAGCACTTCCCGACACTCAAGGGTGCGTTGGTCAATTGGGAGTGAAATTCTCATTGTTTTGGAATCTCCACTTGGCCAGTGCCTTTAGAAGAGTGCATTTGTGTCAAAATTAGAATCCATGTGTCCATTTGATACCTCTGAGCTTGGAAACATGTCTTTCCTATTATTAGAAATTCATTGATTGTAAAACTGCCTTCAACTCATCTATAAATTGAGCATAGATCCTAGTGCTTGAGGAGGAAGAATTTGAGTAGAGAAATGCTGGTGGAATTTCAATTGAGGAATTGATCTGAGTGATATGCTACTGGAGAGATGGTGACTACATACTAAATGCTGGACAACTGGACCAAATACTAAATGCTCAAAGGTCACCCTTCATAAAGGTTGGGATAGGATATGAAGGTTGAGGAATTGATTTGATTTGAGTGATGAGGCTGGGATGATGATGGAGATGGTGACATAAAATCAATCATTGGTTGTAACCTCCACATCTATCAGTTAATAAATATTGTTCTTTACTTTCCCACATATGTATCTATATAAGCTTTTGTATTTCATATTATGAAGTCTTATTTGATGGATATGGTTCATGTTTCATTGATTTAACTGAATAAATTGAATAGGCATCTATATATTTCTATCTCTTTGTTGTTTAGTGTTCATTCTTGTAGGAAATATTTTGGCGATATAGCTTGGATTTGAAGCTACAGGAAGAGCGACAGAAGGAGAATTGGAAGCGCTTGGACTCCAAGTAAGTTTCTTGATCTATTTTGTGTGTCTATTTACTGTTAGGAAAATTATCTGCAAAGTCTTTAACCTGTCGTTCTAAATGCATAGCACCACATTTAGGGAAGAATGTTTTATCCATAATTAATAATTATGCATAACAAATTGGTGACTCTGCTAGGGAGTTTACCCTTCATCCTTAGTGTATTTTTCCTCTGTTATCAACCCAGTAGCATTTAATCTAAAATATTAGTCTTTTTGAATTCAAATTTGCATTAGAAGTGTGTTAAAAAACTTGATTTTTTTGTTCTTTACTGCGCCCAATGCACTGTTGAACATGACACAGTGCTTTGCAAAGCATTGTCTCCCACTCAGGGGTGCGTTGCAATGCACTGTCTCCCCTTAGAGACTCTGTTGCCCCCTAGAGCCAACCAAATTCCAATTTAATTTTTCATTGCATTTGCTTTCAGTTTTATTTGTTGTGTTTTCAAAAAGACTGATGCCTCATAGAGACCAGTGACTTTACCTACCTCTTCCCCCTTTGAAACAAAAGTTTGTTCAATTTTTATTTAAAGTGTTTTTCTTTATCATTAACGAATTAATTTAAAGTGTTTTCATTATTGCATTAGATCCATTTTCTTTTTAAAAGGAATTTGCCATTAAATTATTCGTTTCCTATAGGAGAAATTGTAGTTAAAATCTTCATTTTTCCTAAAAAGAGAAATTGTTGTTCAAATCCTCATTTCTCAAAGTAAAAGGCATTTGTTTTTTATTGATTTGATGCACTTATTTCCTCTTCTGCATTCACATTAAAGGGATTGAAAAGAAAAACTTGCATTTGGGTGCAGTGGATTGTGTGTTTTGCATAGGAACAATTAGGAAAGTTTCATTTTAGTTTGTGCTCATTAATTGTTTGCTCTCAAATTGATTGCTCTTTCCCTCTAGTAGCTAGGATTTTCATTGAAAAAACAAAAAGTGAAAATATTTCCCATCACTTTAGTTTTCATTTTACGAATTTCCAATACATCATCGCAGTGAACCTTGAAGGAAAATTGATAAACAAGATCAACTTAAAATTTACATCAATTTACCTAACAAAGCATTGGAACCATAACGATAACATTTAGAAGGTCTAGGCTAGAGATGTGTTCCAACGTCGTAAAACATAGCAGCTATAGTTAATTGTTTTCGATACATTCCGATTGTGATACCTCAGTCGACGTACATAAGTATATCGTATCTCGTCCACGTACTTTCGGATATATCGGGCGGTGTTACAATACGAAAAGTATAAAGGGGTGCTCTCATTGTACAATTTCACATTAGGTAGTGCTAATATGGACTTGGGCCTCCACGTACCTTTGGGTATATTTGGGAGGACAAATTTAGGTTGTTAGCCATCCATAGTGAACTAAGTCGGCCGCCTTGTAAATTGTGATACACCAAAAACATTCGGAGAGATTGCCTGCCTGTACTTCTTGGTTCACCAAGAGGTATTCTGCAGTTCATAGTTTCTTGGTAAAACTTTTTCCTAGCATTAGCCTTTTATTTTGTTTATTTGTTTTTTGGTTAAAATAAATCAGTCATCGTTGAAGAAAAAAATCCTTTTCCCCGTTGTTCGCATAGATTAGCATTGAAACCACCTTTACCACTAGAATTTACTCCTAGTCGACGAAGGTGACATCACTCTACTGAAACTAGTACTATTAGTACCTCTGGTGAAGAATCATCTTCCCACATACCAGAGTCGACACAAGTTATTTCTAAAAATCCTGATTTGTCTACTATTGTCGAGACAGATTCCTCACAGCTACCTGTGGTCACGATCCATCCAATCAGTGAGACCATACCTCCCGAACCCGACGTTGTTCAACTGGAAGTTTATCTGGATCCCATCATGCTTTAGGGGGTAGCTGTTATTGGTCAAACTGGAAATCATCCCCTGGACCAATGAAATAGGGTCTATCATCCCCTTATATTTTAGTTGCTATATGCCCTAAGTGGAGAAAATCTCGATCCCGAAGTCGAACAACCGAAAGTTGTTCCTGTATTGGTCACTCCACAATCTATTGTAGCCATTGAGTCTCCCATATCATGCATTCAACCACTTAAAATATACTTCGGGCCTGACGGTGAAGTTCTTCCACCTGGTTTGATTTTTATTGAAGAAATACCACAAGACGAGACACCTTTAAATCCAACTCATTTTCGGTAGGAGCTTTACTTGTACAAGTCTTTTACTTAATCACCTTAATCTGATTTTGTTAATCTTGTTTCACTTTGATTTCCTGTATATTCTATAGGGTATACATTGGGTCATTTGAACATGGTTGAGATAAAATCCTAGACTGAACCATCTATTTCAGCTGTGAAAACATCAACTGTTGCTTCATCTTCAATGTTTTGTCCATTGAATTCACCCATGCCATCATCTGGAATCCCATCTGATTCCTCCCTTATGAGTACTAAATATCTTGATCCTTTATTTACATATTTTGTGCAATATCAAGCTCTTCCTAAAAGTTATTCCCCTTGGTGGCTAGTGATTTCATATAAATTACCCTCTGAAATTCAAAAATTCAATGAAAACCCTGGAGAAGACCCGTCAACGCATGTTATAACTTATCATTTGTGGTGCTCATCAAACTCCTTAAATGATGAATCCGTTAGAATACATCTTTTCTAGCACACACTCACTAGTCCAACTGCACATTGAGGATGGTTATTTTTTAGTGTCAACCTCATTAAACAATGAAACAGAGTCATGACGATGGTTATTTTTACTGTGTCAACCTCATTAAAAAAGGAAACACATTTTCAGGATAGTTCTTTTATTGTGTCAACCTCGTTAAAAAATAAAACATGCCATGATCATAGTTCCTTTTCTTGTTTCAAGCTCATTAAAAAATGAAACAAGGTACCATGAGCATAGTTCTTTTCCCATGTGAAGCTCGTTAACAAATGAAACAAATCCTCCCCTATAATGAACCTTCATTTCATCCAGCTATCAGTAACCAATCATATAATTAGGTGAATGAAATGAAGCTTGGGGAGCATCTGCTCTTGCAAGGGGCATTTAGCATTTTCTCTTGTAGGGGCATTCAAAACATTCTTACCAATTGCACCCAATCAACAACTTAATTTCATGGGCAAAAACAGGTTCAGAGCTCCAAAATACAAATGGTAACTATTGAATGGTAAAAATGAATAGTAAAACTCTTTTTATTAGTCATTTGATTATTTGAAAATCATATTTATTGCTGTGACTATGGTTTTATTATATTCTTATCATGAAACAGGGATTTTTAATCCATTTGATGTTGTTCTGAATAGGTTTTACAACTGATGAATAGATTAGTCGTGCAGATTTATTTCAAGAATGATTTGACCACAAAGCATACTTTTATCCTTATTTTTCGAGCTTTGCTAAAAACGAAAAACGACTTGAAGCACAATTTTACCTCTTTTTCAAGCTTCAATAACAGCAAAAAAGGAACCACTGGAGTATAATTTTAGCTCTTTTCAGACTCTGATAATGTGAAAATATTGCCGAGCACTTGTCTTTTTGAGCTCGTAAAAGTAAATGAATTGATATCTACTCAATATAAGTTTAACCCTTTTCTGGACTGAGATAGATTATTTACGAAAAAGGATTGCCTTAGTCAAACATGGCTAAGAGGTTATCTCAGATATTATTTTACACTTTTTTTGGATCTGAGCGACAACTTTACGAAAAAGTAGTTATGGAGTTTTATTTTGTCCTCTTTTTCAAACTCTCTAATTATGAAAAAGGACCTGGTTTTCACTATCATTAGGCTCGTTAGAACATAAAATAGCGATGGGCTTGTCGATCATGGCAAGAATCGAGTTTCATTCATCGCTAGACTCGTTAAATTATTAAATAGCGATACATTGTTCGCCCGAAGGGTTGAATTATAGATCAAGCATATGTTAACCTCCTCAATCTTGTTAAAAAATAAAGAGGTACTAGTCAACAAATGACTAGGGAAAATTTGGGAAAGTGAACAAATTTTTTTATGGTAGCAGGTCGCTCTTGAACATGACACTTCACTCCATCACCGTGACTGTTTGGGTTGGGTAATCATCTTGATGGTTCATTCATACCTATGGTTGATCATACCTTCACTTCGGTTTTGGGTCAATGCTGCCAACTCATCTCAGTGTCATCGATATGTTCAATAGAAGTCATCCAATGAATACTCATCCTTCTGCAATAATCATAAACCTTCATTCTCATGACAGTCATCCATGACCATTGCTATATCAAGTCATACTTTTGTCTCTAAAATCAGTAACTCTTGTTTTTAAATAAAGTGACTTCCTGTCGACGGAAAATCATCATCCAGGAAGTTCACTTAGAAACATAATATTCTAGTACCATGAGGCTTGTTACAGCATCGACAAGATCCTTTCTTCCAGACTTTTGCTGAAATATTTTGTTTGGCGTTCGACATCAAATCATCTATTCATGCCTTACGAAATGTACTGCAGTACCTTGAGGACCATTGACATCAATGGTGTTTCTCTTGCGTTTGTTAAAAACTCACATCATTGGCTGGTAATCAAATGATGTCTTACCATTTTATCGACTACAAATCATATATTCACATGGCTAGAATTGTACTCAAATGATCAAGTGAATGAGATAAGAAGACCCTAGATCTAGTTTCAGCCATCCAGGTTGTGATTTCAGGATTGTTGTACACATCATCTGTACGATAACCTTACATATATATTGTCATTCGGACATGGGCCTGTATCTATAGGCATGGCTGTATTGGGAAACATTCCAATGTAGACGATTTTCTGCACTATGTACGTGTTATTATATAGTTTATGTGCTAAGCATAGGAATAACTTCCCTCAACAACTCGTGATCAAGAGGATATATCATGATGTAATGTATTATAAGATTGATGCAGGTCGCCACTCCGCTTCAGCTCCAACCCATCACAGTGTAAAGCATCTCATTCAAAAAATATTGTTATTATTCTCACTTCATGATTTAGGGGAAAATTTGTTATAGGTCAATTTGGGCACCATTCCCAATGACCTGGTTAAACTATAAATCATCCCCAAAACCATGAATAGGGTCTATCATCCCCTATCATTTTAGTTGCTACATGCCCTAAGACAAAGAACAAGAAAAAATCATCCATGACTTCCATTTCAAGGTTTCCAATATTTGAAGTACTTGATTATATCACCTATGAGCTCACCAACGTAGACTCTGAAGGGGCTAAGTGCGTTGCATATGCAGTCACCTCCATTCAAAGGTGCTTTGAAAATAACTTCCCGACACTCAAGAGTGCATTGGTTAATTGGGAGAAAAATTCTCATTGTTCCAGAATCTCCACTTGGCCAGTGTCTTCTAGAAGAGTGCATATGTGTCAAACTTCGAATCCATGTGTCCATTTGATACCTCTAAGCTTGGGAACATGTATTTCCTATTATTATAAAGTAATTGATTGTAAAACTACCTTCATCTCATCTATAAATTGAGCACAGATCCTAGTGCTTGAGGAGGAAGAATTTGAGTAGAGAATGCTGGTGGAATTTCAATTGAGGAATTGATTTGAGTGATATGCTGCTGGAGAGATGTTCATTGTGATGAGGCTAGGATGATGCTAGAGATGGTGACATCAATTCAATCGCTGGTTGTAACCTCCCCTTCTATCCATTAATAAATATTGATGTTTACTTTCCCACATATGTATCTATATAAGCTTCTGTCTTTCATATTATAAATTCTTATCTGATGTATATGGTTCATGTTTCATTGATTTAACTGAATAACTTAAATAGGCATCTATATATCTATCTCTTTGTTTTTTAGTGTTCATTCTTGCAGGAAATATTTTGGCGATCTAGCTTGGATTTGAAACTACAACAAGAGTGACAGAAGGAGAATTGGAAGCGCGTGGACTCCAAGTAAGTTTCTTGATATGTTCTGTGCGTCTATTTACTGTTAGGAAAAGTATCTACAAAGTCTTTAACCTGTTGTTCTAAATTCCCAGATTTAGGGAAGAATGTTTTATCTGTAATTAATAATTCTGCATAAAAAATATTGGCGACTCTGCTGGGGAGTTTACCCTTCATCCTTGGTGTATTTTTCCTCTGTTATCAACCAATTATAATTTACTCTAAAATATTAGGATTTTTGAATTCAAATTTGCATTAGAATTGTGTTAAATAGCTTTAGTTTTTCGTTCTCTGTTGTGCCCAACACATTGTTGAACAGGGCACAGTGCTTTGTAGAGCATTGTCTCCCACTCAGGGGTGCATTGCAACACACTGTCTCCCCTTAGAGACTACGTTTCCCCCTAGAGCCAACCAAATTCCAATTGAATTTTTCATTGCATTTGCTTTCAGTTTTATTTGTTGTGTTTTCAAAAATCCTGATGCCTCATAGAGAACAGTGACTTTACCTACCTCTTCCCCCTTTGAAACAAAAGTTTGTTCAATGTTTATTTAAAGTGTTTTTCTTTATCATTGATGAATTAATTTCAAAGTATTTTCATTATTGCATTAGATACATTTTCTTTTGAAAATGAAATTTTCGTTAAATTCTTCATTTCGTATAGGAGAAATTGTAGTTAAAATCTTCATTTTTCCTAAAAAGAGAAATTTTTGTTCAAATCCTCATTTCTCAAAGTAAAAAGAATTTTTTTATTATTAATTTGATGCACTTAGTTTCCTTTTCTGCATTCACATTAAAGGGACTCAAAAGAAAAACCTGCATTTGCATGCAGTGGATTGTGTGTTTTGCATAGTAACAATTAGGAACGCTGCATTTTAGTTTGTGCTCATTGATTGTTTACTCTCAAATTGATTGTTCTTTCCCTCTAGTAGTTAGGATTTTCATTGAAAAAACTAAAAGTGAAAATATTTCCCATCATTTTAGTTTGCACTTTAGGAATTTCCAATACATCATCGCTGTGAACCTTGAAAGGAAATTTGATAAACAAGATCAGCTTAAAATTTACATAAATTTACCTAACAAAGCATTGGATCCATAATAATAACATTTAGAAGGTCTAGGCTAGAGACGTGTTCCAGCATCGTAAAACATAGCAGCTATCGTTAATTGTCTGCGATACATTCCGAGTATGATACCTCACTCCATGTACATAAGTATATCGTAGCTCGTTCACATACTTTTGGGTATATCGGGTAGCGTTACAGTACGAAAAGTATAAAGGGGTGCTCTCACTGTGCGGTTTCGTATTAGATAGTGCTAATAAGGACTTGGGCCTCCAGGTACCTTCGGGTATATTTTGGAGGACAACTTTAGGTTGCTATCCATCCATAGTGAACCAAGTCGGCCGCCTTGTAAATTTTGATACACTGAACACAACATTCGGGGAGATTGCCTGCCCGTACTTCTTGGTTCGCCAGGAGGTATTCTGCAATTCACAGTTTCTTGGTAAACCTTTTGCCTAGCATTACCATTTTATTTTGTTTATTTGTTTTTTGGTTAAAATAAATCAGTCATCATGGAATAAAAAAATCCTCTTCCCCATAATTCGCATAGATTAGCATTGAAACCACCTTTACCACTAGAATTTACTCTTGGTTGGAGAAGGCAACATCACTCTACCGAAACCAATACTATTAGTACCTCTGGTGAAGAATCATGTTCCCAGATACCAGAGTTGGCACAAGTTGTTTCTACAAATCCTGGTTTTCCTATTGTTGTCAAGACAGATTCCTCACAGCCACTGGTTGTCACAATCTATCCAATCAGTGAGACCATACCTGCCGAACCCGACGTTGTTCAACTGGAAGTTAATCTAGATCCCATCATGCTTTAGGGGGAAGCTATTATTGGTCAAACTGGACATTACCCCCAGGGCCAATGAAATAGGGTCTATCATCCCCTTATATTTTAGTTTCTATATGCCCTAAGTGGAGAAAATCTCGATCCCAAAGTCAAACAACTGGAAGTTGTTCCTGTATTGTTCACTCCACAATCTATTGCAGCCATTGAGTCTCCCATATCACGTAGTAAAACACCTGAAATATTCTTCGGGCTTGATGGTAAAGTTCCTCCACCTGATTTGATTTTGATTGAAGAAATACCACAAGACGAGTCACCTTTAACTCCAACTCATTTTCGGTAGGAGCTTTACCTGTACGAGTCTTTTCCTCAATCACCTTAATTTGATTTTGCTGATCCTGTTTCACTTTGATTTCCTGTATATTCTATAGGGTATACATTAGGTCATTTTACCATGGCTGAGATAAAATCCCAGATTGAACCATCTATTTCAGATGTGATAACATCAACTGTTTCTTCATCTTAGATGTTTTGTCCATTGAATTCACCCATGCCATCATCCAGAATCCTATTTGATTCCTCCCTTATGAGTACTAAACGACTTGATCCTTTATTTACATCTTCAGTGCAATATCAAGCTGGTCCCAACAGTTATTCCCCTTGGTGGCTAGTGATTTCATATAAATTACCCTCTCAAATTCCAAAAGTCATTGAAAACCCTAGAGAAGACCTATCAACGCATGTTATAACTTATCATTTTTAGTGCTCATAAAACTCCTTAAATGATGACTACATTAGAATGTGTCTTTTCCAGAACACACTCACTAGTCCAACTGCATAATGAGGATGGTTATTTTTCTGTGTCAACCTCGTTAAAAAATGAAACAGATTCATGAGGATGGTTCTTTTTACTGTGTCAGCCTCGTTAAAAAATGAAACAATTTTTGAGGATAGTTCTTTTACTGTGTCAACCTCGTTAAAAAATAAGACATGCCATGAGCATAGTTCCTTTTCTTGTGTCAAGCTCGTTAAAAAATGAAATAAGATACCATGACCATATTTCTTTTCCTGTGTCAAGCTCGTTAAAAAATGAAACAAATCCTCCCCTATAGTGAATCTTCATTCCATCGAGCTATCAGTAACCAGTCATCTACTTAGGTGAATGAAATGAAGCTTGGGGCCATTTTCTCTTGCAGGGGGCATTTGACATGTCCTCTTGTAGGGGGAATTCAAAACGTTCTTATCAATTGCACCCAATCAACAACTGAAGTTCAGGGGAAAAAATAGGTTCAGAGCTCCAAAATATAAATGGTAACTATTGAATGGTAAAAATGAATAGTAAAAATCTTTTTATTAGTCATTTGATTATTTTCAAATCATATTTATTGCTGTGATTATGGTTTTATTATATTATTATCATGAAACAGGTATTTTTAATCCATTTTATGTTGTTCTGAATAGGTTTTACAACTGATGAATAGATTAGCCGTGCATATTTATTTCAAGAATGATTTGACCACAAAGCATACTTTTATCCGTATTTTTCGAGCTTTGTTAAAAATGAAAAAGGACTTGAAGCACACTTTTATCTCTTTTTTGAGCTTCAATAAAAACGTAAAAGGAACCCCTAGAGTCTTCTTTTAGCTCTTTTCAGACTCCGATAATGTGAAAAGATTGCCGAGCACTTGTATTTTCGAGCTGATAAAAGTAAATGAATTGATATATACTTAGTCTACGTTTAAGCCTTTTCCAGACTGAGATAGATTATTTATGAAAAATGAATGCCTTAGTCGAACATGGCTAAGAGGTTCTCTCAGATATTATTTTACAATTTTTTGGATATAAGCAACAACTTTATGAAAAAGTACTTATTGAGTTTTCTTTCGTCTTGTTTTTCAAGCTCTCTAAATATGAAAAAGGATCGGGCTATCACTGTCATAAGGCTCATTAAAACATAAAATAGTAACGGAATTGTCGATCATGGAAAGAATCAAGTTTCATTTATTGTTAGAATCATCAAATTATTAAATAGCGATACATTGTTTGCTCGAAGGGTTGAATTATAGATCAAGCATATGTTATCCTCCTCAAGCTTGTTAAAAAATAAAGAGGTACTGGTCGACAAATTACTGGGAAAAATTTGGGAAAGTGAATAGAACTTTTTATGGTAGCAAGTCGCTCTTGAACATGACACTTCACTCCATCACTGTGACTGTTTGGGTTGGGTAATATTCTTGATGGTTCATGCATACCTATGGTTCATCATACCTTCACTTTGGTTTTGGGTCAATGCTGCCAACTCATCTCAGTGTCGTCGATATGTTCAAGAGAAGTCATCGAGTGAATACTCATCCTTCTGCAATACTCATAAACCTTCATTCTCATGACAACCATCCCTAACCATTGCTATATAAAGTCATACCTTTGTCTCCGAAATCAGTAACCCTGATTTCACAATAAAGTGACTTCCTATCGAAGGCAAATCATCATCTAGAAATTTCACTTAGAAACATCATATTCTAGTACCATGAGGCTTGTCACAGCATCGACAAGATCCTCACTTCTAGACCTTTGACTGAAAGATTTTGTTTGGAATTCAACATAAAATCATCTATTCACGCCTTACGAAATGTACTACAATACCTTGAGGACCATTGACATCAATGGTGTTTCTCTTGCATTTGTTAACATCTCACATCATTGGCTGGTAATCAAATGATGTATTACCATGTTCGACTACAATTCATATATTCACATAGCTAGAATTGTACCCGAATGATCGAGTGAACGAGATAAGAAGACCCCAAATCTAGTTTCAGCCATCTAGGTTGCGATTTCAGGATTTTTGTACACATCATCTGTACGGTGACCTTACATATATATTTTCATCTGAACATGGGCCTATATCTGTAGGCATGTCTGTATTGGGAAACATTCCAATGTAAACGACTTTCTGCACTATGTACATGGTTATTAGATAGTTTATGTGCTGAGCATGGGAATACCTTCCCTCAGTAATTTGTGATCAAGAGGATATATCATGATGTAATGTATTTTGATATTGATGTAGGTTGCCACTCCAATTCAGCTCCATCCCATCACAGTTTAAAGAATATCATTCAAAAAATATTGTTATTATTTTGACTTCATGATTCAGGGGGGAATATGTTATAGGTCAATTTGGGCATCATTCCCAATGACCTAGTTAAACTGGAGATCATCCCTAGAACCATGAATAGGGTCTATCATCCCCTATCATCTCAGTTGCTACATGCCCTAAGAAAAATAACAAGAACAAATCACCCGTGGCTTCCATTGCAAGGTTTCCAAGATTTGAAGTACTTGATTATATCACCTATGAGATCACTAATGCAAACTCTCAAGGGGCTAAGTGCATTGCATATGCAGACACCTCCATTCAAAGGTACTCTGCAAAGAATGTCCTGACACTCAAGGGTGCATTGGTCAATTGGGAGCGAAATTCTCATTATTCCAAAATCTCTACTTGGCCAGTGCATTTTAGAAGAGTGCATATGTGTCAAAATTCGAATCCATGTGTCCATTTGATACCTCTGAGCTTGGGAACATGTCTTTCATATTATTAGAAAGTCATTGACTATAAAACTACCTTCAGATCATCTATAAATTGGGCACAGATCCTACTGCTTGAGGAGGAAGAATTTGAGTAGAGAAATGTTGGTGGGATTTCAATTGAGGAATTCATTTGAGTGATATGCTGCTGGAGAGATGTTCATTGTGATGAGGCTGGGATGATGCTGGAGATGGTGACATCAAATCAATCGTTGGTTGTAACCTCTCCTTCTATCCATTAATAAATATTTTTTTTTTACTTTCCCACATATGTATCTGTATAAGCTTCTGTCTTTCATATTATGAATTCTTATATGATGTATATGGTTCATGTTTAATTGATTTAACTGAATAAATTGAATAGGAATCTGTATATTTCTATCTCTTTTTTGTTTAGTGTTCATTCTTACAGGAAATATTTTGGTGATCTAGCTTGGATTTGAAGCTACAACAAGAGCGACATAAGGAGAATTGGAAGCACTTGGACTCCAAGTAAGTTTATTGATCTGTTCTATGTGTGTATTTACTTTTAGGAAAAATATATGTAAATTATTTAACCTGTTATTATAAATGCATAGCACCACATTTACGGAAGAATGTTTTATCCGTAATTCATAATTCCGCATAACAACATCTTAAGTGGTTTTTGAGAAATTTGTAGAAAGAAAAACTGCTAATAAATTTGAAGAAATGCAGTTTTATGAAATAAGAGTTAATCTATTTGGGGTTTGTAATTTCTAAAGAAGGTCTGAAAATGGATCCAGAGAAAGTTCAATCAATTTGGAACTGGCCAACTCCAAGAAACATATTTGACATAAGAAGCTTTCACGGTCTTGCAAGTTTTTATAGAAAATTTATCAGAACTTTTAGTCAGATTTGTGCATCGATTATTGAAACAATGAAAGATGCTAATCAACCATTCAAGTGGACAGAAGTAGCAGACTGAAATTTTAAATTGCTGAAGAAGAAAATTATAGAAAATCCAGTTTTAGCTTTGCCTAATTTTGAAAAAGTTTTCCAAGTTGAAACTAATGCTAGTGGAGTTGCAATTGGAGCAGTTTTAAGTTATGAATAGAGACAAATAGCATACTTTAATGAGAAACTAAATGAAGCTAAGAAGAAGAAATATTCTTATGACAAATAATTTTATGCTATTGTGAAAGCTATAAAAAAATGGAGACATTATTTACTACCAAAGGAGTTTTTATTGTATTCTAACAATCATGCATTACAGTTCATAAAAACCTAGCCAAAATTGAACCAGAAGCATACCAAGTGGGTAGAGTTTTTGCAGAGTTTCACTTTTGTGATTAAGCATACAAGTGGTAAGTTGAATAAATTTGTTGATGCTTTGAGCAAAGTAAATTTCATTATGCAAGAATTAAATGTTGGTGTTGTATGATTTGAAGAAACGGTTGATATATATAAAGATGATGCAGAATTCAAAGATATTTATGCAACTGTACAAAATCCAGCAATTCATAATAGAAGTGAGTGGTTGGATCTTATCCAAGGAGGTTTACTGTTTGAAAGTAACAAACTGCGTATTCCCAAATGTTCTATGAGGGAAAACATAATCAAGGAGAAACACAATGGAGGGTTATCTGGAGTCTTTGGAAAAGACAAAAAATTTGCTCAGGTAAATGATTTTTACTACTGGCCAAAGATGCAAACTGATGTTAAGATATTTGTTGAGAAATGTAAGATCTATCATCATGCAAAGGGAAGAAGCCAAAATACAGGATTATATCAGCCATTATCAATACCAAACTGATCATGGGATGTAGTTAGTATGGATTTTGTTTTGGTTTTACCTAAAATTCAAAGAGGAAATGATTCGATTTACGTTGTGGTAGATAGATTTTATAAAATGGCACATTTCATTGCATGAAAAAAGACTAGTGATGCAACACATATTTCTAATTTGTTTTTTTCAGAAGTTGTAAGGTTACATGGATTGCCTATAATTATTGTGTCTGACAGGGATACAAAGTTTGTTGGGCATTTCTGGAGAAATATTTGGAAGAAACTAGGTGCCAACCTTAGTTTCAGTTTAGCGTATCACCCTCAAACAGATGGGTAGACCGAGGTAGTAAATAGAATCTTGGGAAATATATTGAGGAGTTTACTATATAAATTTCCTAAGCAGTGGGATTTAGCAATTGCTCAGGATGAGTTTGCTTATAATGATACTCCAAACCAGAGTACTGGGATGAGTCCATTCCAGATTGTTTTAAGGATGAACCCAAGAGGTGTGTATGAGCTCAAGAATTTGAGAAAATAGGAGACAAGAAGTGAAAAGGTTAAAGAGTTTGCAGAACATATGCAGAGACTACAGGAAAATGTCAAGATAGATTGTTGGAAAGAAGTGGAAAATACAAACAGAGAGCTGATATGAAGAGGAAAGAAAAATAATTCCAAGTGGGTGATCTAGTGATGGTGTAATTGAGGAAAGAAAGGTTTCCTGTTGGGACTTGCAACAAATTAAAAATGAAAAAGGTAGGGCCATGCAAAATTGTGAGAAAATTTTCAACCAATGCTTATGAAATTGAGTTGCCAGAAGGGGTTGGAAATATCACCTATCCTCAATGTTGCAGATTTGTACCCATACAAAGAGACAGAGTTAGAGCTACAGGATGAACCTACAAAAGATGAAGTTCAGACTTTAAACTGGGAAGAAAAAATGCCAAAGATAGTCAAGAAAGAGGTGGAAGTTGTTCTGGAGAAAAGATTATCCAAAAGAACCAGAGGACATGTTTATTTTCAGTATCTAGTCAAATGGAAGGGACAACCAATGGAGGATTCCAGTTGGTTGACAACATCAGAATTACAGAAGTATGAAGTAAATCCTAAAAGTTTGATGAACGATTATTTTCTTCCCCGGGAGTCTGATGCAGGAGCACTACATGGGATAAATTTCACTGACCTAAGTGGTCAAATTACTTTTTAGTAGAGAGCATTGGATCTCTCGAATCTATTTTTTACTTCAATTATTGTAATAATTAGTACATTTGTATTATTATTAGAATAGGAGATAATTTGTTAGAACAGGTGTGCATCAAGACTTTATAATAGGGATTTAATTGTTAAAAGGATAAAAATAGAGATTGAAGTTGTCAATGCAGTTAGAATAGGATTTGATCAATTAAAAAGGGAGAAAATGTAATGATAGAAATATAGAGCGAGAGGAACGAGAGGAATAGATAAAGTTGAGAAACAGAGAAGATAGAGATCTGGAATAATTGATGTAATCAAGCTGAGAGGGGCCATAAACTCTGTAATTACTATTTTATGAGTAACTGATTTAAGTGTGGTGTGCAAGTCTTGTTCCTGGTGCGGAATTCTTTTGAAACTTGTGCAAAATCAATCCTGACCATATTGGGTATCATTCTTCTGTTTATGTGTTTTATTTGGAATTATCAGTTAAATAACGTTAAGGATTTTATTTCAAGTCTGTAGACTTAAGCGCTTAAACCTTTTAATTATAGAGTGTATATTTTAAAATCCGTGTTTTAAAACTCTTTTGGAACCGTGAGTCGGGTGAATAGCACACCAAATAGTAAATCGGTCCTTCAAAATAGTAAATGGTATATTGCGAGGCCTCAAAATGATAAATGGTATTTTTATAAAGTGTGAGATCAATTTAGGGAAGTGACACGTAGCACACTGACAGTGGAGAAAACAACTTTTCTTGCGTGTTTTCAGAGTATTATACATCATGCTAGTTGGAACGCGATATCTGTCGGATTGGAAGCAGCAAAATAAATGATGGAGATTAGATGTGTTTGGGCGGCAGTAAATTCAAAAGACAACCTATGGTGATTGGTTAGGTTATTGTAGACCTCCAATACGAAATCCACGTGTACATGTCGATCACCATGTGATTCCTTTGTTTTTCGTGCATGAACTAAGATTTGGTGTGGGTACCCAACATCATTAGACATAATAGGTCCCGTACCTCAGCTCTTGCTGAACATGTGGAAAAATCCTGCCACCATGTTTGTATTGAAGACTCTAAAGTCATTGCTACGGTAGATCACTTCCACCATAGGAAATTGAGGGAGGCGATCAAAATTGAGCGACATACTATGAATCTCAACTGTGATGATGGTTGGAAATTAAGTAAGAGTTAGACGCCGGCTCTCGCCAAGTAATGTATGTTTATAATTATTATGTTTTATTCTATTATTATTGTAATTAATTTATTGATTTATTTTTTCTAATATTTATAATTAATTAATTAATTAATATTTTTACTTTATTTATAAAAAAATTCCCCTTCCTAGTTCTTTCCTAGGTATCTTTATTTAGTTATTATTTTATTTTTATTTAAATTAGTTATATATTATTTAATTAATTTATTGATTTATTTTCATCTAATTAATTAATTAATTCTTTAATTAATTTTATTTTAGTGATTAAATTAAATTACCCCCTATTACCTATTATATTGTTAATAAAATTTTATTTAATTAATTAATATATTTTAATTTACTTTATTTTAATTTATTTATTAAGTTATTTATTTATTTTTATTTAAGAAAACTTTTCCCATCAGTTCATTCTTAGGTTTCTCTGTTTATTTATTAATTTATATTGTCTAGTTATATATTATATAATTGATTCATTGATTTATTTTTATCTAATTAATTAATTTATAAACCCATTTTTAATATTTTATTTAATTAAACAAGATTTTATTTAAATGAATAATTTATTTTTAACTTTTTAATGGCTAGTTCTTAACAACTAATTCTCAATGGATATTTATGGGCAATGATGCATCTCCACTATTTATTCATTGAGATCGATTACTCTCTCCACCTTGTCCCGAGGATGAACTACATTAGATGGTTCGAAACGTTGACCTAATCCTTGATGTGATTAATCTGAAAGTTCTTTTATCTAATTAAATCATTATTTAATAATAATTAATTAATTAATATTATTAATCCTAGTATTAAACCCAAGGGTTTAATGCTATAAAACCAAGGTATATAAACCCTAAGATAAATATTATAAACTCTAAAATAAACATGGTTGACCATGGTTGATTTTCATATTGATACAATATTTTTCATAATATGACATTGGATCATGGTTTACCATGATTGATTTTCAAATTGACATAATCTTCGTCACAAACCGACATTCGACCATGGTTGATTTTCATAGTGAGACAATATTTTTCACAATGCGACATTGGACCATAGTTGAGTATGGTTGTCATAATGTGATGTTGTACCAAGATTCAATCTTCGTCACAATTTGATCATGAATATTGACCATGGTTGACCATGGTTGATTCTCATATTGAGACAATATTTTTCACAATATTAAAATCCAAAAGGATTATAAATCCAATGGAATAATATTAAACCCTAGGGAATAATTTTAAACTTAAAGACACTTATAAATGTAAGGGATTGATACTAAAAACCAAAAAACCCAAAGATAAATATTATTAACCCAAGATATATAAACCCTAAAACAAACAGGGTTGATGATCCAGTGCTCAAAAATGAAAGTTGTCGGAATGGCTCAAAAACTGTGTGCTTGTGTAGATCTCGTTGTTTTGAATCCAGCGTAACTCATTTCACGGGAAACCAAAACCATATGCTCCATTAAAAAAGTTATGTTCATTTCCCAAATATACAAATTTGGCAAAAAGATATTGTTGACTGTGTAATTTTTGGGCCAGTGGTAGGCTGCCATGTGGCCTTTTCTGATTGGTTGAAAGTCAAATTTTTTAAATCCTACCACGGTTTGAAAAGTGGTAGGCCCAGTGGCAGCTGAATTTTGTGGATTTTATTGGTTGGATGGTGGTCAACCACATGTTTCCATGTGGCCCAACTAGAGGCCACCACATAGCAGCATGGGGGACAAAATTAAACTTCGGCGGGATCGATACCAAGACCTCACAACAAAAAGCATGGAGCTTTAACCGACCAGGCCACCGTGGATCTTGTTATATGATGCCACAAATATTTAAATGTTGTTGGCAGAGATAATTGGGTAAGGGGCAAGGGATTAGCCCTAACCCCCCGAAAAAACTATGCATATGACCCAAGGCCGAAACCATGGGCGTGGAGGCAGAGCTCACCCAATTTTTTTATTTAAAATAAAATTTTTGACCACCATTATGTATAGTTCAAAATTTGGTTTTTAAGAGTTAATGGAAAAATTAACCGTTCTACAATTTTCACTAAAAATATGCTAAATGGTCACTCTGTTAGCGCAATTTGGGGCGAATTTTAAGGACTCTACTCGATTTTGGGGAAGTTATGGAGTGACTAGCAACAAAGTTAGGGAAACTCATAACTATAGTTTTTGACAAATTTGGTAGCAGAAAGAGGCTAGACAAACATTTTTGATAGTTATGAAGTTAATGGAATAGGTTTTGAAGCCATTGGAGCACTGTAAATTGATTTCATCACCATTTTTTAGTATAATGATATAGGGCCAAGTCATTGGAAGTTGGACCAAGAGATGTAGCCTAGGAGGGGTGAACTCTTTCATCTGTTGTTGTGTTGTGGCTATTTTTATGGTGTATTTTTCTATTGTTTTCTGCTATTTCAAAGTTTAAATTCATGCTTTATGTGTATAATAAATTAACATAAAAGCTCATAAAAAAATTAATTTTAACACTTGAAATTTAAACTACCTCAAGCACATTTATATATGGATCTCATACATATCAAGTTTGGTATTAGAGCATAGGTTTTTCTTGTTGGTGTGAGAGTTTAATTGTTTGCAAGCGTAAGTGATGCTTACAAGGTTGAAGCTCAAGAGAGGAGAAGGAAAGCTTGTGGTTGCAAGTCCTCAAGTTAGTTCAAGGACAAGGAGAGAAAGTTTTCCACAATCTCCACCACAAATTATACCTCAAATTGCAGTTGAAGCTTCAGAAAGTATGTCACATGAAGGAGAGCCTGAAAATATGTCAGAGGTTGAAAAATATTTCAAGAGAGAATTCTTTGATATGAAAATAATGGTGAAAGTCCTCTATGAGGAGAGACACACAAGGATGCAAGGAGATAGCTCCAATTATCCAAAGGGAGATAATTCTTCAAAAGGAGAAGGATGGTATGGAGACAAGCCTCCAAAAGGTAATGAGAATGGTGACAAACCATTGTTGAGACCACCACTCTCCTCACCACCATCTTCACCACCATCTTCTTCCATAACAATCCCTTCACAAACACCTCCACATTCTCCAAAAGGTCATGATAAAACTCCATTTTTAAAGCTTGACATTAATTTTGATTTTCCTATGTATGATGGAGAAGTAGATGCTGACATATTAGACAATCGGGTATGCCATCTTGAAATGTATTGCAAGATACAAATAATCAATGATGATGACACAAAGATTGAGCTTGCTTCATTGAGATTGGAAAGTGCAACACTTATTTTGTGGGGAGCCAAAACTCAAGACGACATGAATAAACATGGTAAAGTCATATCCTCTTGGAATGATTTTTTTTCTACCTTAAGAAGACAATTTTATCCATTAGCATACATGCAAAATGCTATAATGGATTGTAAACACTTTACACAAGGTAAAGGAAAAAGTGTGCAAAGCTATACTCAAGAGTTTAGGAGAAGAGCACTAATTTTGGGTGTAGATTTGACATATAACGGAACTTTGTTAAAATACATTGGAGGTTTACATATTTACTTAATACATACTATTCTCATATGTAATACTTAAAATTTAGATGAAGTATGTGTATAGGCCACACATCTAGAGGCAAGAGGGAAAATTGTTTTGGAGGATACAAGTGAGGATACCTTTGAGTTTGAAGAGAAAGGAAAGGGTAAGTTAAAGGGTAAAGGTAAGAATAATGCTTCCATCAAAATGCAGAATGAAAAAATCACATGCAAACATTGTTCCAAAGATGGGCATGATGAAGATCATTGCTGGAAACTTCATCCGGAGATGAGACCCAACAAGCTTAAAAACAAGGAGAAGGAAAAGAAAACAACAACAATAACACATGATTTAGGTTTTGATTCTGGATATGAAACAAATATCACTGCAATGGGTTTGAAAGGTAAGTAAATTGGAAGTACTAGTTCTTAAAGTTGTCTCAATAGTACTCAAGATGATGAAACAATAATTGATATTTTCTATGTTAGAGTTATTTCAAAGCATAAAAAGATTGACACCCTATTTGAGAAAATCTTATTTCAGAAGTCTTAGTCAAGAAGTTAAATTTAGATACCATTCCTCATCCAAGACCTTTTCCTTTATGTTGGATATGCAAGAAATCAAACTTACAAGTGATGAGGAAATGCATACTTAGATTTGCAATTACGATAAACTTTCTTAATGAAGTTGAACTTGATGTTGTTCCACTTGATATTTATGTTATTTTTTTGGGCACCCCATATCTTTATGATAGGAGAGAAATCCTTCATTGCCATGAGAATAAGTATCACTAAACAAGACAAGCTAAAGTACAAGGCAAGACAAGCTAAACATCGTCATGTTGACGATGTTTGAGGTGAGAATAATTTCAAGTTGTTTAAGTTTCCTTTGATTGATGACCGAGGAGGGAAAATTTTTGTTTCTTCAAGGACAATTTGTTGTTCTACAAATTCTAGGAAATTTCAGTAAGATGATATCTAAAAAAACATGTCAAGGTCTCATAATTCGAGGAAAATGATCATTTTTCAAGAAAGGCTCAAACCGTTGAATTCATGCAAATTCCAGTGGATTGAGACTTGAAGGGTGAGGAGGTTGTACTCTTATCCAAATATTGAGCAATAAAATAGCTTTTGGGGTCCAAAAGATTCCAATGGGGAGGTGTGATCCAGTGCTAAAAAATATGCTAAAAAATGAAATTTTTCAAAATGGCTCGAATCATGTACACTTGTGTAGATTTCGTCGATCTGAATTCGACACAACTCGTTTCGCGGAAAACAGAAATCGCATACTCCCAGAAACGAGTTCTATTCATTTTCCCAAACAAGCAAATTTACAAAAAAGGGACTGCTAACTGTGTAATTTTTGGGCCAGTGGTAGGTTGCCACGTGACCTTTTCTGATTGGTCTAAAGTCAAATTTTTTTAGGCCTACCATGATTTGACATGTGGAAAGCCTAGTGGTAGCTGACTTGTGTGAATTTTATTGGTTGGATGGTGGCCAGCCACATGTTTCCAGGTGGCCCAAGCAAAGGCCGCCAGGTGGCAGGATGGGGGCCACCAAAAATTTAGTTGAATTATGAATTAACCTCGAGTAGGATCAATACTGAAACCTCACAACAAATAGCGTGGAGCTTTAACCAACTAGGCCACTGCAGATCTTGTTATACGATGCCACAAAACATATATTTAAATGTTGTTGGCAAAGGTAACGGGGTAATGGTCCAGGGCTTAACCTCGGGTCCCCCAAAAAACTATGTATACGACCCATGGTCGGAACCATGGACACGGAGGCAGAGCCTGCCCAATTTTTTATTTAAAAAAAAAAAATGACCATTGTTATGTATAGTTCAAAATTTTGTTTTTAAGAGTTATGGAAAAAATAACCATTTCACAATTTGCACCAAAAATCTGCCAATTATTGCTTCGTTAGCGCAATTTGGGGTGAATTTGTAGGACATTGTAGGATTTAGGGAAATTGTAGAGTGAATATGATCTGGATTTATGCAGGAACACAACATAATACACATATAACCATAAATACAAATATGCAACGGAAATAACACTTCATTTCATTAATATCAAAGAACTGAAATTCGCTTACAGACAAAATGGAAATAAACTAGCTAGGGTGCCGGTAGCTTATCTCTGAGAAGAGATGTGGCGGCTATAGGCCTCTGAAATGTGTTAAAATGAGGTTTGAGGGCCTATTTCTTATTTAGAAATAATGGAAAACCATAAAAATCCAAAACCCTGACCCTAGGAGATGAAGCGCCAAACATATGGGCCCTGTTTGGGTAAATTGGTGTTTCAACTTCCCCAGGACGTAACTTTGGCATACAATATTTGTTTGATGCGCAACATATGTTGTTATAAATATCTATTTGAGGACTACAACTTTTGATGTGAGAAACATCAGTCCATGAACCCATGTTTCTCCCGGTTTTCCCAAAAAATGTTGTTTAGGGCCTCAAAACGGCTTCAGAAGTTCAGGACCCGAAAAACTGCGAAAAATAACAAGTTATGCCAAAACTGAAAAACTGAAAGAGACAATGGTGGAGCTCCAAGTGGAATAGGCAGGTGGTCACCAGTATCCACATGGATAATTCCTCCCCCCTTAGGAAGCAATGGTCCCCATTGTATTGAGTTCCTCCATGAGATGAGGAAACTTCATTTGAACTTGGTCCCTAGTGAACAACTTGCCTTGGTGCAGGAGTTGGCCATATTTGAAAACCTGATATAATTGGATATTCTATTGGCGAGTGTTCTTGATTTGCATGTCCATGATGCAATCTGTGGTGGTATTTTCCATGAATTTTGGGTTTAAAACTGTTGGTGTGAGTTGTTCTACAATGTCAGAGGTGTCTAGTAGAGGTGGGAAATAGGGACGAAGGCGGTCCACATTGAATACTGGGTGCAGACCAAGGAATGGTGGAATACTGAGCTCGAAGGAATTTTCCCTTACAACCTTGGTGATGGTGTACAGTCCATATTGGAGCGGGCGAAGCTTACAGTGGGGACTAGTGAGGCGCTCCTTCTACAAATGTAGCCACACTTTGTTGCCCCCTTGGAAGTTGTGTGGCACCCGATGTTGATCATGTCATTGCTTGTACTTAGCATTGGATCTATCCAATATGTCATGAACCTATTGGTAGATGTGATGAATGCGCTCGATGAAGCTATTCGCTTTATCAGCTTCAGATTAGACATGAGACGAATCGGCCTGAGTAGTCACAAATGGCATGGCTACGTCAATGGGACATAGTGCCTAAAATCCCAAGCCCACCTGAAAGGGGCTATGGATGGTTGAGTTGTGGAGAGGCCGGTTATAACAGTGTTGTACATAGGGGAGGCTCTCATCCCATGTGCGTGGATGCTTTGAATTTTACATGCGCATAATGTGTACAATCATCCTGTTGATGACCTCGTCTGGCCATCGGTTTGGGTATGGAAAGATGTGGACTTGGTGAGCTTGGTGTCCAGCATTTACCAGAGCCTGGACAAAAAATTATTGAGGAACTTGCTGTCCTGATATGATATGATAGACTGTGGGATCCCAAAGTGCACCCACAATCATTCAAATAAGACTTTAGCAGTGGCTTCTGATGTGATATTCTTCTTGTAGATCGCCATAATGGCCATCTTTGAGAATCTTTCGACAACCATGAAAACATAGTTTCCATGCTTAGTAGATGGAAGGCCCGACATGTAATCCATGGAGATGGATTCTCAAGGTCGACTAGGGGTAGGTAGCAGAGTATATAAGCCTTGCTTCTTGATGTTCAGTTTGGCAATGGCGCAAGCAGTGCAGGATCTAATGTACTTCCCAACATCCTATTGAAGGTTCGGCCAATAGAAATATTTCTATAGTACTACCACTATTTTCTCAACCCTGAAATGCCCAACGACTTGACTGTAGTGTGCTTCCCATATCATCTTGGCACGCTCGCTTGAAGGAACACAAAGGTGTCCCAGGTGACATAACAACACATCTTGGAGGTGAAAATTTGGAACTTGTGTATCCCCCAAGAGTGCCTTGTATGTGTGGCCAAATTTTGTATCGCTCTTTTAGAGAAGCGGCCAATCAGAAATCTCATTCCCACAAGAGTTGAGAACAGTAGTTAGCGACACGATTGGTGGTCGGCTGAGGCAGTTTGTAATATTTTTGGTGCTACCCTTGTTGTACTTGATGTTCAAATGAAACTTTTGCTAATATGTGGACCACTTCTGATGGTGATTGTTCGGAAAATTCCCTTGTGTTTGTATGAACTACAGGGGTCGGTGGTCTATGTGGATGATTGTTTCCTTCCCCAAAATGTAATACTTCCATTGTAGACAAGCCTGCATAATGGAATACATTTCTTTTTCATAAGTGGGATACTTGTGAACTATGTCAGATAATGTCTCACTGTGATATGCCACTGGATGCCCCTGTTGAGTAAGAAATGCCCCAATATCATAGTCAGAGGCATCTGTCTCGATATAAAATGGTTGTTGCAAGTATGGTAATGTGAGCACTGGGGCAGAACAGAGGCGATGTTTCAATTCTACGAACGCCTTTTTTTGAGATTCCGACCAAAATAATTTTGCTTCTGCTCCTCCCTTGGTGACTTGAATCAAGGGCCAACTGATATGAGAGAATCCCAACATGAACCTACAGTAGAAATTAGCAAGATCTAGAAAGTTGGGAATCTCTACTATAGTGGGTGGGGCCAGCCAATCCCGAATGACTTGGATCTTGGCTGGATCCACATGCACTCCCCTTTCATCAATAATGTATCCCAAATATTGAAGTTGGGTCATGCCAAAAGTGCACTTCTCCAAATTGGCACACAACTTGTGTTGCCGCAGTGTTTGGAGGACTTGTCGAATGTGGTGGAGGGGCTCTTCCCAAGTCTGGCTAAAGATCAGAATGTCATCCAAGTACACCACTACAAATGAGTTGGTGAATGGCTGCAAGATGTCGTCCATCAACATCATGAAGGTTGTAAGAGCATTCGTCAACCTGAAAGGCATGACCAACCATTTGAAAAGTCCCTCGGATTTGATGGCAATCTTCCACGCATCGTAGGGTTCGATTGGTACCTGGTGATACCCAGACTTCAAGTTGATCTTGATGAAATATTTTTCCCCTTTTATTTGGTCCATAAGGCCATTAATCCATGGGATCAGGTACCTATTCTGGACAGTGATCTTGTTCAGCGCCCGATAGTCAATACAGAATCTCCAAGTCCCATCCTTCTTCTGTACCAACACGATTGAGCTTCCACGGGGTGATGAACTTGGCCGAATGTGAGCTTTCTGCAACAACTCCTAAATCTGCCTCTTGATTTCATCGTCCTCCAGAAAAGAGCGTCGATAGATCAATCCATTGGGTAGCGGCGCACCTGGGGTCAGATCAATGGGGTGCTTGACCTGACAGTGTAGGGCACCCCTGTGGGTGAGGCGAAGATGTCCCAATACTCCTCCACAACCTTTTCCATTTGTTGTTGTCGTGTAGAGGATCCCTGTTTAAAGTTCATGGCCACATTCTTATTATTTCCTTGGGGGCGGATCATCAAGGAAACAAATTTCCTGGTTTGGGAAATGAGCTTACTGCATCGTTTGGTAGTAACCAAAGAGATAGCAGCAGGCAGTGGTACCTCTGGTATCATGTACAACTTATTTCCCAAAGTAACGATAACAGCGCGAGGTCGGGACTCATACACAACATGTAGCTTCCACAAGTATGGTTGGCCTAATAATACATCATAAACATCAAGAGGAGAAATGTCACATAATACCCCATCCGTGAAGGGCTTGATGCTGTAGGGAAGGTGGCATTGTTGGCTGACGTGAAGATCTCATCCTTGGTGAAGCTACCCAATGGTGTATGGCTATGGGTGTGTTGTGGTCGAAAAGCCCAAACACTTCATGACGTCTGCTGAAATGAGGTTCTTTTGGCTCCCATTGTCGACAATGAACTGTAGCAGGGAACCCTGTACCCACATCTGGGATTGGAAGAGACACTCCTCCTCCTCTGGATATTCCAGTTCCTCTTTCTGGATCTTCGCAATGGCAACAATGGTGTTGGGCTTTGCATCAATAATCAATTTCCCTTTGTCATTCCCCTTGTTAGGTTCTAATTCAGAGTTGGATCATGCATCTGATTTAGAAGCCCTAATCTTGGCCATTAGCAACTGCTTGGACTGACACTCATTTATGTTATGAGTGGAGCTCTTATGGAACTCGCACCACTTTCCCATGTCCTTCTTTGGCTTCACGATGTTTTTCTTTGCTTGTGTCTTTGGTAGGTTGTCTTGGACCACCATGCCTTGGCCTTGTCCTTTGTTCTGTGGTTTGGGGGCACCTTTCCCTTGCTTTTCATTCGCATATCCAAATTCTCGCTTCTTCTGTTTGAATATATGCTCAATATTGGCAGCATACCGGTATGTCGTACCAAGCAAGGAGATGTTGAGAAACTCCATTTCCTCTTGAATGTATATGTGCAGATAACTGCGATAATTTAGCACCAAATTTTTCTTCGAATCTTTGAATCCCAACTTTGTGCATAGGGTATGTAACAAATTCGTTAGCTCATGCACATCTTGATCCCTTTATTGCCGCAGCGTGGTCCATTGTACTTACTTGTCCTCATAGCTCCCCATGGGATAGTATTATTCCTTGATGGCGTCTCAGAAAGAATTCCAAGTGGGTACGACTAAGAACAGAGAGGGTAATGTCTCATCCTTTTTCTCACATTAGGTTTCCCACTAGTCCTTGACATGGGGGGTAGCTTTGAGGAGTGAAAATATAATCTTCTCCCTGTCGGAAAATTCATGAACCGATAAATATCCTTATAATAGATTGAACCATCTATATATGACATCTACATCTATTTAACTCTCAAATATGGGAATGTAAAAGTTTACTTGCACCTTAAAGGGAGTCGCGCCTCCAGAGTGGCTATTGGATGCAGATGCGCCGCCGGTGGACAGTTCTTGAAGTATCTGGGAAAAGTTATCCATCATCGCGTTCCCTTGTTTTTTGAGGGCCTCCTCGAGCAATAATTTGATAGGATCTCCTGCTCCCTCATCTTTCTTTTTGTCCCTCATGGGCAGTCATCAGGGTTTGCAAGGCTGATCTTGCAAAGGTTCAACCAGATCAAGCCCTAAATCATTATGCTCCTTCGTCATTGGGGACATGAAAATAAGGATCAATAAAAAGAAGACCGATCTAATACCACTCATCCGGATTTATGTAGGAACGCAAAATAATACACATATAACCATGAATACAAAGATGCAGTGGAAATAACACTTCATTTCATTAATATCAAAGAACTGAAATTTGCTTACAGACAAAATGGAAATAAACTAGCTAGGGAGTTGGTAGCTTATCTCTAAGAAGAGATGTGGCGGTTACAAGCCTATGAACTGTGTTAAAATGAGGCTTGAGGGCCTATTTATGATTCGTAAACAATGGAAAACCCTAAACATCCAAAACTCTAACCCTAGGAGATGAAGTGCCAAAACTATGGGCCCCATTTGGGTAAATTGGTGTTTCAAATTCCCAGGGACTTAAATTTTGCATATGATCTCCGTTTGACGCGCACCATACCTTGTTAGAAAGATCTATCCAAGGAATATAACTTTTGATGTGAGAAACATCAATCCATGGACCCATGTTGCTCCCAGTTTTCCCAAAAAACTTCGTTTAGGGCCTCAAAATGGCTCTGGAAGTTCAGGACCTGAAAAAGTGCCAAAATTGAAAAAATTAAAGAGACTATGGTGGAGCCCCAAGTGGAATAGGCAGGTGGCCACCAATATCCACCTAGATTATACTAGCAGCAAAGCGAGGGAAACTCATAACTTCTTCATTTTTTGACCAATTTTGGAGCAGAAAGAGGCTAGAAAGGCATTTTTTATCGTTCTAAAGCTAATGGAATAGGTTTTGAAGCCATTGGAGCACTTTAAAATGATGTAATCACCATTTTTTTATTATGATGATATATATCTAAGCCATTGGAAGTTGGACCATGAGACATAGCCCAGGAGGGGTGAACTTGTTGTGTTGTGGTTATTTTTATGGTGTATTTTTCTGTTGTTTTTTGCTATTTCAGAGTTTAAATTCATGTTTTATCTGTATAATAAATTAACATAAAAGATGATAAAAAAAATCAATTTTAACACTTGAAATTTAAACTACCTCAAGCACATTTATATACAGATCTCATACAGATCAATTGATCATGGTTGATTTTCATACTAAGACAATCTTTGTCACAATGCGACCATGGTTATTGATGCTCATTGACGATCATTGGCATGGTTGATCTTCATATTTATATAATATTTATCGCAATGTGACGTTGCACCATGGTTAATGATGGTTGATAATGATTAACCATGGTTAATGATGGTTGACCATAATAGATTTTCATATTGAGACAATCTTTGTCACAAAATGAGGTTGGACATGGGTTGACCATGGTTGATTTTTATATTAACAATGATTCACTATGTTTGACCATGATTGACTATTATTGTTCATGGTTGACCATGATTTATTTTCATATTGAGACAATCTTTTCCACAATGCGCCATTTGACCATGATTGACCATGTTTGATATTCATATTGAGACAATCTTTGTCACAATGTGACATTGTACTATGGTTGACCATGAATGACCATGGTTGATGATGGTTGAGCATGGTTGATTTTCATATTGAGACAATATTTGTGACAATGTGATGTTGGACCATGGTTGACCATGATTATAAACCCAAGGGATTTATATTAAACCTTGGGATTAATATTATAAATCCTATAAATAATATTATATCCTAGGAATATGAACCTATGGGTTAAATACTATAAACCCAAGGTACATAAACCCTAATATAAATATTATAAACCCTAAAATAAGCATGGTTGACCATAGTTGACCTTCGTTGACTTTCATATTGACACAATCATTGTCACAATGCGATGCTGGACCATAGTTGACCATGATTGATTTTCATATTGAGACAATCTTTGTCACAAATTGACATTGGAACATGGTTGACCATGGTTTATTTTCATAGTAACATAATCTATGTCGTAATACGACATTGGACAATGGTTGTCATAATGTGACATTGGACCACGAGACAATATTCATTACAACATGTCCATGATTATTGACCATGGCTAACCATGATTAACCATTTTTTAGCATGGTTTATTTTCATATTGAAACAATATTTGTCACAATGCAACATACGACCATGGTTGACCATGGTCGATGATCATTGACTATGGTTAATTATAATATGAAGACAACCTTTGCCACAATGTGACGTTGAACCATGGTTGGACATTGATTGACCATGATTGAACTATAAACCCAAGGTACATAAACCTTAAGATAAATTTTATAAACCCTAAAATAAGCATGTTTGACCATTGTTGACCTTTGCTGATTTTCATATTGATACAATTTTTATCACAATGCGATGTTGGACCATAATTGACCATCATTGCTTTTCATATTGAGACATTATTCATCATAAAGTGACATTGGAACATGGTTGATCATGGTATATTTTCATAGTGACACAATCTATATCACAATGATACATTGGACCATGGTTGACCCTGGTTGTCATAATGTGACATTAGACCAAGGGAAAATCTTCATCACAATAAGTTTATGTTTATTGACCATGGCAGACCATGATTAACCATGGTTGAGCATGATTTATTTTCATATTGAAACAATATTTGTTACAACCATGGTTGACCATGGTCAATGATCGTTGACTATCGTTGATTCTAATATGGAGATAACCTTTGCCACAATGTGAAATTGGACCTTGGTTGACCATTTATTGACCATGGTTGAAATATAAACCGAAGATACATAAACCCTAAGATAAATATTTTAAACCCTAAAATAAGCATGGTTGACCATCGTTGACCTTTGTTGATTTTCATATTGACACAATCTTTGTCACAATGTGATGTTGGGCCATAGTTGACCATGATTGATTTTCATATTGAGATCATATTTTTCAAAAAATGAAGTTTGAACATGGTTGACCATGGTTTATTTTCATTGTGACACAATTTATATCACAATGCAACACTGGACCATGGTTGACCATGGTTGATCTGGAAGGACCTTCACACTTGAAAAGAGCTTGGCGCCATGTTGATTTGAAGTTGGTGATAAGTATTTAAGTGGTGAAATTATGCTTATGCATTTTATTAAACCCATGCATTATTGCTATGAATGATTAATATTTGTGAGAGAAATTTGTCTCACATATTATTAATTTAATGTAATTAGGGAAATTTGTTTTATGTGAGAATCCACCTCACACCAATTCTCTATTTTTTCTCAATTATAGGTTGAGAGAATCAAGGGGCATGGTTGGAAATTCTTTAGGTGGTTTTGAGACTTTTCCATAATTGAACCTGAGATTGTTGGAGGTCCTACTTTCATGGACTTTGTTTTTCCTTCCTTGTAGTTAGGCCCTACAATTGCGGGCCTTGTAATAAATGCTCTTTGTTGGAGAGTGGGTGAGGAAAACTATATATATTCCTTATGTAATCCATGAGAAGGGGGAGAAGATAGGAGATAATACTTAGCGATTGAGAGCCCTCGTGCTTGGCTAATGCTCATCCAGAGAGCTTGAATGTAAGAAAGCTTACTTTGAAGAAGGAATATAGAGGATCTGCATTCGAATTGAATCAGATCTGGAGATGTAGTGTAGAAATTTTAATACAATTATGTATTTCCTGGATTCTCCTGATCTAATAATTATATGCCACTGTTAAATACAAAATCCTTCTACTTAAATATTTGCGGAAATTTAATCGCCAATTGCAAAGACATGAAGAAAGATCAATCACACATAACACATATGTTTTTACCGTGAAAGCATAAAGAAAAAAACCCCACTATCATATATTATTTATATATCATGGATCATGAAACAATATCATACAAAAATCTAATTCAAGAGCTCACAGTACAATATACAATCGTCTCACACTATCGACATATAAAAATTGGCAAATACATGCGCCAATTTATTGCCTCCAAACAGCTTGCCTCCACTACGCAATCCTTGCTGATCACAATCCCTGAATGAATTCAATCTTGCCTTTCCTTGACGTTGTAATCCTAATTGGAATATCCAATGTGTGTGTGGTTGCATGAGTGCACACACTAATGTCACAATAGATAGTTAAGTTGTCCCTTTCACCTATCTCTCAAGTGGGTCTCCACTGGATCTGACATGCATGTAGTTAACAATAGTATTTCCTCAATTTCATGTGAGACCAATGCTTGTGAACAACTAGCACAACTAGTTACAACTAGTTACAACCAGTTTCAACTAGCACAACTGAGTTTAACTCACTTAACTGAGTTAAACTAGTTTACAACTCACATAACTACACATCCAACTCTGTTACAACTTCAAATCACTCAGTTACAACTAAGTCCACTTTCATGTTGCACCAACCAACCTTAGAACTTGAAATTCCTACAGTCAAATGGTTTTCCACATCAGTTAGTTGAAATCAAGTGCTTCAAGAGAATATATTATTATTTATTGTCTAATTATTATTAAGAGATAATAATAATCGACATGTATTCTATTTTTAGACATGTGATCTATGAATAGACTTCACAAATGCATTCCAAAAATAGAAACCCATCCATAAATAGAATTTTCTCAACCATCTATAAATATACTCCCGCTATAAACAGAATTTGCTCACCATTTTAAAAATAGACATACACCTAAAAATATCCTGCGGGCCCCACCTAGTGTAGGTGCTTAATTTTCACTAGGATCATCATCATTTTGAATCTCAACACTCCCTCTCAACAAGAAATGGATTATCCTTCACCTCGATCCTATCTCTATGGTATTTGAATTTTCTCCTGGTGAGCGTCTTCGTCAGAATATCTGCATCTTGATCTTCCGTAGGAATGTACTGAAGCAACATGATCTTCTGCTACACAAAATATTTGATATAATGATACTAGATATCTATATGCTTAGATCTATCATGAAAGACAAGATAAATCGAGAGTTTAATGAAACTCTGATTATCACAAAGAATCATTGTAGGATCTAAATGAGAACCAAACAAACCTACCAGGATCTTTCTCATCGATATAGCCTCACATGCAGCTTGAATTGCTTCCATGTATTCTTCTTCCACTGAATAGAGTGCCATGAACCTCTGTTTCCTTCTGTACTAAGAAACAACTGTAGATCCGATACTGAAGACCCCTCCTGATGTGCTCTTTCTGTCTGTTGGGCTGCCCGCCCAATCTGCATCCGTGAAGTCATGCAACTTCACCTCATCCATATGTTTGTACCATAATCCATACTCAAATGTGCCCCTGAGATATCTCAGGAAATGCTTGCCCGCCTTCCAAAAGAGCTTGGTAGGCTTAACCATCGCTTGACTAAGCTGGTTCACCACATAGAATATGTCCAGTATTGTATGAACTAAATACATTAGCAAACCCACCAATTGTTGATAGACAGTAGCATCCACTACCTCTCCAGATGTAGCATCCTCTTTTCTCTAGTTTCCTGGAAGAGGAGTATCCATGGGTTTGCATTCCTCCATATGAAACTTACCCAATATCTCCCTTGCGTACTTGCCTTGAGACACAAAAGGTTCACCATCTCGCTGCCATATTTCCAATCCAAGGAAATGATGAAGGAGACCCATATCCTTCATCTCGAACTCCTTTGCAAGGTCCTCCTTACATGAGTGTATTAGCTGCTCATCACCAGTTAGTATTAAATCATCAACATAAAGAACAATGATTAAAATCTTACCCTCCACCACAATCTGGTATAGGTTTTCATCTGCCTCACTCTTGGTGAAGCCAAGTCTGGTGAAATAGCTATCGATCCAAGTGTACCAAGCACGGGGTGCTTACTTCAGCCCATATAACACTCTTTTGAGTCTACATAGATGTGACTTGCTACTGAAGATCTCAAATCCTCCAGGCTTCTCAATGTACACTTCCTCCTCAATGATCCCATTAAGGAACACAGTCTTTACATCCATCGGATGAATGTGCCAACCCATTTGTGTTGAGAGAGCAAGGATGGTCCTTATGGAAGAATACCCTCGATCTGTGAGAAGCGTCGGACAACAAATATGGCCTTGTATTTCTCAACACTCCCATTAGCAACTTGCTTTACCTTGTATATCCATCTTGAACCTACTACTGATTTATCAACCGACCTTGGAACAATTTCCCAAGCACTATTTCTGACAATGGAGTTATAATCCTCCACCATTGCATCTACCCATGTGGGCTTCTACACTGCTTCCTGAAAGGAAGATGGCTCAGTTACAATACATTTTATCATGAGAGCCATGTATCCAGTGAATCGGTCAGGAGACTGTCTCTATCTGTGCTGTGAAGTAGGGACTCTTACATTCCGTGCCGCATCAAGCTTCAGCCTCTCAACTTCTGTGGTACACCTTCCGCCAGTTTTGATGTTTGTCTTTGCGTGAGTGGACTCCTCCACTCCATGAACCTCCTCCTATGGCTGATCCACATCTATAGACTCACCTTTGGGAACAAGAAGTTCCTCCTCTGCATGTAAGTCTAGCTCCCTCTCAAGTGACAACTTCATGGCTTTCTCCTCATTGAATTTTATATCCTGTCAAATCACAGTCATTCAACTGTTTGGAAAATACACACGATAGTTATGTGGTGTTTCTGTGTACCCCACAAATATCCCAACTTCAGCAGTCGACTCCAGCTTCTTCCTGGCGTTCTTGGTCACATCCGGTTTCTTACCAGTAAAAGCTTCTTTAGGTATACTCATGCCAAGTACCTTATGAGGACAACGATTTTGCACATAAACTGTAATGTTGCATGCTTCCACCCACAAATGCATTAGCGGGCATTGATCATGCAGCATTGCTCGTGAAGCACCCACGATTGTTCTATTATTCCTCTCTGCGACCCCATTTTGCTGTGGGTTATGAGGTGCTATGAGTTCTCATTGAATTCCTTCTTTTCTACATAAGTCTTTGAATTTTTTCGAGATGTATTCTCCACCATTATTGCTCCACAGAGCCTTCACTTGCTTCCCCGACTCTTTATCTACCAATTCTTTAAATTCATAGAACTTTGAGAATGTTTGATCCTTCTTCTGCATGAAGTAGATCCAAGATTTATGAGAAAATTCATAAACAAAAATAACATAATACCTCTGTTTTTTTGTTGAAGCAACCGAGAATGGTCCACACACGTCTGCGTGAACTCTCTCCAGGATCACTGAAGCACGGTTCTCCTTTTCATGAAAGGTGGATTTTGCATACTTCCCCATGGTGCAACCCTTGCACTGAACTAACTGAGCAAGTTTTCCCATTGGAAGTCTAGTATATATTTGCTGCATGACTTTCAAAGCTCCATGATGAAGATGGCCCAATCACCTATGCCATAACTCGCCCTCATCCCGACTCACCACTTTTTCTACCTTCCCATCATTGCAGTGCAACCTTCTACCACCATCTTGTAGAGATTCTTGAATCGAATCCCTATCCTCTTGGCTTGACCCATTTTTTTATGTTGCAAGAAAGATTTTCCATCGCTAAAAACAACATCATAGCCTTTTTCCTCCAATATCGCAACTGAGACAAAGTTTTTCTTTAGACCTGGAACATGCATAACATATTTCAAAAGAAATGGTTTACCTGACTCCATCTCAAAGGTAATGATACCAATTCCGGTCGCACTGTATTGTCCATCGTCACCCATATCTATATGCATTTGGATATCTTTCTCCTCCAAGTCACTGAAAAGCTCCTTATCTCCTGTCATGTGGAAGGAAGCACCACTATCAAGATACCACACTAATCCCATTGTGATTGAAATCAAGCATGTGATCAAAGAGAAATCAAGTTCAAATTGCGAGGCAAGGGCCTCACCAGCTGTAGCTATAGTAACCTTCTTGTTCTTCTTTTTCTGTGGGCAGTTAGTGGCGAGAAGCCCATGTTTTTTATAGTGAAAACACTTCAACTTGGAAAAATCCAGCTTCTTACCTTTAGCCTCGGATTTTGAGTAGAATTTATTCCCCTTCCCTTTCCTTGCCTTGGCAGACAAAGCACAATCCTCTTCATCATCGTGCTTTGATGAAGAGCCATCTCTGGTGTTCTGCCTGAACTCCTCCTACATTAGATTTGACCACAGTTGTTCCCAATCCGGCAGTTTTTCTCGTCCATTGACATAGTCTTGATAACTGTTCCAACTATTAGAAAGTCCCAAGAGAGACAAACTCACCAAATCATCATCAGCAACCGTGATTCCCACCTCCCTAGTTCATCCTGAAATTGGACAAACTTTGTGAGATACTTAGGAATATTGTCACCCTTCTCCATCTTGATCTTTCTAAGTTTATCCTTCAACGCCAATTTCCTATGGTCACTACTTCTTTGGAAAAGATCTGTCAAAGCCTTCCACATAGCAAATGGGCTGGCTTTCCCATGAAGGCTTGAAACAATATGGTCTCTCATACCTTCCAACATAATCCTTCTTGTCTTCGCTACTTTATTTTTCTAGGCGTCGGGTAATGTAGCATCCATCGAAGTGGGCTTAGGAACATCATTGTCGATGAATTCCTTCAAGCCATTATCTTCAAGCACTGCCTCCATCCTGTCCTTCCATGCAATTTAGTTTGAGCTACCCTCGAGTGCATACTCTAGCCGCAAACCATTGAAAGCCATTTTTATGTTTACTCAACTGTCGCACCAAGAAATTCTTGCACCAAATTCGAATTGTTTCCACCAACAAACTCAACTATTGCTTAAATTTTTCAATATTCTTTGCTTCGATACCATGTAGAAATTTTAATACAATTATGTATTACTTGGATTCTCCTGATCTAACAATTATATGCCACTATTAAATACAGAATCCTTCTACTTATATCTTTGCGTAAGTTTAATTTCCAATTGCAAACACATGAAGAAAGATCAATCACACATAACATAGATGTTTTTACCGGGAAAGAATAAAGCTAAAAACCCCACTATCATATATTATGTATATATCATGGATCATGAAACAATATCATACAAAAATCTAATTCAAGAGCTCTCAGTACAATATACAATCGTCTCACACTGTCATACAAAAATTGGAAAATACATGCGCCAATTTACTGCGTCCAGACAACCTTCCTCCAATGCGCAATCCTTGAATGAATTAGATCTTACCTTTCCTTAACTATGCAATCCTAATTGGCATCTCCAATGTGTGTGTGGTTGCATGAGTGCGCCCACTAATGTCACAAAAGATAGTCAAATTGTCCCTTTCACCTATCTCTCAACTGGGTCTCCACTGGATCTAACATGCATGTAGTTAACAGTAGTATTTCTTTAGTTGCATGTGAGACCACTACTTGTGAATTAATTAAATAATTAATTCATTGATCTCTCACTAGTGTATCTTTAGATACAACGACTTACAACTAGCACAACTGAGTTTAACTCACTTAACTGAGTTAAACTAGTTTACAACTCACATAACTACACATTCAACTCTATTACAACTTCAAATCACTCAGTTACAACTAAGTCCACTTGCATGTCCCTGTGCTTGTAGAACTTCCGGAAATTCCCTACGAGTCATTTGGTTTTCCATGGATTAAAAGCTGAAATCAAGTGCTTCAAGAGAATAGATTATTATTTATTGTCTAATTATTATTAGAAGATAATAATAATCAAACCTTGCATTCTATTTTTAGACATGCGATCTATGAATAGACTTCGCACATGCATTCCAAAAATAGAACCCCATCCATAAATAGAATTTTCTCAACCATCTATAAATAGACTCCTGCTATAAATAGAATTTTCTCACCATTCTAAAAATAGACATACATCTAAAAATAGCCCGCGGGCCCCACCTAGTGTAGGTGCTTAATTTTCACTAGGATCATCACCTTGTTGAATCTCAACATGTAGCCCCAGTGAGATGGAGGGGTGAACTCCATTACCAATTGGTTGTCTCTCTTTTATGTGTTTTGTGCTTCTTGATTATGTGCAGTTCATTTAATTATGTTTATGTGGACTAACATGCTCATTTAAGCCTGTATAAGCCATAGTCAATTAAAAGATCTTAATACCGTACACGATAGTTAGAGTAGTACTCGACCCGTGATCAGATCAATGGTTGTCATAATGTGACATTCGACCAAGGGGAAATCTTCATCACAATGTGTCCATGATTATTGACCATGGTTGACCATGATTAACCATGGTTAAGGATGGCTGATTTTCATATTTAAATGATCTTTGTCACAATGCGACGTACAACCATGGTTGACCATGGTTGACGATCGTTGACTATGGTTGAATCTAATATGGAGACAGCCTTTATCACAATGTGACGTTGGACCATGGTTGACCATTGATTGAACATGGTTGAACTATAAACCCAAGATACATAAACCCTAAGATAAATATTAAAAACCCTAAAATCAGCATGGTTGACCATCGTTGACCTTCATTGATTTTCATATTGACAAAATCTTTGCCACAATGCAATGTTGAACCATAATTGACCATGATTTATTTTAATAGTGAGAAAATATTCGTCACAAAGCGACGTTGGAACATGGTTGACCATGGTTGATTTTCATAGTGACACAATCTATGTTCCAATGCGACATTGGACCATGGTTGACCATAGTTGTCATAATGTGACATTGGACCAAGGGACAATCTTCATCACAATGTGTCCATGATTATTAGTGGTTGACCTTGATCGACCATGGTTGAGCATGGTTGATTTTCATATTGTTGGGGCCCTTGTTTTTGTTTAAGTTTTGAACTTTTGGCCAAGACATTTTGAACTTTGACTCTTTTTGAGTTGCGGAATAAATGCACATAGCAACCGCGACCGCGCCGCAGCAACCAGGATTTGCCGAGCTACCAAGGTGGCGCGGAAGCACTTGATAACTGGAGATCGAACAGAGATAAATGCAGATGAAAGAAATACAACAGAAAACAGAAGGTAGAACACGCAGACATCAGAAGAGACGCTGGGAAAAGCCAGAGTGAAGACACAGAAAAGCTGCCAGTCGCGACGAGCGGGTGAATAAAAGGCGATCACCCGGCTGAAGAAGGAGGTTGATTGCTGTTGTTGAAGGTTGAATGGATGCGAGAGAAGTCGCGAGGATCAAGACCTGAGGAAGGATACGCAGAAGAATCATGCTTGTTCTTCCTATGGGTTCTTACTTTCTATGTCTTCCTTTCTGTTCTCAAACCCATCTGTATCTGACTTGTGAGTTATCAAAGAAGAAAGCTATGTAATCATGTATTCGGCCAGAAGAATAATATAAGGGAGGATTGCTGTCTCAATATGTTGTTCATGCGTTGTGATGGGTTTACACTGATTTAAAAATTTTAAGTTGCGACTATCTGAATACTTAGTTAATGATCTTGCATGTGTAATTTGGTATATGTAATGGATGCGCTTTCTTTCCTTGGCTGCGGGTTTATTCCTTACCAGTGATCTCATCCCCTTATGCATGTGGTCGCGGCACGCCTCGGGTGAGACGCACTACTCTCCTAGAGCAGGGTGAAAATGCCGGCGTGTACCTAGACTACTCCGGACCCCTTGTTGGCCACAACCCTTTGAACCTGGGTCTTGCCCGCGAGACCTGACTTTTTGCCAACAAATGGTTCCGTTGCCGGGACCCGCATGTTCTGAGGGGATCTAGATCATGGTCTCGAGGATTTTTGAAGGCGCAATACGGCAATGGTGGGACGATCATCTTGACCAGGTCATTGTTCAGCAAGCGAAGCTGATCAAGAAAAAGGAGGCCGCGATCAAGGAGATCGTTCTTTTCTCCGATTCAGCTAGTGATACATACGAAATTTTCTGGGGAAGGTTCCCTACCGACCTTTACAATTGGTTGCGAAGGTTACAAGCGACGGTTCCCCACGACGGCTCACGGAAGATAAACCGCAGGTGGGCGCACGAAGACCTGGTAACGCTGCATCGGGTAGATACTGAACTAACCCGCGCGGTGGACTTTTGGGTAAGAACCACGTTGGAAGGATACGCAGTGGAGTTTGCTGCTGAGTGTTACCAGTCCTTCTCAAAGGCCGAGGCTGTCTTCCATTCAGGACTAAGGGGAAAGCTGTTGAAGGAGATTCCGTTGTGGATCAAAGCCCTGATGGTGGACGAGGGGTTAATTGACTTCCACAAAACAAGTATAGACGTGTAAACCACCCATGGGGAAGATGAGGGGCCAGGTATGCCGTGTAGATAGTAAGAGTGGGGAGCGGGGGATGAGCGTTAGGCTTCGCATACGAGATTCTGCGGGAGTGCCGTCCACCTGGCGAGCACGGATCGTAATAGGTGGCGAAGAAGGGTAATGAGAGATTTGAAAAAGAAGGGAAGTCGAGAGGATAAATCGGAAGGGCGCCTCGGCCAAGCCAAAGCCATGGGTTTGGATGCCGGACGGGGACGGGACAGCGAGCGGATGTACAATGGGTGCATGGGAGCCCGGCGGAAAGAGAAGTAACGACTGGCGAAGATAATGGGAAAGATGCAGCCGAAAGCTCGATGACGAATGGCATAGCGCGTGCCGACGAATGTTTCAGGATCAGACGACACCCACCCCTCCAGGCAGCCCTACGTCCCACCTTCCGCATGGCCAGGGTCCCGACCTTCCCCTGGTACTTTATCAACCTTTAAGAAATATTTTTGTTCAGTTACAAGCATTAAGTCAGATGTCTAGTAGTTCAGCGGCGTCGGTAACGCCCAGTAGCAGCAGCGTTACTAGTAGTAGTATTTTCCCTAGTGGGACCATTACGCAACCAGGACCCGGAGGTTTTATCCTGGTTAATCCTCCGCAAGTATACATGGCTGGATCTTTCACCCGGTACCCAGAGTTCTCCGGCCGGGGAAATGACGACGTAGAACAACACTGGTATCTGTGCGAAGCCATATGGAGGGCTCGACAGACGCCAGATGCAGGGAAGTTAATAGAGTTTCAAACCACGCTCAGAGAGAGAGCTCTGCGTTGGTTCATCAAGTGGTCCGAGGCACACCCTAACCCTGTAATTGCGGACGTGAAGCGAGATTTTGTCCGTGAATTCAAGCTTCCCCAGACAGACCAGTAGGGCCTGTCAGAGCTGTGGGAAATTAAGCAGAAAGAGGGAGAAACCGCGTGGGAGTTGATGTGCCGATTTAAAGACGCGATCGGGAAACTCAGTTACCCGATCGATCCAAACCACCAGAGGGTCTGGTTCATCAAGGCTCTGCTCCCCTTGACACGAACCCCTCTCCACCACAATGGAGAAAGATTAATCATCTATGAGACGCTTTGGAAGCGAGGCCATGAAGATTGAAGCCATCGCGGGATACCCCCAGGAATACGGGGGGGATGACCGCAGGGCCCTTCTCTAATGGGAGGTTGCAACATGGATCGCCATCTTGACCGAAAATCTCAAGGAAATTCAACCCATTGGGAACCGGCGCGACCGGAATGTTGGTGTGCTCATTTCAATATGGAAAGGACACGTCGCAATCGAATGTCCTCGGTTGCGCGGCGCAGGAGCCGGACCCTCGGTCGCAGCTATCCAGGGAGGTCCACCACCAGGGGGTGGTGCAGGGATGAACCCGCAGGGAGTCTATCAGCAGCAACAGACCTTTGCGGGGTTCCCACCGCAACCGGGGTCCTCCGCCACAGAGTACTGTGAGATTTGCCGGACGATGGGGCATCCTCCTCGGATGTGACCGATATTACAGAAGTACTCCACGGTCCCGAATAATGTATACTGTGAATTCTGTGTGTCTATGACTCACAACACTGAGCAGTGCAGGGTGCTTGACGCACTTGCGGATCGATTGGATCGTCCCTCGTACAGGGTGAACGAGGCTCCAACGGGAAGAGGTGGCGGCATGCGGGGAGGCCGAACAGGCGGACGCGGTCCGGTCAAATGCTACAACTGTGACCAGGAGGGTCATGTGGCTCGAGAATGTCCCCTTCCACGACGACCTTGGTGTTCCCAGTGCCGGGTCAACGCCCATGCTACAGAAGACTGTCCGGAGCTCATCAAGAAGTGGGAAGAACGGGTGCGGCAGAGGGGAGCAAATCTGATAAACTCAGAACCGCGGGGGGCCGCAACCCCTGACATGCAGAACGTCGCGATAGTAACGCGGGGTGGAAAGAAGACTGGAGAGGATGCCCACGAGAAGGAGCCAACACGAGTGGTTCGGCCGGCATCCCCAAAGAAGTTGATTAAGCCCGAAGTCCAGAAGAAGTATTTCCAGGAGGCGGTTGAGGCATTCGCCGGTTGTGGGCCGGGAGAAGTGGAGGAGCCACGGCGACGGAATGCGGTCTTGTGAACGCGCAGATACTGTGGTCGAGGATTGGCTCTGGCTATTCCTTAGGATTGTTGATAACGCTGCGCTGCGGCAGCAGCTCAAGCATGCGTTGGATGGAGCGCTGCAGGGATGCACGGAACTTAGAAATTCAGCGCCCGCTGGCCCTCAATACGTGCACCGCGTCAAGCGGAACAAGCAACGTACAGGCAAAGAATTCCGGCTTAACATGCAGGTCACAGGGTTCCAAATCAGCGACACCATGTTGGACTTGGGGTCCGATGTTAACATACTGCCCCGAAAGACATGGGAGGCTCTTGGAAAGCCACGGCTCGCCTATTCTCCAATCCAACTCAGGATGGCGAACCAGTACTGTATTCTGCCAATCGGCCGACTCGAGGGTGTCGAGGTTGATGTTGCGGGGGTGAAGACATATACTGATTTCGAGGTTATTGATATCATGGGCGACAAGGATCCCTATCCTGCTTTACTCGGCATTGATTGGGCTTTTGAGAATTATGCCGTCATTGACCTTAAGAAGGAGCTGATGATCTTTGAAGATGGGGAGGTATGGGTCACTCAACCTCTCGACCCGTATCAGGGTCCGTAATATACAGAAACGGTGGACAGTCGGGAGGATGCTCAGATGATGGACCATCTCTATCAGATGACTGCAGGAAAGTGGGACGATTATATTAACCCGAACGCAACTGGCTCTATCAGTTGGCGGAGTGTGCAGAGCTAGGAGCTCGGATCCGAGCTCGCGTGGGAAGACTGGCAGCAAGGGGGGTATGAGACCACCACGCGGAGATGTGCCTCCATTGCTCAAGTCCGGTGGATAGGGATTGAGATCCGGGGGTACCCCACATTATCAAACATGCAAGTAGTGAATACTTTTATTGCCAAGGTGGAAGACCGGGTCCCAGAGGAAAGCCGGATACCACTTTTGGATGTGGCCTTGAAGTCAACCTCGGGATGATGGTGGAACAATCACCGCAACACTCTATTCTGATGGGAGCGCATGGCGGATGCTCTACGGGCACGCTTCAAAGAGGATGAAGGGCCCTACATTACACTTAAACATCATGGAGCTTCCGACCCGCGACAGCATTTGCGGGCGTGCGAGGAACAGTGGCGTAGCGCCAGGTACCCTGAGGAGTTGTGGGTCCACAGGTTTGTCCACTCCCTGGGTACAATTCCCCAGGCCTGGTACCTGGAGGAAGAGCGGAAACAAGGAACCCGCTCCTGGCAGGCAGTCGCGAAAAAATTCGTCCAGAGCTTCTCGTTCGAAGGGGAGACGGTGCAAGAATCTCAGGCCCTGCAAGCCGTCAAGGAGGTTCTGTTTTTCCGCCACCTTGAGCCCAATGAGGGCCCGGTGGCGTCACGCCCTGAGGTTAGGCGCGAATTGGTTTGCCAACGGATTGACGGTGATCTGGAGGATGATAGTTTGGATGACCTTAGGCATCTCTATTTTGATGAAAAGGAGGGCGAGCGGAGCATCCGTGACGAGCCGACGACAGAAAGAGTCCATTTGCAGCCCCTAAAGACAAAGAAGCTGAACATTGGAATGGGCGAGAATCCCAAGCTGGCAACGGTGGGAGATTACTGGGACGAGGAGACAACAAAAGAAATCTTCAGCCTCCTTCGAGAATACGAGGACTTGTTCCCGTCATCAGTTGCGGACCTGAAGGGGATCAAGGGGGATCTGGGCGAGATGCGCATCACACTGAAACCGGGGGCCAGGCCGGTGAAGCACCGACCCTACCGGTTGAATCCACGTATCAAAGAGAAGGTCAAGATGGAGATTGACAAGATGCTGGCTGCGGGTCTCATTTTTCCAGTAGAAGAAGCCGAGTGGGTAAGTCCCATTGTCATCCAGAACAAGAAGGATAAAGCGGAAATCCGTGTCTGTGTAGATTACCGGAGCCTGAATAATGCTTGCATCCACGATCCGTTTCCCACCCCATTCAGCGATGAAGTTCTAGATCATGTCGCGGGAAACGAAGCTTATTCCTTCACTGATGGGTTTTCGGGCTACCATCAGGTGCGCATCGCGGAGGAAGACAAAGCAAAGACAACATTCACCACTGAGTGGGGATCATTCGCATACCACGTTATGCCGTTTGGTCTGAAGAACGCATCGGCTGTGTTTTCCTGGATTGTCATTGCTGCTTTCCGGGAGTACATTCACAAGTTCCTGGAAGTCTATATGGACGACTGGACTGTTTACAACCTGCTGAAAAAACACGCCTCCCTGTTGCGTGTTATGTTCGACCAGTGCCGCCAGCTGCAGATTTCCCTGAACTTGAAGAAATGTATTTTTGCAGTGCCATTCGGCACACTCTTGGGCCATGTGGTGTGCAAGCAAGGGGTCTGCGTTGACCCTGTCAAGGTCGCGGTCATCGTCCATATGGAGGCCCCCGAGACCGTGAAGCAGTTGCGGGCACTGCTCGGGCACACAGGATACTACAGGCGGTTTATCCGTAACTACGCCAAAATCACGGCCCCTTTAGAGAAACTGTTGCGGAAGTCAGAAGCGTTTGAGTGGACAGCAGAGTGCAGGAAGGCACTCGACACATTGAAGGAGAAGTTGGCGATGGCACCCATACTTGTTCATCCCGACTGGGATAAGCAGTTCCATGTGCACATTGATGCGTCCGGAATTACACTTGGAGCTGTATTGGCGCAGCCCGGGGAAACGACAGTCGACCACCCCGTCTACTTCGCCAGCCGACGGTTATCGAATGCGGAGAAGAACTACACCACGACCGAGCGGGAGGCGTTGGCGATGGTGTACTCTCTCCAGAAGTTCTGCCACTATCTTCTGGGCGGAAAATTTACATTTTTCACGGACCATTCGGCATTGAAATATCTGGGCAATAAGCCTGTGTTGGAAGGAAGAATCTGTCGATGGCTTCTACTTTTCCAGGAGTTCACGTTTGAGGTGATTGTCAAACCTGGCAGGTTGAATGTTGGTCCCGATCACTTATCCAGGTTGGAGACGGGAGAGAATGAAGTTCCGTTGGACGATCAGCTTCCGGATGCTGACCTATTCCAAGTTGAAGCAGTACCAGACTACCTGGCTGACATTGCCACGTATCTGACCACGGGACAGTGCCCTGCGGATTACACCCCGCTTCAGAAACGCCACTTGGTTGTCCGGGCGGCCGACTACCAATTGATCGCGGGACAGTTGTACAAATTGGGGCTTGATGAGGTGTTGCGCAAGTGCGTTCTTGACCATGAACGGGAAGCAGTGATGTGGGAATGTCATAGCGGTGTTACGGGAGGACACGTGGGTGCGAAACCCACCGCAAGGAAGGTGCTTCAAGCTGGCCTGTGGTGGCCGACGGTACATGCAGATTGTAAGGCCTATGTGAAGCGTTGCGATGTCTGCCAGCGGACGGGAAGGCCTTCGCACAGGGATGAGCTTCCGCTACACCCAGTGCATTTTTTGCGGCCGTTTGAGAAGTGGGTTGTTGATTTCGTAGGCCCCATCGCACCGATCGCTCGCCATTCCAAAGCCCGGTACATCATTACCGCGACGGATTACCTCACACGGTGCGCTGAGGCGGCAGCGGTACGCGACTGCTCGGCAGAGACCGCTGCTCGGTTCATCTTTGAACACATCATCAGCCGCTTTGGCTGCCCAAGGAGCTTAACCAGCGATCAGGGTACGCATTTCATTAACGCCACGGTCAAGTCGCTACTAGACACATTTATGATTCAGCATCATAAAAGCAGCCCATACCACCCGCAGGCCAATGGTACGGTGGAAGCCTTCAACAAGATTCTTGAGAAGGGCTTGACTAAAATTTGCAATGCTCAGCGGGACGATTGGGATGAGCGGCTACCAGCGACATTATGGGCTTACCGGACCACGGTAAAACGTTTGACCAACCAGACGCCTTTCCAGTTGGTGTATGGCCGAGAAGCGGTGATTCCCGCCGAGTTCACCGTGCCCAACCTTTTGATCGCAACGACCCTCCACTTCTCAGAAGAGGCGTCACTTAGGGAACGCCTCCAGGAGCTACAAGAGCTGGATGAGGCTCGATTCCTCGCAGAATTCCACCAGAGGGTTGAGAAGGCCCGACAGAAGGCGTGGCACGACCGCCACATCAAAACTAAAGCTTTCCAAGTTGGCGGCAAAGTTCTCTTGTACGACAGCCGGTTCCAGAAGTTTCCAGGCAAGCTCCAGATGCATTGGCTGGGACCATACTTTGTCATCGAGATCCGCGACTCAGGAGCCGTTCGATTGGCACAACTGGACGGCACAGTTCTTCCGGGATGGGTGAATGGCGCACGCCTGAAGCCCTACCAGGAGTAGATACTTCTCACTTTTCATTAATAACTCTCGCAACCGAGAGAACCCGTAGAGTAGCGTAGTTGAATAACTCTCCCGCAACCGGGATGAATGTAGGTAGTCTTTTTCCAATTGTCGGCACTGAGTCAAATAACCAGTTAGTTGCGGGAACATTACCGCAACCGACTGTGGTCAGGGCGGGCCAGTCCAGCGTGTCGCAGCGCCAGTCCAGCATGTCACCGCTCCAGTCCAGCGTGTCATACACGAAGGATCCATCCTCGTGCCAGTGTCAGTCCAGGTCATATCCGTTAGTCCTGTTGTCAGTCTGTAGGATAGCTCAGATTTGGTCATAAATTCCCTTAATGGACAGTAATCATACCGTAATCACTTACCATCAGCCGCAGTTCTCTCCGCCGTCGGGTCCGCCCATCTCCCAATGACGCTGTCAGCAACTGTCAGATTACACACAGGCCTGCGATTGATCGCATGATTATCGCAGGCAAGAAAGATAGCAAGAATTAATTGCCATTATGGAGTCTCATCAACCCCGCGCGTGCCAGCAGATGGCCCAATTTGCATGAAGGCTATCAGCACAGGGATGACGGACCAATTCAGTTTGGAAGTTGCAGCGACTCCGGAGCATTCGCAGTATCAGAGCACTCAGCACTTCGCAGGAAGTTACAGAAGAATCGTCCAAGTCTATCAGAGACGCGCCAAGATGCCGAGAGCTCTTCTCTCAGTCCCTGAACCAGCGCTAGATCGCAGAATTCACCGAGTTGAGTCACTGGTCGGCAAGTACGACAATGCTCCCTGTATGGACGCCAACTTGTCCGACCCGGCTGAGTTTCCTCACCTCCATTGGCAGACGTTCATGGAACACCATTACACACCCGGGAGTAGCTCTAACAGTCGAATGCGGGAAGAATTTCGGGGCCTACAGCAGTCGACTTTGATGAATTTGAGGAGTCTTCCCGTCTTCGGCACCACCGGACCAGTTCTGCAATGTACCCGGTTCCTCCTCGGTCGGGTGCAGAACGGGTCCCTGTGGTTGAACGAAGAAATTCCAATACATGCAGCAGACATTAGTCGGCTTACGGGGCTATCCCAAACTGGTGCAGATGTCTCCTCTGCGGGGCAGACAGCCTCCAAGCGCGCCCGGAAGTCGGCTGATGCGGACCTCTACACCAAATATGGCACTCGCCGGGGTGGCAAAGGTGCCAAGATAGATTTGATAAATGTACCAGCAATCTGGTTTGCTTGCTACCTGATCGCTAGCAAGACCATGCGCCATTACACAAAGGGAGAGTGCACTCTGGACACAATTTCCATTGCAGAGCACTGCGTCCAGGGGGCCAGGTTGAATTGGAGCTCGTTTGTGTTGAAGGAACTCTTCGCGGCTTGCGAAGACAATTACAGGCGGACGACCAGTTTCATCTATGGGTACTTGCTCTTAGCGTTCGCCATGTGGAAATGGCATCTTCCCCCGATACGGACACCGGCGGAGATCACCGCGAGCCAACCGCTCGCGATGAGATATTCCCCCTGGAAGGTGTCCACGGCCCCCAACAGCAGGCAGGTGAACGCAGAGGCGTTCCGAGAATGGTATGGGATGATGACCGATGTGGTCGCTTCCCAGCAACGGGTGCCCCGGCACCTGTTGGATGAATACAGTGAACAGGTGTGGTTTGGCGTCAGCCACAACCACACTTTCATCCGGCCGACTTGTGTACCGCACCATACTTTTCATATGGCGCCCCTTCGCTTCCAGCTGAATGATAATGTTTTCCACAGGGAGCTCTCTACGTGGCCAGGGGTTGTCCAGCACGTTAGCGACGGAGTCATCCGCTACAATTTTGAGGGGATGAGGGCCGCACAACAGCCTGCCGCGACCAGCGCCGGGGGATCTTCCCAAGTTGTGGCGGAGACAACCCCAGATGCAGCGGGGACCGCAGCGGACCTGCCTGAATCGCTGGTCCCCATCGTCGAGCATTTCAATGACCAGTCCCGGCGACTCAACGTGGTAACCCAGGTTGTTTCCAGTGGCGCCCCTATATTTCCTTCTTTTAATGAATTTCGTATTAATCGGTCCCTTGGTCTCTCCAACACCGCCCCCCTCACTTCCCCCATTCCCACTAACCTGTTCACTTCTTCCACCCCCCTCATCACGACAATGGGTGAATCGGGCCCCGAACCCGATTCCACCGGCCCACCTCCATCCAAGAGGGCTCGCACTACGGCCACAGATCCCGTGGTGGATCTTACGGAGGATGATCCACCAGCCACGCCGCCCACAGCAACTTTGATTCCGGAGGAACCGCTGATTGATCCGGCGGATTTCCTCAACATTCGTCTCCCTCACACCTCGTTCACTCCATCCACCGCCCCCTCCACCAGCCGACCACATGCCACCTCCCCCAATCCGTCCAATTCATCAGCCACTGTGTCCGATTCTTTGATCCGAGAACTTTTCGGCGGTGACCACGGGGCGGAGGTCACCTCCAGTACTGCAGCCGTGGTACCACCTGTTGACCCCGTGGCCACATCCCGGGATTCCCTTGCCACTATATCTGTCCAGCCAGCCACAGTTGGGGTTGATTCAGCCGCCCCTTCCACAGAGCAAACCACGCAGCAGGACCGGCCAGAGCCTGATATGGCCACTTCGGTGCAACAGCAGACGTCGGTCCATCCTCCAGAGACTTCAGGCAGAGCAGCGGCCATGGGCCAATCTTCGCAGGAACAGACACCCGAGCAGGGTGCACCCAGCACAACAAATGCCGAACAACTGAGTCCAGCACAGCTGTATCTGCTCATTCAGCGAGCGGCCATCAAGGCCGAGCAGATTCACACTGAGCTACAGCGGCGGTGCACCGAGCAGCGGAATCAGATCACGGCGCTTACTGAACAGCGCAATCAGCTGCTGCAGGAGAAGACCTACCTCCAGGAGCAGGCCAACATTGTTAATCAGGCGCTCTCCAGCGTATGGCCGGAGGCACGGGCTCACCATGCCCCACTCCCTGCTCGCATAGAGGAGGACAGTATAGCTTTACAGGCTCGCCAGCTCAAGGACGTTTTCACTACTGTTTGCAGAGAGAACCAGGAGTTACAAGCGGCGTTAGCCGCACGGCCTACCCCTCCAGATCCACCCACTGACCATTCAGGACAGGTAACTTCCAAGCAGACGCAGGCAGTTAGTATGCAAGCCACTCTTCATTCCACTGCAGCCGCAGCTTCTGCCCTTCTGCGAAGTTTGCAGGAGTGCTCCCTCGCGCTGACGGTCAAGACGCAGCCCATTGCTGCCCAGCTGCAACAGATCTCCAGCGAGATTCAGGCGACCACGGACCCGGCAAGGCTAGATCAGCTCTACGCCCAGTCGGACGAGCTGGAACTTCACATGCAGATGACTGAGGCCGAATCAGCAGCGGCTAAGCACATCCTCCGGGAGATGCGGCCGCCCCTTCGCACCCATGCTGACGCGATGCACCAGCTGGATGCCAAGGCCGAGTCCCAGCTCGCCACGCTGTTCGGGGCTGCCCCGACGCCCATAGATGAAGCCGCCGCTAACCGAATCTCTCAAGACGCCGACTTGCTTATGCAGGAATGGTAGCAAGCAGTGGCGACCTTCACAGAGCTTCGAGATTCAGCACTCCGCGGGGTCCCGGAGTTGGGGCCCTTGTTTGAACTAGCAGGTGGCGGAGTACAGCAGGAAAGGGTAGCGGAAGAAGGAACAGCAGAGCAGGGCGCGGAAGCCAGCGGGGGAATGGAAGTAGAAACTGTCATTTGCGATTGACTCGCGGACGAGTCAAAGGATTGTGGTCGGGGCCTGTTGGGGCCCTTGTTTTTGTTTAATTTTTGAACTTTTGGCCAAGACATTTTGAACTTTGACTCTTTTTGAGTTGCGGAATAAATGCACATAGCAACCGCGACCGCGCCGCAGCGACCAGGAGTTGCGGAGCTACCAAGGTGGCGCGGAAGCACTTGATAACTGGAGATCGAACAGAGACAAGTGCAGATGAAAGAAATACAGCAGAAAACAGAAGGTAGAACACGCAGACATCAGAAGAGACGCTGGGAAAAGCCAGAGTGAAGACACAGAGAAGCTGCCAGTCGCGACGAGCGGGTGAATAAAAGGCGATCACCCGGCTGAAGAAGAAGGTTGGTTGTTGTTGTTGAAGGTTGAATGGATGCGAGAGAAGTCGCGAGGATCAAGACCTGAGGAAGGATACGCAGAGCAACATGAAGAATCATGCCTGTTCTTCCCATGGGTTCTTACTTTATGTTCTCTTCTTCCTTTCGTTCTCAAACCCATCTCGTATCCGATCGTGAGTTATCAAAGAAGAAAGCTATGTAGAGATGTATTCTACGAAGAATAACTATATAAGGGAGGATTGCTATCTCAATATGTTGTTCATGTTGTGATGTGTTTACACTGCTTTAAAAAATTTTTAAGTTGCGACTGTCTGAATACTTGATTGGTGATATTGCATGTGTAATCTGGTATATGTAATGGATGCCCTTTCTTTCTTTGGTTGCGAGTTTATTCCTTACCCGTGATCTCATCCCCTTACACATGTGGTCGCGGCACGCCTCGGGTGAGATGCACTGCTCTCCAAGAGCAGGGTGAAAATGCTGGCGTGTTCCTAGACTACACCGGACCCCTTGTTGGCCACAACCCTTTGAACCTGGGTCTTGCCTCCGAGACCTGACTTTTCGCCAACACATATTGAAACAATCTTTTTCACAATGCGACGTACCACCATGGTTTTCCATGGTCGATGATCGTTGATTATGGTTTATTATAATATGGATACAACCTTTGCCATAATGTAACGTTGTACCATGGTTGAACAGGGTTGAGCATGTTTGACCATATTCAACCATGGTTGATTATATTCAACCATGGTTCATTGCGGTTTATGATGGTTGAACATGGTTGACCATATTCAACCATTATTGACAATGATTGACCTTATTCAACCGTGTCTGATGGTAGTTAAACATTTTCTACCATGGTTTTCCATGTCTTTAACCACAAAATTCAATATATATATATATATATATATATATATATATATATATATATATATATGGTTATTTATTTGTAATAATTAATATAATATAATGTTAATATATTTATTAATATTAATGTAAATATGGTTAAATTAATGTTCAATCTATTTGGAATTATATATTGGAAATAAAATCATGAATTATCTGAATAAATATTAAATGGCGAGTCACGACACTTTTGATGTCAAGTTTCATTTTACATTTAGCGTAACTTTTTTTAAAAGCTATATATAAACTACACGTATTAAATTGATTTCCAATCATACTTATTATATTGATTTCTGAATTCACTTTGTTTAGAGAAAACTTATCAACATAGTATTTGTGACAATGCAATGTTGGACCATGATTAACCATGATTCACCATGGATGACCATGTTTGATTTTATAAAACATGGTTCACCAAAATTGAGCATCATTGACTATTCTTGAACATGGTTGACAATTATTATTAATATTATAAATTAAATATTGTTAATATTGCAAATTAAATATTACTAATAATTGTAAATTAAATATTCTTGATATTATTAAATATTAATATAAATATTGTTAATATTAAATATTAAAATAACTATTTTTAACTAGTTTATATTTTACTTAATTATTATTTATGTAAATATTTATTTAATCTAATATTATATCATAGCATTTCTTTCCTATAGAAAAAAAAACTCATTAATTTATAAACAAATAACAAAACTAAATTGAAATTAATCTAATAAAATAATTTATAATTTATAAATTATAAATTTAAATATATATTTAAATATAAGTAATTTAGTGAAGAAAAATTATATTGGTTTTTTTAATTTCTTCTATTAAGAAAAATAAATTTAATAATAGAATATGATTGAATACTATCGATTGAATCAGTAATATCTTTCATCCAATCCAATACAGATTTACATAATATATTACGTATTAGATAATATGAAAGATTGCAGAGAAAACATGGATTTAGAAAGGAAAGATTACAAAGAAAGCAGGGCCACGATGTTCCGAGGAAGACGGGGTTTGTTTACCACTAATCTCTCTCCCAAATTAAAGGGTTACTGTACCACATTGGTGATTTTGCAGGCATGTGAGAAAACATTCTGTGCAAAATAAATTTAATAACCCATTAATTTTTCATGTAAATTACTTATGCACTCTTAAAGCTCAATAAGCTTTAAAAAAAAAACGAAGGGTTTCATTTTGGAATAATTTGAAAATCAAATTTCTACAAAAATAATTCAAAAAATCAGACAGTTAGAGTGTTTGAATTGCATTTTTAATAGTAGAAATAGATTCAGCATCATAATAAACTCTTAGAATTTCTAAAATACCAAAATTTAACCACTATAACTTAAATTTTCAAAAATCTTTTTCAGAAATTTTCATAATCGTATTGAAATTTCTAAATTATTCTGTAATTTTTTTAAGACTACAACAACCCCATTGGCATTAATTTCAACAACCTTTATAACAGTCATTGGACCACAAGTACTACTCTGGGTTTCTGGAATAACATTATTTATTGAAAATGATTTTAAAGGCAACCAACACTCAGCACTTGGGCTTAAATATTTGCAATTTTAATTACAACGTTTCAACTTTAATTCCAATCTTTCGCACTCCCTTTCTTAATGTTTTGAGCTCCTTTCAATCGTAGCTGTTAATCTAGTTATAAGACTAAGCATATTCTTATCATATTTGAACGAGATTCAATTTCAGTCGTCTTTTAAAATGAGATGTATTTTCACCGTAAGTCATGAGATGTATTTCCACCGTAACTAGGTTTGTTTTTTTGAGATTTTCAAATGGGTTTTTTTTGTTTTTTTAATATTTTTTTATTATGAATATTTTAATTATTTTCATAAAGAGTTTGTTTTTTAATTTTTTTTTAAATATGTATTTTTTGTTTTTTTGCAAAAAAAAATAATAATAATAAATTAATTTTTTTTAATAAAATTTATTGTTATTAAAATATATATATATATATACAAAATTAACTTTAAAAACATTTAAAAATTTAAAAATAAAAATAAAAAACTATTAAAAAAATAAAAAATGAATTATATATATATATATATATATATATATATATATATATATATATATATATATTTTGTAAAAAATATAAATTTAAACATTGTAAAAAATAAAACAATTAAAAAATAATATTGAAACCCTGCTCGATAGGTAGGATCTTGGCGACAAAAATCTTGTCTCATGTGATTATAATAGAAAGATATTTAGAAAATTTTAAAAAAAAAGGGTTAAACAAAATATATATATTAAATTTTAAAACAATTAAAATTAAATAAAGAAATTATTTTTTTAAATGAGTTAATTTAGATTTTATAATTAAAAAATATTTTTAAAAAAAGATTATAAAATAATTTAAATTTAAAAAAATTTTAAAAAAATTATTTAAACTTAAAAAAATTAAACATCTCTCGGCCCCCACCTGATCAAGGGCCGATTCTAGGAATCGAACCTCGGCTAGGTCGGGGCCTAACACCTAGCCGAGGGTCATCCCCTCAGGCCAGCTCAACTGATCCTATGGTGGCCCTCAAATCATCATAATAACAAGTACAAGTACTCATTAATCACAATAGGAAAATAAATTGTATTAACTTATACAAAAGCCACACAAGTTAGGGACTTCCATGTACCACCCACCATAGATTAGGTTGAACCAAATCTTTCTTTCAGCCAATCACCCCCGTCCCATATTCCAAGCATGAATGTGGGATTTCATGGAATAAACTAAGACACAAACAACGAAGGGAATCCAAATTTTAAACCACATCCACCCTCAAAATACCATGATCTCACCTAAACCGTTCTTGAGATCACAAAACCAGACCAAGCTTGGATGCCTCATAATTTCTTCACCATAGCTGAGGAATTTTCTTGTCTCCACCCACCTGTCAAGGACTTCTTGGAAAAAACCATCTCCACCCCTAACCTTTGGGAATTTTTCTGAGACCACCTCACTCGGTTCCAAAATTTTCTAATGATCCAAGGTAAATTCTTGATACCCTTAACCAAGACCTTTTACTTCAGCTAATAAATTAGAATTACATTTAATTAAAGCGTCAACGAACATAAATGAGAAACTGCATGCTTTAAATAAGAGGAACATAACATGTCAAGATCAACAATCATAAGAACACGTCGTTTGATAACGAAGTTCGTCCAGAAGGGACTACATCTCCGGGCCTCGGTGTCAAGATGGTGTAGGCCACTGCATTAAGTGTTGTAAGAAGAATATGTACATGGATGGGTTTCTCTGACATACAAGGAAAATGACCTCACGTAGGAGTGGCTAGACCTCTCCACGAGATGTTCTACTATGGAACTCTCATGCATAAAAAAGATTACTATCAGTATGACAATAGCTCACACATAAAGACTGTGAGTATCCTGCTGACATGGCAAACAAGGGATCTCAATGACATACATGTGACACGAAGTATCCCACCAACATGACATAAAAAGGATCTCAACAACATACATGATTATCTCGCCAATATGGCATCAAGGGATCTCAAACATAATACAAGTCCATGACAAAATGTACATCAATAACAAAACAAGACAAGATCCCATGACTCATACATCAACAGGGATCTGTACAACATTAAGCATCTCAGAAGTACATGAAATCAACTCATCATATACCTCACACTGAAGATGAATAAAGAATGGTTGCTGCTAGTGCCAGATCTAAAATCACCATCACAATCTTGGCGTCGAAAGGTGTGAAATCGACTACTCACTCGCTGAAATCTGACACCTCCAAATTCACTTCAAAAATTGGTCGAAAAATATAAATCTCAGATGAAAAATCTGAATATACCATCAGCTTCGTGACATCAAATAGTGCAAAAATGACTGTCCATTTGTTGAATTTTGAGAAAGTGAAAATCTGGGGCAAAAAGGAATCTTTTAGATTCCCCCTAGATTCCTCCACATAGATGCTCCATGGTTGGACTGGAAAACTGCAACTCAAAAGGTAAATTTGACCTCATCATTGCATTCCCTACGAAAAATCATGAAAAATGACTGTAAACTTGACTATATTCCGACATGGAGAAAATTTACTTCCTCGGGAAAATTTCAAGGCTCATTGTTCCGCTCCTTGTTTTTGAGCCTACTCATGGTTCCACCGTCTCGATTTCTATGCCCACTCCTGCTCTGCTCGGCCTGGACGCACTGGGAAAAAGTCGAGTTTATATAAAAGACAGTGGGCGAATTTTTCAAAAAGTAACTATTGGTGCAATTGGTGAAGTTGCTAAGTTTGGAGGAGAAGGGTCAGTGGATCAAATCCCGCCCCTCTTTTTTTTATGTCAAACACATTGTATGGTTTTTTTTTTATATGTTTTTTTTGTATTTTTTTTGTGTTTTGACTTTTGTGCAGGTGTAATGGCTAATTTTGGAGCGGCATGTGTTATCAGCTGAGGGGCTACCATGTGGGTGCCACGTGCTCACTCAGGTGCCATGTGGCACACCATGGGCCCCCACGTTCCTTGTCTTAACAAAACTTCAAACTGTTCTAACTCCCTCATACGAGCTCGGATTGACGCACTATTTGCACCGTTGTGATTAGGTCGACGAGCTCTTCAATCTAAAGCTGAGTTTGTCACCTTCCTGTGAGTTTGAATTTCGAGCCTTTTTCCAAGCCACTGGTGTCTGAAGATCCACCTGGATCATTCCTCCCCACTGAGAAGCTTTTGGTCCTCCAAAAGCATCAACTTATATCCATCATCAACTGAATACAAATGGCTTTGAAAGGCACATTCCCAAATGAATCCTTCACCCGACGTACTTCGGAATCGGAACGCAATGCCGACACCTACAACCGCTGCAACGCAAATGTCTGAAAAGACACATCCCTTGAAGACTCCTTCACCTCTGTTCTTCGGAATCAGAATGCAAATGCCTGCACCTACCTAAAATTGCAACAAAAATTACATGCTCGAATTGACTAATCTATGACCCAAATATTCCCATACTTGCCACGAGTTCATAACATGTACTCGGTGGTCAAGCTTACATTGAGATGGAAATAAACCCCAGCTATCATTACAGGACCAACATCATCATCTTCGCATTTCGAAGTGATGACACACACCTCATCAATTTTACATGAAAGAAATGCAACACACGACTTATAAAACAAGGCCAAAAATTATCATTGTCGATAAACAAGTGATGGAAAACACGTCATCACTTTCACAACAAAAAATGCAACAAATGATTTACAAACACGGCCATGACAAGCTAACATCTCTAGAAAAAAAAACAATCTAGAAGAACCATCTCTCACTTATCAAATTGAGTGGATCATTTCCCTGTGGCAAACTTGCTTGTCGATTAGCTCTTTTGACTGGTGTATGCACGGGCGCTTTGTCTTTAAGGCGTCGCTTTGGATGGAGTCTCCAACATGTGGCTATTTGGTGGCGACTTTGGTCGCAATGGGTGCAAAAGGCCTTTTTCCTCCAAACCTGCTTAACCGATTTCTTTTCCTGCTATGGAGAAGGCTTCCCATGCCTCATCCTCCTTTCTGTTGCCATCCTTTTCCAACACTTGGAAATCACATGGTTATTTAAACGATAAAAATGACACGTTTTGTGATGCCATGATTTACGACCGTGGTTATCAACATTCTTATAATCAAAATGCACTCTAGAATAATGAGACTTATTATACCTTCTATGGTGGTATTTGGTGCGATCATGGTGATGGGAGCTCCCCTCAGCTCTCTCACTGCAACATGCACTGCCATGGAACGATGGCGAAGTGCTTCCATAATTCATCTTCCCTGGAGAGTTCATTAATATTCGTTTTTCCTTAATGTTCTTCGAACATCTTTCTTCACTGTACCTCAAACCTACATAGCGAGGTTGCTGCACAACCTTAGATGGTTCAGTTATGCCTTGGCCATGAATGCCAAGTCCGCCTCCTTTGTACCCCAACTTGGTGAGGAGTCTCATGTTAGTTCCTGCAATGGGTACCTCCACACTTCCAACTGAAATGATATCATGTGAAGAAAATGAAGAGAAATCAACACTATTTACCTTAGCTGTCAATTGTGAAACAGATGAAGAAGGTTTATGTAAGTCTTCGTTGCGCTTCACTTCCCCCAAGGCCTCTATCGCGACTTGTAGCTGAAGCTCATTAGGGGAATTTTGAGGTCTAAAATGGGCCTCCTAAGGAAATTATAAAATAATAGCGGAAATAATAAAATAAGATTTGATTACATCATCAAATTTTAGAGGGAAAAAAGGAAAATCTACTTTTTCAACTCGTATTTTCAACTTATCTCCCAAAGTTTTTAATCAAATTTCGAGCGGAAGTACTTTTTGGATGCAAAATTTAATTCCTCATCCAAGGAGTACCCATGTTTTATAATTTCGATGCACCCTCCTACATGAAAAATGAGAAATACATTAAAAACGTTATTGCAATCACGTTTTTAATGTATTTCTCATTTTTCATGTAGGAGGGTCCATCGAAAGTATGCAACATGGGTACTCCTTGGATGAGGAATTAAATTTTGCATCCAACGAGTACTCCCGCTCGAAATTTGAGTAAAAGCTCTGGGAGATAAGTTTAAAATACAAGTTGAAAAAGTAGTTTTATTATTTTATTATTTTTTAATCTTTTTATCCTTTTTCTTAAAAAATGGTGAATCATCCCCCATGATTGACATCATCATCTTGAATCCTATTGGTTCTTATAAAGTTTATTTTAGTTTTAAATTTCTCTTAGGAGGCCTATTTTAGACCTGAAAATTCCCCTAATGTGCAACTGTTGCTTCTCCTCCTTCTCTTCCTCTAGGAATGCCTTAAATGCATCATGATATGCTTGAAGAATTTTGTTGTTGCACTGCAATTCTTCCTACACCTCTGTCGTGGTTTGCAATTGAAGCTGCAATCGATGTTTGTCCTCCTTTTCTTCCTGTAGGAGTGTCTTCAATTCATCATTCTCTGTTGCTTGTTTTTCATAAGCCTCGTACAACATGTCCGCTTTCTCGGACACCCTGAGCATGGTCTCATACATGTCCTTGACATTCGCCATGGCTCAACTCAGTGAACATTCAATAGTTTACACCTGCAATCCAATCAGCAAGAAGACCAACTTTGATACCACTTGATCGAGGGTAAATATTTTTATACCCTTAAACAAGACCTTTTACTTCGGCGGATAAATTAGAATTGCATTTAATTAAAGCGTCAACGAACATAAATGAACAATTGCATGCTTTAAAATAGAGGAACATAACATGTCGAGATCAAAAATCATAATAACACGTCGTTTGATAATGGAGTTCGTCTAGGAGGGACTACCTCTCTGGGCTTCGGTGTCGAGATGGTGTAGGCCACTGCATTAAGTGTTGTAAGAAGAAGATGTACATGGATGGGTTTCTCTGACATACAAGAAAAATGGCCTCACGCAGGAGTGGCTAGAAATGGGATCTCAATGACATACATGTGACGCGGAGTATCCCGCCGACATGGCAGACAAGGGATCTCAATGACATACGTGTGACGCGGAGTATCCTGCCAACATGGAATAAAGGGGATCTCAAAAACATACATGAGTATCTTGCCAATATGGCATCAAGGGATCTCAAACATAATACAAGTCCATGATAGAAAGTACATCAATAACAAAACAAGACAAGATCCCATGACTCATACATCAACACGGATTTGTACAACACTAAGCATCTCAGAAGTACATGAAATCAATTCATCATATACCTCACACTGAAGATGACTGAAGAATGGCTGTTGATGTTGCTAGATCTGAAATCACCATCACAATCGTGGCGTCGAAAGGTATGAAATTGACTTCTCACTCGCTGAAAATTGACACCTGCAAATTCACTTCAAAAAGTGACTGAAAAATATAAATTTCAAATGAAAAATTTGAATATACCATCAGCTTTGTGACATCAAACAATGCAAAAAACGACTGTCCATTTGTTGAATTCTGAGAAAGTGAAGATCTGGGGCGAAAAGGAATATTTTAGATTCTCCCTAGATTCCTCCATGTAGATGCTCCATGGGCGGACTAGAAATCTGCAACTCAAAAGGCGAATATGACCTCGTGATTGCGTTCCTTGCGAAAAACCATGAAAAATGACTATAAACTTGACTATACTCCGACATCGAGAAAAATTAACTCCCCAGAAAAATTTCAAGGCTCATGTTTCCGCTCCCTATTTCTGAGCCTGCTCATGGTTCTGCCATCTCGATTTCCATTCCCACTCCTGATTTGCCTAGCCTAGGCACACTGGGAAAATGTTGAGTTTATATAAAAGACACTGGGCGCATTTTTCAAAATGTAACTATTGGTGCAGTTGGTGAAGTTGCTAAGTTAGGAGAAGAAGGGCCGAGGGATCAAATCCCGCCCCTCTCTTTTTTTTGGATGTCGAAGACGTTAATTTAAGCAACTTGTGGTTGGGCGGGTTCGCTCCACGCGACCCAACCCAACCCAACCCAGCCCATTCCATATTTCAAGCATCGATTGTGTATTAATGGTGGTGGTTGGTGTGTTAATGTATGTATATGGTAAACGGTTGGTTATGAAATACATTTAACCAAAGTTTTGGTTATAACCATAACCATAACAAAACCCATACATACCATTTACATATTCATTCAATTTTTTTTGGGTGGAATAACCATATATTTTATGGTTTTGTTTTATATGTTTTGTTTGTCTTTTTTTTGTGTTTTGTTTTTTGTGCATGTGTAAGGGCTAATGTTGGAGTGTCATATCTTATCATCTAAGGGGCTTCCATGTGGGTCCCACATGCTCACTGGGGTGCCATGTGGCACACTGTGGGCCCCCACATTCCCTACCTTAACAAAAATTCAAATTGTTCTAACTCCCTCATATGAGCTCGGGTTGATGTGCCATTTGCACTGTTACGATCAGGACAACAAGATCTTCAATCTGAAGCTGAGTTTGTCACCTTCCTGTCAGTTTTAACTTTGAGCCTTTTTCCAAGCCACTAGTGTCTGAAGATCCACCTGGATCATCCAATAATCTAAAGCTCAACCAAGAAATTAATCCCATCACATCATGGCTATCTAGGAAATGGAAAGGAAAAGCTGAAACTACTTTAAAACCTGGCAAAACCCATGCCAATGGAAATAA